>CAUYUJ010018287.1:32500-35000 GCA_963575745.1 Prorocentrum cordatum | reverse complement strand
AGGAGGAGGAGGAGGAGGAGGAGGAGGAGGAGGAGGATCGGGAGGGGTGGTTGTGGTGCTCTCTGCAGGTGACCCTGGCTGCCGATGGCTCATCAGGTGACCCTGGCGACCACGCGCGCGCGGGCTCTTTCACCTCCTTCGCCCTCCCTCCTCCAGCCTTCGTCTCTCCGTCCCTCCCTTCGTCCCTTCGTCCCTCCATTCCTGTATTCCCTCCGTCCCTCCCTGCCTCCCTCCGTGCCTCCCTCCCTCCCTCCCTCCCTCATCCGCTCTCCCCTTCCTCCCCTCCCTCCCTCCCTCCCTCCCTCCCCCCCCGACGGCGACGAAGACGTCGTCGACGACGACGGCCCCGTGGCAAGCTGGCCCCGCCCGACGAGGGCGCCGCGCCTCGCCGAGGCCCCTCCTTGTATCCTCCTCCTCCTCCTCCTCCTCCTCCTCCTCCTCATGCCTCCTCTTCTCTTCTCCTGCCTCCTCCTCCTCCTCCTCCTCTCCTCTCTCCTCCTCCCCCTCTCCCGCCTCCTCCTCCTCTCTCCTGCCTCTCGCTCGTCTCTTTCCTGCCTGCCAGCCTGCCTCCTGCCTCGCCGTCCTGCCTGACATCCGGCGCCTTTCTGTTGTTGTTGTTGTTGTTGTTGTTGTTGTTGTTGTTGTTGTTGTTGTTGTTGTTGTTGTTGTTGTTGTTGTTGTTGTTGTTGTTGTTGTTGTTGTCGTTGTTGTTGTTGTTGTTGTTGTTGTTGTTGTTGTTGTTGTTGTTGTTGTTGTTGTTGTGGTTGTTGTGGTTGTTGTGGTTGTTGTGGTGGTTGTTGTTGTTGTTGTTGTTGTGGTTGTGGTTGTTGTGGTTGTTGTGGCTGTTGTTGTTGTTGTTGCTGTTGTTGCTGTTGTTGTTGTTGTTGTTGTTGTTGTTGTTGTTGTTGTTGTTGTTGTTGTTGTTGTTGTTGTTGTTGTTGTTGTTGTGTGTGTGTGTGTGGGGTGTGTTTTCGTAACCATCCTGTGGTGATGGGTCCTCGCTTAGGCCCTAGTGGCGACGTTCGCATGGCGGCCTCGCTCCAGTTCGGCGCACCTCTCATATGTTTCGTGGCCCCATGTGGAGCGCCCCCGAAGGCCTGAATGGCTGTGATGACATGCGTCCCGTGCCACGCAGCACAGCGTTTCGTAGCCCCGTGGAAAGCTCCACCGACGGCCCCAGTGGCTGTGACCATGTGCGTCCGCGCCACCCAGTACAGCGCTTCGTGACCCCATAGGGAGCTCCACCGAAGGCCCCAGTGGCTGTAATCACATGCGTCCCGCGCCACCCACTACAGCGGTTCGCGGCCCCATGTGGAGCGCCACCGAAGGCCCCAGTGGCTGTGATCACATGCGTCCCGCGCCACCCAGTACGGCGTTTTGTCGCACCAGAGGGAGTTTTAACCGAAGGCCCTAGTGGCTGTGATCACATGCGTTCCGCGCCTCCCAGCACGCGTTTCGTGGCCCCATAGGAAGCTCCACCGAAGGCCCCAGTGGCTGTGATCAAATGCGTCCCGCGCCACCCAGTACGGCGTTTCGTGGTTCCATAGGGAGCTCCACCGAAGGCCCTAGTGGCGACGTTCGCATGCGTCCCCCCCGCCCATTTCGGCATACCCCTAACGCATTTCGTGGCACCATAGGAAGCTTCACCGAAGGCCCTAGTGGCGACGACGTTCGCATGGCGGCCCCGCTCCAGTTCGGCACACCTCTCACATGTTTTGTGGCCCCATGTGGAGCGCCACCGAAGGCCCCAATGGCTGCACCCGCATTCGTCCCCGTCCCATTGCGGCACACCATTCACACGCTCCGTGGCTCCATAAGGAGAACGACCGAAAGCGATACCCACAACGGCGATACTGTCACTGCATATGGTGGGGCCCTGCGCCAGGATCATTTTTTGTTGTCGAGGGCCGCAGAAGGCGTCGACGGCCGCTGGATGGCCGCCGGGGGCCGCCCGATGGCCGCCGAGGGCCGCCGCCGAGGGCCGCACGCATACATGGCCACTGGCGGCCGCCAGGGGCGGACTTGAGAGCCAGAGCCATGCCTTTCTGTGGCGTGGGCCCCGAACGTCCGCGAGCGTCTTGGTTTGAGCGTTTTTTCCCGAGCAGCTTGTATAGAAGGGTGGTACAAGTATTTTCCCACGGCCGGTGAGAGGGCACGGGTACCCGACATCGGTGGCTCATCGTTGCCCCCCATCGTTGCCCCCCATGCCAGGCCCCCCCCTTGGCCCCACATCGTGGTCCCTCGACTGGGGAGCGACGCGACTACGGTAGTCCTCGTGCTGCTGCTAACACAACAACAACACCTACTACTACTACTACTACTACTACTACTACTACTACTACCACTACTACTATCTCGTTTCCTTTTTCTTCTAGCACTACTACTACGACGGCTACTACTTTTATTACTACTACTACTACTACTACTACTACTACTTTTTCTCACTACTACTACTACTACTACTACTACTACTCCTTCTACTACTACTACTACTACTACT
>CAUYUJ010018287.1:20000-25000 GCA_963575745.1 Prorocentrum cordatum | reverse complement strand
GGCGCGCGGCCCGGTCTGGACATCTGTCGTCGCGTTCGTGGTCTTCGGTATCGTTCGTGTTCGTCGTCGTTGTGGTTGGAAGACATGCGGCGGGTAGGGGGATGTGTAGGGGGTGAAGGGATGTGGGGAGGTGGCGGTGGAGGAGGGGTGAAGGAACACGGAACAGCAGGGCCATGGGGGAGGATGTAGAGGAGGAAGGCGAGGGGGCGGAGGAGGGGAGCACGATTGAGACGTTGGTGATGATGATGATGATGATGATGATGATGATGATGATGATGATGATGATGATGATAATGATGCCGCTGATGATGATGATGCTGCTGTTGCTGATGATGATGATGATGATGATGATGATGATGATGATGATGATGCTGATGATGATGTTGATGATGATGATGGTTATGATGCTGATGCTTCTGACGATGATGGTACTTTTTTGACGCTGATGATGCTGATAATGCTGACGATGATGATGACGTTGCTGCTGCTGATTATGATGATGGTGGGGATGATCATGATGATGATCGTGATTGTGATGGTGATGACGATGATGATGGTGATGATGATGATGACGATGATGATGGTGATGATGATGATGCTTTTGGTGGTGGTGGTGGTGGTTGTTGTGGTTATGGCGATGTTGGTGGCGGTGATGACGATGATGAGGATAAGGATGAAGATGAGGATGATGATGAGGATGAGGGTGAGCATGATGAGATGATGAGGACGACGATGCGGATGATGATGATGGTGATGATGGTGGTGATGATGAAGATGATGATGACGTTGATGATGATTCTGATGATGACGGGGATACTGTTGACGAGGGGAGGGATGATGCTGACGAGGAGGAGCATGAGAACACGAGGGGGGTGATGAGGAGGAGCCTTAGAGGACCATGCACCCGAGCAGGAATATGGTAACAAGCAGAAGGATGTGGATGAGGAGGAGGTTGCGGAATGGGGGAGGAGCAGAAGGATGAGGAGGAGGTGGAGGAGGAGGAAGAGGATTATCAGGCGTAGGATGCGGAGCGGGATAGCCGAAGGATGATGTTGTTGACGATGACGATGGTGACGATGATGACGACGATGCCGATGACAATGCCGATGACGATGACAACGATGATGTTGACACTGAATCTGACGATGTTGCCGGTGACATCGATGGTGGTGGTGGTGGTGTTGATGATGACGATGATGACGATTCTGATGCTCATGCTGATGATCATGCGGATGGTGATGTCCAGGATGAGGAGGATGACGCTCGTGACGACGAGGACGAGCATGAACAGGACGACGGTGATGATTCGGATACTCGTGATGACGATGATGGTGACGTCCGTGATGATGATTCTGCTGATGACGTTGTTGATGATGATGATGATGTTGATGGTGATTCTGATAATGTTAACGATGCCGATGATGCTGCTGATGATGATGATGAAGACGATGTTGATGATTACGACGATGATTACGGCGAAGTTATTGGTACCGATAATGATGATGCTGGTGATAATGATACTGATGATGTTAATGCTTCTGATGACAATTGGGATAATAGAATGGTGCTGATGATGCTGATGATGATGAGAAACAGGACGGTGCTGATGGTGACGATGAGGACGATGAGGACGATGAGGACGATGAGGACGAGGACGACGAGGATGATGCTGATGACAATGACGATGCCGATGACGACGATGACGACGATGATGCCGATGATGACGATAACGATGATGACGACGCCGACGACGACGATCATGATGATGAAGATAATCATGATGATGACGATGATGATGATGATGATGACGACGACGATGATGATGATGATGATACTGATGCTGGTGATGATGATGATGGTCATGATGCTGGATGATGGGGAGCAGGATGGTGAGTGTGATGATAATCATGACTTATGATTCTGGTAATAATGATGAGGGTGATCATGCTTAGGATTACGACGATGACGATGAGGACGAGGAGGACGCGGATGACGAGGATTACGAGGATGGCGAGGATGACGATTTGGACGAGGATGACGATGACGATGACGATGACCACGACCATGGCGATGCCGACGACGATGACGATGACGACGACGACGATAATGATGATGATGCTGATGATGCTGCTGATGCTGATGTTGATGCTGATGATGATGATGATGATGATGATGATGATGATGATGACGGTGATGATGCTGATTGCGATGATGATGGTGATGATGATGATGGTGAGTGATGCTTACGATGATGCTGATGATGATGGTGATGATGCTGATGATGTTGATGTTGATGATGATGATGATGACGATGATGATGATGGTGATGCTGATGCTGATTCTGATCATGATGATGATGCTGATGATGATGACGATACTGATGATGTTGATTATGATGATGATGATGATGATGATGACGATGATGATGGTGATGATGATGATGCTGATGCTGATGCTGATGCTGGTGCTGATGCTGATGCTGCTGATGATGATGATGATGATGATGATGATGATGATGATGATGCTGATGCGGACGATACGTATTATGGTCATGATCATGATGCTTTGGAAGATGAGGAGGAGGCGGAGGAGGAGGAGGAGGAGGAGGAGAAGGAGGAGGAGGAGGAGGAGGAGGAGGAGGAGGAGGAGGGTGATGCTGACGATCATCATGGTGACGGTGGTGGTGACGACGCCGACGACGACGAAGACGAGGACAATGACGGCGGCGACGACCAGCAGCAGCAGCAGCAGCAGCAGCAGCAGGAAACGCGCGGCGCGCCCTGGGACCTCGTGCGGGCGGCGGAGCGGCCGCTGCGGCTGCCCTGGGAGAGCGGCCCGCAGCAGTCGGATGACTGCTTCTCCGCGTCGTCCCCAGAGGAGCCGCCGTCGTCAGCGCCGCTGCCGCCGCCGCCGTTGTCGCTGCCGTCCCCGCCGCCGCCGCCGCCGCCGTCGTTGCCATCGCCGTCGCCGCCGCCGCCGTCGCCGTCGCCGCCGTCGCCGTCGCCGCCGCCGCTCGTTCTCTCTCTCTCTCTCTCTCGCCCGATTTGCGGTCCACGGTCGCTGGCGCGGCTGGTGGTCGGTGGCTCGATCGCCCCCCGCGACAGAGAGCTGCCTACCGACACCTTTTTCCCGTTTCCCCAGGTGTCCTCGACGATCCTCTGGGACAGGCGCGGTGTGCAAATCCCCCCTGGCACGGGGCAGTGTTCGTGCACTCCGTGCGCCATGTTTGTCAGACCAGCCACGGCTGGGGGGAGCTGGAGAGTTTTCGCCCCCCAAAGGACCATCGGCTTCGACACCCCTATCGAGAGATCGTCGATACGACGGGCTTCCCAAGGGGGGTAGGGAACACAGCGCCGCCCCTGGGATCTCGTCGGCTCCCCACGGGAAAGAGGGTCGGTGCGCGGCCCCTCTCAGGATGGGCGCCTGTGGAAGGGCGATCCCGAGCTCGGCAGCCATCGGTGGCACTGTGACTTCGTCGAGGACGCGCAGGATGGCCAGTCGTCGCCGTCGTCGTTGTCGTCGTCGCCGCCGTCGTCGTCGTCGTCGTTCATTTCCTCCATGTCCTGCTCGTCAGAACTGTTTCCAAGAGGTGCCTGTGGCCGCGAGTTCAGGTCAGCGGAGGGTGTGGGTCGCGCGCGTTGCGATCGCAGCGCCTTTTGGAAATAGGGAGCACATCGTCCCTCGTTCGCCTCCTTCGCCTGCTCCTCGCCGATGCATCGCCGATGCATCGCCGATGCATCGCGATGTATCGGCAATGCGGCGCGATGCTCCGACCCCATCTACTCCGACCCCATCTAGGAGGCCTCTAGAGAGGGTCACGAAATCTGCTGCATGCAGCTACCCAGACACGGTCGCGTCGTGAAGCAAAAGCACGACGGGATTTTGTTTGCTTTGCTTCTTGCGTTTTCGGCTTCCGGGGGCCGCCGCCAGGCCCCGGGACTGTCAAACAACAGCTCGGGATGAAGAGCCTGCACGGGGGAAAGGGGCGGGATTTCCAGGGACCCCGTTCTGAACGAATCAAGACGTCGCGTGTTTGGGTGGTTTCGGCTTCGCCGCCAGATGGTTTGATACGCTGGCGCCTCGGGCGCCGGGAGGCGCCGGAGAAGCCAGCTGCGTGAGCTGATTCGCCAATGCACCCCTTGCTAACCCCTCCTTTCGTCCGACCCGGCGTTGCCAACGCCTGGTTTCGGAGGCAGCCTGTGCGGCTTCATGCCAGGCGGTTGGCCTGGGCCACTGGACAGCCCTGTTTCTCCCCGATGCTGGCGGGGCTGTTGCCCGCAGCGTGCGGGCTGGATGGGCACGATCTGCTTCAGAAGCGTCTGGTCTGGGCTTAAGAGACTCACCGAGCGCGTTCCACTACTCGCAAAGTGCCTACTCACAAGCGTCCGAGAAATATGATCCCCCGCGGCGGGTCCAGGCCATTTGCGAGTAGCTTCTTTGCGAGTAGTGGAACGCGCTTGTCGGGAGACAGCGCCTAGCCGTGCGAGGGCGCGGAATGCCGTGCCAAGCAACGGCACGACGATGAACCCGCGCGGATTTCTTGGGTCGGCTTTGCGCCCCCGTCCCCGCACCCTTGGCGGCGCCGCTGGCGCGCTCCGCGCGCCAGGAAAATGGTGTAGGGAGGGTGTCCAGCACCAGCCCAATAAATCTGCGCGGGCTCGCGAAAACGCATTGTTACGATTTGTTGTTTGGGATCCATGTCTGAACAGAGAGGAGGGGGCTTCCTTTCTCGGCTGGGCACTCTGTGTGGTTCTGGCGTTCGGGTACCTTAAGCGTTTGCCTGCCTGTTGTTTGGCCGGGTTCTTTCCCGATGTCAAGCGTTTCATATGGCACTGGATGCTAGGGCGGAAGAATCTTCGGAGAGATCAGGGGGAAGCAAGTTGCAGTCTTGCCACCCCCAGTCCATTTGAGTGCATGAGGCTGGAAGCTTTGAGAGAGCGAGCGGTGAGTAGCTACGGGAGCGGTCGGCTCGGTTGATCGTTGCATCGTTGCGCCCTTTC
>CAUYUJ010018287.1:0-15000 GCA_963575745.1 Prorocentrum cordatum | reverse complement strand
ACTCTCACAGCTGCAAACGCGGCCCGGTGATCAGACCCACAAACAAGGTCGTTGGAAGCCTCGTACCTGGCGACTGCCATGCTTTTGCTCACGAGCACATAGTCTAATTGGCGCGTGACTCCCAGCGTGCTTTTAAAGGTCCACGTATTTGCCCACGATTGTTCACTGAAGTCTGAAGGAGCGAACATATCGAACTCAGCCACAAACTCCCGCAGAAGTTCGCTGCTGCTGCCAACATTGAGCTGCGTGTTGAAATCACCACCAATGACGATGTATCTGCCTGTGCGCTGCCGTTCTTTGACTAAATCTTTCAAGTCAGAATGAAAATCGTTCAATTCTTGTAAGCTGTATCCACAATGAGGAGCATATACCGATACGATCCGGATCGCCATTCCGCACACGTGGGCGTCCACGGCAATCGTTCGGTCTGAACGGCGTTCAATGTGATTGATGCTATCAGCAATGTCTGCATGGAGCAAGACTGCGACACCAAGATGGCGGGAGTCATCGAGGCTGGAGATCAGACGGTGTCCACCGTCCAAAATGACGTCTGCTGTCGCGGCCCGTGTTTCGCTGAAGCAAACTATGTCCCAGCAAAGATCGTGCAACTCACCCAATAGATTTGCGAGGCGACACTGAGTGTGAATTCTTGCATTCTTGCAAAATACCCACATGGTATCCTTAGAAAATTGCGCATCTATTCATGTAAACTTACCTATGCACATGTAGCGGGGGACAGGGTCTGGGGGCCCTAGGCCAGAACCTGGACCGCAAATGTGGGTGCCGGGGCCCTGGGGCCTCCCAAGATGGCCCCGAGACGGCTCCTCGATCGCTTGAAAATGGGCCTCGAGACCGCCAAGACTGCCCATGACGGTCCCAGATTTCACAGTATTGCCCCAGACAGGCCCGAGAGCCCTCAGGAGGCTCCCAAGAGGCCCGCAAGAAGGCCTAAGAGAGGCCCTCAAGATGATTCCAAGAGCCCCCCCAAGAGGCAAACGTCCATAACAAACAGGGATAATACCATAGTTTTTTGGAGATCTCGCCGTTTTGCTTCCGACGGGCCTCTGAGGCCCCAGGATGGTTCGAGCGGGGCCCAGGAGAGGCCCAAGAGGAGCCCCAGAGAGCCTCACGACGGCCCTCAAAATTTAAAATGCGTGGGGACCTCCGAGGCGGCCCCAGGTCGCCTCTTGGATCTCTCGGGCCGCCCCCCTACGCCTCGGCGCCGCCCAGGGCCCCGCGGCGGCCCCTGGGGAGGCTGCGGGGCCGGCGCCCCCCCATGTCGGCGCCTCCCCTCGGCCATGGCTCGGGCGTGTGCCTTGTTGTTCGGCGGGGCCTGCGCCAGAAGATCTGGGCCGCTCCTAGCCCAGGGTGCCCCCAGGATATCCAAGGAGGCTTCCACGGCATCCAAAGCACCCCTCACGAGGCCCTGAGGGTCCCAGGATCTCCAAAACTGAACGAAAAGCTGGGGGCACCTTGGGCCAGGGGCACCTCTAGCAGCCCCCGACATTTTGGGGCAGCTTGGACCATCTTGATCATGGAGCTCATCCTGTGCCGTCTTGGGTTCGAAAGCCGGGGGTTCGCTAGAGACTGGCTTCCTCCCAGAGCGACGAGAGCCCTTCCCAAACCCTACACAAGCGCCCTCCACAGAAACCCACCTGGAACCCTTCCCAGGGGCTTTTCGGAGGGGTTCGGGATGGCTTCGGCTATTTCGAAACGAAACCAGTCCCTAGCGAACCCTGGACTTTCTGAGTCGTGGGCTCTCTTGGCCTCCCGTGTGGGCAGTGTTGGGGGCACGCTGCGGCCGTGTCGGGGCCCTCTCGGGGCCTCGTGCTTTGCCTCGCGAGCTCTTTGCACAGACACGGGCTCATTCATCGCGGAGCTCGGCCTCGCAAACTTGGCAGTGTCGATATGGTCGCTCTGGTTCGGAGTTCTCTCCCTGAGCAAGCTCACTCTTCTGCCCCTCCCTTGGCAGTCTCCGACCCACTCTTCTTCACTCCTAATCCTCCTCCACCTCGTCCTTCCTTTGTGCTCCCAAGACCTCCGACTTTTTTTTTTTTTTTTTTTTTTTCCTTCCCCCCCCCCTACCTAGGCTCTGCCTAGAAGGGTTCTTACTCGGCATGCTTAAAGGGCCGGGCAGTGCAACTCGCCCCGGGCGGTTCCCCCAGTATCCGCCCCGCGGTTCCCCCAGTTACGTCCCCTTAGCTTAGCGTTGCTTATCTCATCTTAGCTTAGCTTATTCCCTACCTAGGCTCTGCCTAGAGGGTTCTTACTCTCCTTCTTAAAGGGGCCGGGCATTGCAAACCGCCCCGGGCGGTTCCCCCAGTATCCGCCCCGCGGTTCCCCCAGTTACGCCCTACCTAGGCTCTGCCTAGAGGGTTAGCTTAACTTAGCTTAGCATAGCATAGCGCAGCGCTGCATTAGCACATCATAGCATACAATGACATAGCCAAGCATAGCATGGCATAGCATCGCGCAGCATAGCATAGCATAGCATAGCATAGCATATCATATCATAGCATGGCATAGCGCAGCTTAGCATAGCATAGCACAGCACAGCACAGCGCAGCATGACATACCATATCATAACATATCATATCATATCATAACATAGCATAGCATAGCATAGCATAGCGCAGCATAGCGCAGCATAGCATAGCATAGCATAGCATAGCGCAGCATAGCATGGTATAGTATAGCATAGCATAGCATAGCAACTAATGCTGCTTTCCTAGGGGCTCCAACTTCTAGGTAGGGCCGCGCTGGCGTATTTTTTTGTAGTTGCTATTTTTTGGTGTTATGGCTATATGTATGTATTGTTTTATAGACATGTAAAAACGAATCTCCCTGACGCCATTCCCTGCAGCTCTTGCCCTTTACTTTTTCATCATGGGTCATTATATGATGTGTTCTTGGGCCCAGAAACGACCTCCTGGCGCCGAGAATGGCGGTCACCTCTTGCGCGATTCTTTCGGGTCGCCAGATATGAGGGTCCTCCTCTTCATCTCTAGAGATGGGCTTAGGTACCCGTGCAGCCTACAGCGCGCTTGGTCCTCCTCCTCCTTCGCTCATTTTTGCTCTTTTGAGTCTGCGCTTCGCTCCGTCCAACGTCCGTGGCGCCGCCTCCCCCCAGCCCCCCCCCTGTAGAAGCCCACGACGACCACGACGACGGCCGCGACGACGATCGCGACCAAGACCGCGACCACAACCACCACAGCAACCACGACGACGATGTCGACGACGACGGCGGCGGCGGCGCGACGACGACGACGAGGGCTGGCGGCGGCGGCGGCTGCCACGACGAGGAAGAGGACGACGACGACGACGGCGCCGCCGACGACGACGACGTCGACGACGACGACCACGACGACGACGACGACGACGGCGGCGGCCGTGACCACCACGACGGGGATGACCCGCAGGCACGCGGTCCCGTTCCCCGGGCGGCCGCCGGAGGAGGGCGCACTCCACGCCGACGGGGTGGCGGCACTGGGGGTGCACGCGCGCGCGGAGGACGGGCCGACCGACCGCTCCTCGTTGTGCCGTCCACGAGAATGAGGAGGAGAAGTAGGAGGAGGAGGAGGAGGAGGAGGAGGAGGAGGAGGAGGAGGAGGAGGAGGAGGGGGAGGAGGAGGAGGGGGAGGAGGAGGAGGAGGAGGAGGAGGAGGAGGAGGAGGAGGAGGAGGAAGAGGAAGAGGGAGGAGGAGGAGGAGGAGGAGGAGGAGGAGGAGGGGGAGGAGGCGGAGGAGGAGGAGGAGGAGTGAGGAGAGCGAGGAGCATAATACGCAGAAAGAAACTGGACATGGCAGAGACGAATCATGGACCCCGAGGGCTTCTGCCCTTCCCTCCCCCACTCCCTCTGTGTCCAGGCCGGGCTCTGTTTTGAGACCGGGAAGCCGCCAAGAGCATCGCCAAGCGGACGGGCCAAAACCTGGCCCAAGGAGGCGAAGCCAGCGAGCTCACAAGCCTGGGGTAGGCGAGTCCCCGGCAGCCAGCAGCTCCTTTTCGTCACGATTGCTCGAATCGAGCCTTCAGCGGTGCAGTTGAACATATCGCTGCCATCCTTTTGGGGATGCGCTTTGGGGCCCGCGCGCACGTGTATCGACATCGGCGCTTGTCCTGTCCTGTGAAAGAGCGCTTTCTGCCGCGACTGGCAGGGCGAGGGGGTTTCAACCCTCTCCCCCCCAAAACCACGGGGGGAGGGGGGGTTCCAGACTCCCATCCTTTGGAAAATATGTCGGAGTGGTCTAGAACCCACTCCCACCCGGGGGACAATTATTCGGAGGGCTCCAGACCCTCCACCCCTTCTCTGGTAAAATCATTCGACGACGACGACGACTACGACGACGACGGCAAACGACGCGGACGACGACGACGCTGCCGACGCCGACGACGACGCCGACGACGACGTCGACGACGACGACGACGGCGGCGACGACCACGACGACGACGCCGACGCCGACGCCGAGGACAACGACAACGACGACGACAGAGACGCCGATGGTTTCGAGGACAAGGACGACAACGGCGACGACGACCCAGACGACGAAGACGACGACGAAGACGACGAAGACGACGAAGACGACGATAACGAGGACGACGACGACGCCGACGACGACGAAGACGCCAACGTCGACGCCGACGGTGACCACGACGACGATGACGACGACAACGACGACCCTGACGAAGATGCCGAAGACAACGACGACTCGGACGACGACGACGACTACGATGGAGCCCCAATGGGGCGCGAGCGTAGCCGGATCGATACTTAGTGGGATGCGATTAAATCTGGATCGAACCTTACATCCCCGTGAAAAAATATAGCAATAGTGGCACAGGGATGGAAGCCGACAAACATGTTTGAACAGACCAGGCGGGGCCCGTCGCATCAAGTGGCATCCGCCTGTCAATGTTACGGAGTATCGTTTGCATTGCGCGTTGCATGTGGGCCATCCGACTGGTGGGAACGAAACCGCAAGGCAGAACGTGGAACCGCCCACGCCAGCGGCCCAGTGAAGGAGCAACTTGGAAGAGCACACGGGCATTGAGTGGCGTCCGCCTCCCAATGCTGCCATGGGGCGCGCAAGTCAAAGTGTGGCATATCAGTGACCTGGCCCATGGTGCACGCCTGCGCGCGCTGCCAACGTTGAAAGGCGAACATCATCAATTTAATGATCCTCTTTGGGCGTTGCCGTCTGCAGATCATTCGCGATGATCGTCTTGTTGATTTTGTTATAATTCTTTCCCGGCTGTGTGGATGTCGAACCTGTTTTGGCGTGCTCCAATCGTTCTGGCGGTAATTGCCTTATAGCGTCGGCAACCTCTGCCGCTCGGGCAGATGGAATGGGAAGCGCGCGGTCCGTGATACATGACATGGTACCCGGGCGGCTGCCGCGGTCTGTCGTGGCTTCCCTGGGAGGCTAAGGGGGGGAACGCGAAGATGCAAATGGGGGAGGAAAACGAGGAGGGGACTGAGGATGCTGATGATGATTCGGCGGAGGAGCGAAAGTTAAGCAGTGGCTGGCGATGTGGCGAGAACGCATGTCGTCTTCGACGTGGTCGTCGTGGTCGCCGTGGTCGCCGTCGTCGTCGTGGTCGTCGTCGTCTTTTTCGCCGTCGTCGTGGTCGTCATCGTCGTCGTCGTCGACGTCGCCGTGATCGTCGTCCGTTCCTGGCAATAACGGCTGCGTTCTGGGCCTGGGGCCCACGACGCCCGTGCAGGAGCGGGCTCGCTGTGAAGATCCGCTCATGGTGGCAAATTTTCGATGTCTGGCGAACCGACTTAACGATTGGACGCGGGCGGATTCAGGTATCACTGTGTAAACTCATATGCGGGACGCACTTCCCGTTGCCCAGGGGCCCCGCTCAACGATCGGGAGGTGGCAGGTCTACCACGTAGAATCACGCACGGGACACGCTTCGCGTAAAGTGGCGTGCCCCAGCGTGCCCGCTTTGCGACCTTTTTTTGGTTTTCCGCGTTTCGTGTGCGAAAAAGTAGGACGCGAAGCACCGTGTGTGAACTTGCATAATGGAACCCGCCACCCGCCGGATCATCAACGCGGTTCGTTGGACAACGCCTCGCAGGTCCCATTGGTCTCGTCAGTCCCACAGGTCCCACAGGTGCCACAGGTGCCATAGGTCGCGCAGGCCCCACGGGTCCCGCAAGGCCTACAGGGCCCGCAGGTCTCTCGCAGGTCCTAACAAAGCTGACGTTTTGCACAGGTCCCACAGCTCCCACAAGTCTCGCAGGTCGCACAGGTCCCGCAAAACCCACCGATCCCGCAAGTCGCCTAGGTCCCGCATGTCTCGCAGGTCCCACAAGTCCCACAAGTCCCACAGGGTCACAAGTCTCACGCGTCCCACAGGACCCACAGGGCAGCACGCTAAAAGACGCGAGGGGATCGCGCGGAAACCCAATACTTAGGCAGAATTGCCCTTTTCCGTGAACAAGGTTTATTTAATCGCTTCGCTCATTCCGCCGGCCCGTATTGGTGCACGGCTGTCGAGTGCCCGTGTGATCGTTGTCAATGGGGTGCTGCCGGGCCGTTTTTTCGTGTATTGATGGCTGGCGTTGGGTGATTTCGCAGGCGGGAACCATTCTTTGCCCGCCTGAACCTTCTGTTTCGGAAGGTGGCGGCTCGTGAATACGATCGCAGGGAAGAAGACAACATTCTGCAGTTTCCTTTTTGCATTCATCGGGCCCCTTGTCGCTTGTTGGGGCCTCTTAGGAGCCTCTTGGGGCGTCCATGAGGCCTCTTGGAGCGGAAGGCTCGGATTCCCGGTTCGTGGTCTGCATCTTGGGCCTCTCTTGGGGCCCTCTTGGGTCCTTTTGGACCGTCTTGGGCGCCTCTTGGGCTGTCGTGGGGCTCTCTTGGACGGTCGTGGGCCTCTCTTGGAGGCCTCTTGGGCCGTCTTGGGGTGGTCTTGGAAGCTTCTTGGGCCGTCTAGGAGCGTCGAAAAGGCGAAAAGGCGACCTTGAAAAACCCGATGGAAGTCAATGGTTTTGGCGCTCTGAGGCTTCGTGGACGTTCACTGGGATCTCGTTGGATGCCTCTCGAGGGCTTCTTGGAGACTCTCGGGAGTCGCTGTCGAGCCTCTTGGGGTCTCTTTCGGGCCCCTTGCCTCCTTTTGGGGCCTCTGGGGGGCCTCTTGGAGCCTCCAGGAGGCCTCTTGGAGCGGAAGGCTCGGATTCCCGGTTCGTGGTCTCCATGTTGGGCCCCTCTTGGGGCCCTCTTGGGGCCTTTTGGACCGTCTTGGGCGCCTCTTGGGCTGTCGTGAGGCCCTCTTGGGCGGTCTTGGGGCTCTTTTGGAGGTCTCTTGGGCCGTCTTGGGGTGGTCTTGGAGGCTTCTTGGGCTGTCTTGGAGCGTCGGAAACGCGAAAAGGCGAGGAAGCCAAAAAGCTTGAAAAACCCAATGGAAATCAATGATTTTGGCCTCTTGGGGCTCTCTTGGAAAGGGTCAGGGCTCTCTTGGGACGTCTTGGAAGCTTCTTGGGCCGTCTTGAGGCCGTGTTGGGCGTCGTGGGCCGATCGTTCGGTGATTCGGAACCCTCTTGGACCGTCTTGGAAGCCTGTTGGGGCCCTCTTGGCGCGCTCCGGGGAGCGTGGAAGGCCGCACCCAGGAGGAAAACCATCTCTGACCTGAGTTTGCCGGGAGTGTCCCGGGACCTTGCCGGGGTACTTTCCGGCCGGGGACCCCCAGGGAACGCTCCGCGCGCGCGAAGTATAGAGTTATTGTTAACCAGTTACCAGAGATCTTAGCACGCTTCTGGCCCGTTGGGCCGGCAAATGACAAAAGTGGCACAGGGATGGAAGCCGACGCAAATTTTGAATCAGACCAGGCGGGGCCCGTCGCATCAAGTGACATCCGCCTGTCAAAGTTACGGCAAAGCGTATCGTTTGCATTGCGTGTTGCATGTGGGCCATCCGAGTGGTGGGAACGAAACCGCAAGGCAGAACGTGGAGCCGCCCACGCCAACGGCCCTGTGAAGGAGCAACTTGGAAGAGCACACGGGCATTAAGTGGCGTCCGCCTCCCAATGCTGCCATTGGGCGCGCAAGTCAAAATGTGGCATGTCAGTGACCTGGCCCATGGTGCGCGCCTGCGCACGCTGTCAACATTGAAAAGCGAACATAACTTAATGATCCTCTTTGGGCGTTGCGGTCTGCAAATCATTCACGATGATCGTTTTGTTGATGTTGTTATAACTTTTTCCCGGCTGTGTATTAGGATTCGATCAGATCTGGATCTATCGCTGGGTGGTTGTTTGCAAAGATGGATCGCTACCTAGTGGGATTCCATCAGACGTTGATCAAACCCCGTCGGACTTTTTCATTAATGTTGTATTGAGATTTAGTAGGTTTCTTTTCGACCAGGATGCAGCCCTGATCAGGTTTTATTAGAGCTGGGCCCAACCGTAGTAGGACTTTGTTTGTTAGAAATGGGTCGAGCCCTTGTATGATGTTTTTAGAGTTGGATCCAGCATTATAAGAATTCTGTTAGAGCTGGATTGAACCCCTGGTAGGATTCCATCAACGTTGGGGCGAATTCTATTAGGATTATGAGATAGCTGGCGGGGCGCTTAAAAGGATGTAATTAAAGTTGGGATGGAGCCTCGGCGGGATTTTGTTAGAGCTGGATCGAGCCCTACTGGGCTTGGATATAGAGCCGGAGTACGGTTCTATTCGGCTACACCCGGCCTCGGTGGGGTACGATTAGAGCTGGAACGGTACCGGGTGAGAGTCTTTTGGAACTGGGTCTGGGTTCAAGCATTGTAGTGTAGAGCTAGATCGGACCTAGTCGGCTTGTAGTGAAGCTATATCCAAACCTGATAGGATTGTGCCACGGCTGGGTTGCGCCATCGTGGGACTCCATTAGAGCTGGAGCCAGTAGAGCAGGCAGGATCCAGCCCTAATAGGAATCTATGAAATTTACGCCGAGCCTTTGTAGGATTCTCGTTGGGCTTTGTTCGACCCCTGGAAAACTTTAGTAAAGTTGGATCAGGTCCTAGTGGCAGGATGTTAGGGGTGGATCGAACCGTAGTTGCATTCCACCAAAGTTGTATCCAGCCCGATAACGGTTTTATGAGAGTTAGATCCAACCACACGTAGATTCCATCAGAAGTAGATCGAACTGTAATAAGATTATGCCACTGGCGCGGGCCTTCCCTCCTCCCTCCATTCCCTCCTCTTCCTCCCCTCCTCCCTTCCCTCCTCCCTCCCTTCCCTTCTCCCTCCCTCGGCCCTCCCCTCCCCTTTCCCCTCCCTTCCCCTCCCTCCTCCCTCCTCCCCTTCCCCTCCGTAAGGGTGAGATTTAAGACTATGTGGCGTGGGGTGTTTCTCATCATCTTATTCACCATCATCATTATCATCATCATCACCATCATCATCGTCACCAGCATTATCATCCTGTTCCTCCTCTTGTTCATTTTCGTCCTCATCCCTCTCCTCGTCCTCCTCCTCATCACCTATTTCCTTTGCGCAATCAAAGCAGAAAAGGCATACTCGCAATCAAAATCAATAGGAATTCCATACAATCGAAACAATAAGAAAACCACGCAAACAAAACAACACGTATATCCATATCGTCAAATCCAATAAGACATTCATACAATCAAAAACAGCAAGAAATCCATGCAATAAAAACAAACACAAAAATAAATCCATACAATCAAAAACAATGAGACAAGCATACAATCAAGAACAGTAAGAAGTCCATACAGTCAAAACCAACAAGAAATCCATCGTCGTGGGTCCACGAACCCTGTGAGAGTTTCCCAAAAAACCCCAACAATAAAACCTGGCTGAGGGTTCCCAAGAAACCGAAGATCACTGCGTTTCGGGAATCCACATTTCTCCCGGTCCCCTCAAGGCCCGATCTGGAGCCCTCTTTCTTAAAATGCTTGTTGTTGAATTCTCATTTCTGAAGAATAATTTTTGTTGATCCCCCCCCACCGGTGCATACTGTTTTTTCTCAATCAAAGTGTGCCCTTCGACGCTCGCACCCTGTTTTTTGACAGGGAAAGTCTTGATGCTCAAACTGGGCCCTTGGCCTCCGGGTTACAACAACAACGGCTCCCGCTTGAGACTTCCTTACAATTTAGCCAGGACCCCCGCTCCCGCCCGAGACTTCCTCGCACTTTATTCAGGAATCGCGCTCTCGCTTGGGACTTCCTTACAATTTATTCAGGAATCGCTCTCCCGGCGCTCTGGAGTCGCGCTCTCGCTGGAGACTTGCTTGCAACTTAATGAAGAGTGGCCTTGCGCTGGAATTTCTTGCAATTTGCCCAAGCGCCGCGCTCCCGACACCCAGGCACCCATGAGTCGCGCCCGTTGTGGCCCCACTGTCGCCATTTGTGTCCCCCTCAGTGTCCTACGTGGCCCAGTTGCTACCCTCAGTGGCCCCATAGTTGCCTTCTGTGGCCCCGCATTATCTGCACTTCGTGGCCCCCGCTCGGTCGCGCTCTTCGTGGCCCCATATGCATTCCCTTCGTGTCCCCGCTGTCGCCCTTCGTGGCCTACTTCGTGCCCTTCGTGGCCCTGCTGTCGTTCTCTCTCGCTCTCGTTTTCGCTCGTCGTCGCCGTCGTCGTCGTCGCCGTCGTCTTCGACGTCGTCGTCGTCGTCGTCGTCGTCGTCGTCGTGTTTCGGTCCCCTGTCCGTCTCTCTTGGGGTCGGGTCGACGGTCCGCGGCCGCCCCGCCGATCAGCGCTGCCGCTGGCCAGGCCGACGGTCCGCGGCCGCCCCGCCGCTTGCCGGGGCCCGGCCTGCAGGGAAGAAAGGTATACCCCCCAAAAGGGGTTCGATCGAAGACGAAGAGGGCGGGTATCGAGGGTTTGGGAAATACGCGTTATTGGACACTCGAGCATCTAAGGGCGCTCAGTCCTCCTTCTCCTCCTCCTCCTCTACCTCCTGCACGTTCTGCTCCTCCTTCTCCTACTCTTCCTCCTCTCTTTCTCTCTCTCTCTCTCTGTCTATCTTTGATTGTATTGGTTTCTTAGTGTTCTTGATTGTATGGATTTCTTGTTTTGGTTGCGCGGGTGAGAAGGGAGATGATGATGATGAGGAGGATGAGGAGGAGTGGACGAGGACGAGAATGAACATATGGTGATGATGACGGTGATGATGATGACGATGATGATAATGAGGAGGAGTGGGAGGGGGATGAAGCGGACGAGGCGAATGGATGATGATGAGGACGAGGATGCTGAGGGATGATGGTGCTGACGATGATGACGTGGAGGATGGGTAGGAGGGATTCTGATGACGATGATGATGATGATGATGATGATGATGATGATGATGATGATGATGATGATGATGATGATGATGCTTATGATGATGATGATGATGAGGAGGAGGAGGAGGATTGATGATGATGATGATGATGATGATGATGATGATGATGATGATGATGATGATGATGATGGTGGTGAGGATGATGAGGAGGGGCGTCTATGACGAGGAAGAGGAGGAGGGATGACGATGATGATATGGAAGGACGACGAGGAAAAACGGGGGCAAGAGGAGGAGGAGGACGAGGAGGAGGATGAGGAGGATGAGAAGGGGATGGAGGATGGCTGACTTTCCTGCCGGTCCAGCCGACTGCTTTGTGTATCCCCGCGGTCTTGTCACCCCTCCCTATTCATCTTCTCCCATCCGTTCTCTTTCCCCCTTGAGGAATTCGGCGTCGGTTGTAAGACATTTGGCCGGCGTTTTGCCTGCATCATGTCGCCTTTTTGGTTTTATCGTGGCCATGGTATTCGATAGTGTGACTTCGACGCCAAAACGCAGAAACACCACAACAACAGGAAGTTTTCCACTGGTCCCCTCATCCGCTTCCTCACCTATGTGGGCCTCCGTTTGCTTCTCGGGTTCTTCAAAGGTTGTTGGGTACAACCGCGTAGTAGTGGCAATCGTAGTGGCAACAGTGTAATGAATATCAGTGGTAGCCGTGGGGACAATATATTTTAGTATGCGCGATTGTGTCCCCAGGCAGCTCCTTTTCCGCTTCGTTTTTGGATGCGTCCTACGACGACGAGCTTGTTACCACTGACGCGACGGCGGCGGCGGAGATGCGGATTGGGAAAGTCGGCGCTGGCACACTTCGTTCGTCTTACACGTTCGAGAACAACAACGTCATCCGAGCGTGGGATCGAAGGTGAGGGGGTGAGATCGAAGTGGAACGCAGAGCCCCCCTACCGGGAAATCGGTCTCGGTTTCGTGTTCGTGCGTGCCGTGCGTGCGGGCGAGGCGAAGCTGCGTGGGCGGGCAAGAAGAAAGTCTCCTCCGGCTGAGGCGCGGCCGGACCAAATGTTTTCTTTCTGGGGGCCGGTGGGGCGCGGTGTCCCGCCGGTGTCCCGCCTCCGGCTGAGGCGCGGCCGGACCAAATGTTTCCTTTTTGGGGGCCGGTGGGGCGCGGTGTCCTGCCGGTGATGATGATGATGCTGATGATGATGATGATGTCCATTATGTTGATGATGATGCTGATGATGTTGACGACGTTGGTGATGCTGATGGTGGTGATGATGATGGTGTCCCGGTGATGGTGATGCTGCTGATGATGCTGCTGATGATGTTGACGATGTTGGTGATGCTGATGATGGTGGTAATGATGGCCATGGTGGTGATGATGATGGAGTCCCGATGATAATGAGTTGATGCTGATGTTGCTGATGATGACGATGATGGTATCCCGATGATGATGATGATGATGTTGATGGTCCTGATGATGTTGATGATGGTGATATGATTCGATGATGATGAAGCTGATGATGATAATGTAGATGATGATGGTGTCCTGATGATGATGGTGATGATGAGGTTGATGATGATGCTGTCGGTGGTGATGATGATGGTGATGATGATGGTGTCCCGATGATGATGATGTTGATGATGATGTTGATGATGGTGTTCCGATGTTGGTGATGATGCTGATGTAGATGATGTTGATGATGATGAGGTGATGGTGCTGATTTTGATGATGGTGGCCCGATGATGATGATGCTGATGTTGATGATGATGGTGGTGTCCCGATGATGATGATGAAGGTGATGGTGATGATGATGATGATGATTGTGACGATGATGATGGTGTCCCGATGATGATGTTGATGATGATGTTGCTGATGATGATGATGATGATGGTGTCCCGATGATGATGATGTTGTTGATGTTGCCCATGATGTTGATGATGCGATGATCGTGATGATGATGGTGGTGTTCCGATGCTGATGATGACGATGGTGTTCTGATGATGATGATGATGTTGATGAGGATGATGGTGGCGATGCTGGTGTCCCGATGATGATGATGATGATGATGATGATGATGATGATGATGATGATGATGATGTTGACGTTGGTGATTTGGTGATGATGATGATGGTGTCCCGGCGATGATGATGATGATGATGATGATGATGATGATGATGATGATGATGATGATGATGATGATGATGATGTTGATGACGTTGATGACGATGATGTTGTTGATGATGCTGATGATGCCGTTGTTTGTGAGATCGATTGTGATATCGATAGTGAGATCGAAAGTGAGACCGAATGTGAGATCGATTGTGAGATCGATAGTGATATCGATACTGAGATCGATTGTGAGATCGATAGTGAGATCGATTGTGAGATCGATCGAATGAAATAGATCGAGTGATATCGATTGTGAGATCGACCGAGTGAGATCGATCGAGCGAGTTCGATAGTGATATCGATAGTGAGATCGATAGTGAGACCGATCGAGTGAGACGTTGGTTCTTCCCCCCCCCGAACCTCCTTATCACCCGAAGGGTGGTCGTATAGGTAAGGTGTCGAAGTATCTAAAAGTAGCCCCACAAACACACCCCAACTCTTTATCTTCAATGTGCATCTGTACCGTCAGTACGTCAGCGATGCTGATACATTCGCGCGCATCCTGAAACTCTATCGCCAGCTCACAGACGACACGTACTACCGGAGAGTCGTGGGCGGAGGGAGGGTTAAGACACAACGACTTCAGGGCGCCATGTGGTGACGCCAAGATCATGTCAAAATAAATGTGCAGTCCAAGATCAATCTTGCTTTCGTGTACTTTGCGCTTTCGGGCGTTTCTAATGCGGTCCCATCTGTTACCACACCTGTGGCGCACCTGCGGCGCCGCTGTTTTTTCTCGCACTTATTGTTTTCGCACCGAGTCCCCAAGGTTTCTGGTACAATCTACACGTGCATCTAGTAATATTGTTTTGGCGTAGTTTGGGTTACAGGCGTTTTTGGCGCGTTTCCGGTACGTTTCCCATCGCCGTCGTTTTCCGTCGTTTTCCGTTGTCGTCGTCGTCGTCGTCGTCGTCGTCGTCGTCGTCGTCATCTTCCGTCGTCGTCGTCCGTCGCCCGTCGTCCGTCGTCTGTCGTCCGTCGTCCGTCGTCGTCACCGTGGTCGTCGTCGTCGTCGTCGTCGTCGTCGTCCGTCGTCTTCCGTCGTCGTCGTCCGTCGTCGTCCGTCGTCCGTCGTCCGTCGTCCGTCGTCGTCGCCGTGGTCGTCGTCGTCGTCGTCGTCGTCGTCGTCGTCGGTGTCGTCGTCGGGGGGGGGGGGTCAGGGTGTCGTCGGTCGTCTGTCGGTCGGGTCGTCCAGCGTCTCCCTCTCCGTCCTTCCGGTCGTCCGTCGTCGTCGTCGTCGTCGTGGTCGTCGTCGTCGTCGTCGTCGTCGTCGTGGTCGTCGTCGTCGTCGTCGTCGTCGTCGTCGTCGTCATCGTCCGTCGTCCGTCGTCCGTCGTCCGTCGTCCGTCGTTCGTCGTCCGTCGTGGTCGTCGTTGTCGTCATCGTCGTCGTCGTCGTCGTCCTCGTCGTCGTCGTCTTCCGTCGTTGTCGTCCGTCGTCCGTCGTCCGTCGTCCGTCGTCGGTCGTCCGTCGTCCGTTGTCCGTCGTCGTCACCGTTGTCGTCGTTGTCGTCGTTGTCGTCGGTGTCGTCGTCGTCGTCGGTGTCGTCGTCGTCGTCGTCGTGGGTCGTCGTCGTCGTCG
>CAUYUJ010018286.1:15000-209146 GCA_963575745.1 Prorocentrum cordatum | reverse complement strand
CCTCCTCCTCCTCCTCCTCCTCCTCCTCCTCCTCCTCCTCCTCCTCCTCTCTTCTCCTCGTCTCTCGTCCTCGTCCTCGTCCATGTGTCGCTAGCTTGTTAAACCTCCTGCGGCTCGGCCTGTGCTGGTGGAGGCCACGGCGGTCAATCCGCTCTCGTGACATATTGCGTCGGGCACCGTTCGGCTAGGCGTGAGAGGAAGTCGACTTGGATTTTACAGGGTTGGTATCTCGGTAAGGACGGACTGGGCTGTCCGAGACAGCGCGGTCTCAATTAGCGAGGGAGATGGGTGTTGATGGCCCGCCGCTGCTGATACCTTTCCGTTCCAGCATCTCTTTGTCCGCTTCGCTTGGCGGGAGCGGGACGTGATGGGGCGGGGTTCGACCTCGTGCGAGGCCTTGCCCTCTTCGGGTTCGCCTCCCATGGGGAGGCTGAGTCTCTCGGGGTTCGCGCGCGGGAGCGCTGTCGGCAGGTTGTGTTCTCCCCCGAGAATATTGAACCCCAATGTGGTGGTGGTGTTCGTATGCATGCGAATGTGGCGGCACCTTTCCAGCCGCTGCCGAGCTCCTCTCTCGTCCTCTCTCCTCCTGCTCCTTGGCGACCCCCGTCCTCCTGATTTTGCTACGGGCTCATGAATCCTCTTCCTGCTGCTGCAGCTTCTCCTCCTCCTCTTCCTCCTCCTCCGCCCCCCTCCTTCTCCTCCTCCTCCTCCTTCTCCTCCTCCTCCTCCTCCTCCGCCTCCTCCTCCTCCTTTCTCCTTTCTCATTTCTCCTCCTCCTCCTCCTCCTCCTCCTCCTCCTCCTCCTCCTCCTCCTCCTCCTCCTCCTCCTCCCCCCGCAGCGGTCGACTTACGCTGCCGTGCTCAACTCTCAGGTAACCTTCGTCAGCCTTTCCGTGCCTTGCCCACTCCTCCTCTCTCCTCCTCCTCTTCCCTCCTCCTCCTTCTCTTCCTCCTCTCCTCCTCCCTTCTCCTCTCCTCCCTCTCCTCCTCCTCTCTCCTCCTCCTCCTCCTCCTCATCCTCCTCCTCCTCCTCTCTCCTCCTCAAGCCTCCTCTCTCCTCCTCCTCCTCCTCCTCCTCCTCCTCCTCCTCCTCCTTCTATCCTCCTCCTCGTCCTCCTCCTCTCTCTCTCCTCCTCCTCCTCCTCCTCCTCCTCCTTTCTCCTCATCCTTTCTCCTCCTCCTCCTCCTCCTCTTACCTCCTCTCAGACTTTCCGTGCCTTGCCGTGCCTTGTCCATTCCTCCTCTCTCTTCCTCCTCTCTCCCTCCTCCTCCTCCTCCTCCTCCTCCCTCCTCGCCCTCCCCCTCCGCCTCTTCCTCCTCCTCCTCCTTCTCCTCCTCCTCCTCCTCCTCCTCCTCTCTCCTCCTCCTCCTCTTCCTCCTCCTCCTTTCTCCTCCTCCTTTCTCCTCCTCATCCTAATCCTCCTCCTCCTCCTCTTCCTCCTCCCCCTCCTCCTCCTCCATCCCCCGCAGCGGCCGATGTACGCTGCCTTGCTCAACTCTCAGGCCACCTCCGCCAGCCTTCCCTTGCCTTGCTCACTCGTCATGTCTCCTCCTCCCCCTCCTCCTGTTTCCTCCTCCTCTCCCTGGCCCTCTCCCTCCCCCCCGTCTGCTTTCTGCCTGCCCGCCCTTTGGCCGAGAGAGCGAAAGGGGGGAATGGATGAAGAGGAGTTGGAGGTGGAGGTGGAGTTGGAGGATGAGGAGGAGGAGGGGGAAGAGGAGGGGGAGGAGGAGGAGGAGGAGGAGGAGTAGGAGTAGGAATGCAACTAACACGATGACGAGGAGGGGGAGGACAAGGAGGATGATGAGGGAGGACGAGGGGTGAGGGAGGCAGTAGGCGGGGCAGGGGGGGCGCGGGCAATGGGAGTGGGGGGGCGGCTGCATGGGTAGGGGCTGGGGGGGGGGGGGGGACAATTGGGCAATGAGAGAGAAAGGGAGAGAGAGAGAGAGAGAGAGAGAAAGAGAGATTGAGAGAGCTAGAGAGCTACAGACATGAAGAGAGGGGGGTTAGAGAGGGGGAGAGAGATAGAGAGAGAGAGAGAGAGAGATAGAGACGGAGAGAGGGAGAGAGACAGAGAGGGAGAGGGGGAGCGGAGGAGGAGGCGGAGGAGGGGAGGGATACAGGAGGCGGGAGGCGGGGCAGCGGGGCGCGGGCAGTGTGGGGGCGAGGGCGGATGGGTGGGGACGGGCGGGGGGGGGAGGCGAACAGGAAGTAATGAGAGAGAACGAGAGAGAGAGAGCTATAGTTTCGAGACAGAGAGAGAGAGAGAGAGGGAGAACGAGAGAGAGAGCGAGAGAGAGAGAGAGAGAGCGACAGAAGAGAGAGGGCTGGAATGGCGAGGCTCATGAGGAGAGGGGGGACAGGGGGGAGCGGGTTGAGTGGGTGGGGGTGTGGGTGATCCCTGCCAGGTATGTGGGACCTGGGAAGGCTCGCATAGGAGGGACGGGCGGGGGGTAGACTAGGAACCACACACACACACACTTCGATGGGCAAAACGCACATCTCTACATACATGCCTCCATATACATATGTATGTACATACACGCATGCACACACACAAACACACCAGTACACGCCAGTCGTTGAACGTAGATATTTTTGGATTCCCAGATCCCAGCCTTTTTTCAAGCGCCTTCCTACTTCAATCATCGTCATGTTTTTGCCGTGTTTTGTTATTCTCTGGGAGGGCTTAGACCCAATTCACTTTATCCGCCTTCCTACTTCATGGTTTTACCTACTTCTTCCGATCGACGTGTATACATACCATACATGTGTATATACACAGATGTATAGAGCACCGTTCCCAGGCGCCCCTCCCCGTGTCCGCGCAGGCCTCGAGGATGAGGAGGAGGAGGAGGGCAGCGGAGGGATGGGGGACGCAGACGAAGCAGGAGGAGGATAGAGGATGGAGGGTGGTATGGGATGGAGGATAGATATGAACAGATGATTGACGAGGATAGAGGATAGAGGATGGATGGAGGATGGAGGATGGTATGGGGAAAGAGGACGAAGGAGGATAGAGGATAGAGGATAGGGGACGGAGGAGGGTGGTAGGGGATGGGGCTGCTCCTGAAGGTCGTGGGCGTCACTGGGTTGGCGCTCGACTCCGTGATATCCACCGTCGGCGTTGCTGCAGCCACCGTTAGCACCAGCATGCCTGGGCCGACGGAGCAGTGGATGGTCGACACGAAGGTCGTCGGCGCCTCTTCCCTGAGGGCTGGTGGCCAGGTGTGGCAGGCCTTCCAGGACGCCTGCGCTTCGTCGTCGTAGTCGTCGTCCTCTTCCGCCTCCTCCTCCTCCTCGCCCTCCTTTCCTCCTGGGAGGAGGAAGAGAAGGATGTACGTGGCTCCAGCCTGCCACTCGCGCCTGGTACCCTGTCCATCGTGCCACTCGGGCCATCAGCGCGGTTTGTGTGTGTGTGTTTTTGACACCAGGCCGCACGTGCGTCTTTCCCATGAATGTTGTGCGGTGCATGTCTGTTCTCGAACATATCCGAACACAGAGACAGCATGTTCAAGTGCTCGTTCCGCTTTTTAGCGAGATGTTGAATTATTCATGCTTCGTGTATCCCCACCAGCCCATCCAGCAACGATGCCCCTGGCGAGTTATATTGATTACGGACGTGCGGTAGCACACAGTGGAACACCGAGGCGGGGCAGCCATGAATCAGAAGATCGGTGGCAGGCCCATCAGTCAAGCATGACTGCCTTCGCAGATCTGGCAGCTTACCCGAACCATTTTGGGACACCGTTCGGGAAAATGTTGGAAGCCTTTGGTGGCCTGTCGGGGTCCTTTTGTGGCCCACTTGGGCCCATCATGGAGGAGGAACCGTCTTGGCATCTATTTGGGTTCTCTTGGGGGCCCTGGGCTCCCCCTTTGGGCCATCTTTGCTGGCATCGGTACACAAGGGGGATCCCTTAACAGCGGCGCCTCTCGAAAGCCCTCAACGTCGTCTCTCGGGGCCCTCTGGAAACGCTTCATCTTGGGACCCTCTTGTGCCCCTCTTGGCGCCCTCTTGGGCCATCTTGGGAGCCATCTTGAGGCTTCCAAGCTCATCGATTGCGAAACGGCGAGAATTTGAGCCATCGTGTTTGTTTTCCTGCATTTGATGGGTTTGGGCTTCTCGGAGGCGTCTTGCAGAGGCTCCAGTGTCACTGGGGCACATGTTGGAGCGGTCTTGGCACCTCCATGAATATGCTGTTAGAAGTATCTTGGCTCTGGACCCATCTTGGGGATCATGTTTTGGCTCTCGGAGCCCCCCTGTGAGTCATCTTGGGCCATCTTGGATGCTACAACGCCTCGTGGGGCGCCTCGTCCAAACCCTGGGGCAGGGGTTAACGGGAGGGGTCAAGGCACGTCTTCCAGACGCAAACTGTTTGGCTCACTCCCACCCGCCCTCTCCACACGCAAGTAGTACCCGAGTCTCAGCAGATTCAGCGGTCGTCTTTGGACGGGCAGCTACTGGAAGCCAATCCAGACTCCAGGTGCGCGTCGCTTGGGCGAGGTGCGCCACGCGTGCCAGGTGCGCCACGCGCACCAGGCGCGCCCGGCGCCCCTGGGGCCCAAGCGTGCCAGGCACGCCTGACGCCCTGGATGCGCCACGTGCTCCGCTTGCGCCAAGTGTGCCGCATGCTCCAGCCGCGCCAGGTGCGCCCACCATCCTTGTCGAAGACCAGCGCCGAGTCGCGGCGGAGTGGCCATCATGACGTCTGGGCCTGCACACAGCAGGCAAGATGCCAGCACCCCAGCCGTCCTGGCAAGAACCAACGCGTCGTGATCGCGGAGTCCCCGCGCATGGTCCAGATTTCGCCGCGAAGTGCAGGTCTTTTTTTGTTTGTTTGCTTGTGTGTGCGTGTATGTATGTGGCCCTGCACACAGCAGGCCATGTGCCGGAGCCCCCACCGCCCCTGTCAAACAGTGATACAATGTGCTCGCGCCCACCCCCGAGCATGACCCAACATTTGCCGCACTGTGCACTTGGGTTTTTTTCTGTTGACAGGGATGGCGGGGGGTTCTCATTGTCCTCGGTTTGTCGCCGGTCGGGTGGGGGAGCCGTGTCGCTCACTCCCACGTGCCCTCCCGACACATAGTCAGCATCCGAGCCTGGGGCTCCGATCCCACTGAGTTCATGAGTCCCGCCAGAAGCACTGACCAGACAAAATAAGAGCTCCCCCAGCTTTTCTGTCAAAAACCAGTGCACAGTGATCGCGGGGCGCCCTCGCATGGTCCAGATTCCGCCGCGAAGTGCGCTTTGCATGCTGTTTGTCGTCCCGTGATCCTGCACAGAGCAGTCGACATGAAGGCACCCTCCTAAGTGATCGCGTGGCGCCCGCGCATGAAGCATCTTTTGCCACACAGCGTATTTTGCATTGCGTGTTGACAGGGGTGGTGGGCCTGCGCAGAGCAGACTCTTTAAAAGGCATCGCCGCCGTTCCCGGCAACAGCCAGGTGATCATGGGGCGGCCGCGCACGGTCAAGATGTTGCCGCAAAGTGCATCTGGCACCGTGTGGTGACAGGGAGGATACACGCCGGTCGCTGCAAATAGGTATTCTTAGATTCCCAGATCCCAGTCTACTTCAAGCGCCTTCCTACTTCAAGAATCGACACGCGTTTCCTGTGTTTTGTTATTCCCTGGGGGGGCCTGGACCCAACCAGCTTAATCCGCCTTCCTACTTCATGTTTTTACCTACTTCTTCCGACCGACGTGTAGGCCTGCGCAGAGCGTGCAATGTGAGGGCACCCCCCGCCGCCCCTGTCAACAGCCAATACAAAGTGCAAACGGGGCCACTGCGCACGGTCCAGATGGTGCCGCCATGTGCGTTTTGCACGGTATTTTAAATGGGATGGCGGGGGGGGGGCGCGTTGTCCCGAGTTTGTTGCCGCTCGGATTGGGGAGGGGTGTATATGTGTAGTAAGGACAGTGATGAATCCTTCCCCGACGGGGAAAAAGGGAGGGTAGAAGAGAAATAGTCCTACACCACCTCCACCCAGAGGGCTGGTGTGACTCATACCTGGTCGTCGAGTGCGGCAAGACGCCAACGAGGGCCCCAAAGGTGCGCCGTGCTGCTGCTGCGGCTCTTTCCTTCTTCTCTCCCTCCTCCTCCTCCTCCTCCTCCTCCTCCTCCTCCTCCTCCTCCCTTGCTGCACACGCGTTCGTCTGGGGCCCACCTCGCCCCCGGGTGGAGTTTGTGTGTGGGGGGCCCGCTGTCGCTGCTCTACGTACGCAGACACACTTGCCATCATCTTGCCCCTGTTTTCTGCTGAAAATAGGGCCACATGCAAACCCGACCCCTACCCCCCACGATTTCTGAGGGGGAGGGTGGGGTTCACTCCATTCGGGAGCTCCCGAGCGAAGTGAACCCCACCCTCCCCCTCAGAAATCGTGGGGGGTAGGGGTCGGGTTCGCATGTGGCCCCCTCGAAACCGTGTGCGCGCTCTTGCCGACGACTCGCAGACGCCCTACGTCCACCTTCCGGAAGTCCGCGCAGCTCTCTCGGATCGGCGCCGGCACCCCCCCTCCCCGTCGGGGCGCAGCGAGCCGAGGGGCCTCCGGGGTGCCCGGCGCCGATCCCAAGAAGTCCGCGCGGGCCTCTAAACGCTGCTGCTCGTGCAGCCCGTGGGCCCTCGGCGGTGCGCACTCCTCGGACGGCTCGCCGCCCCCGCTCCCGCCTCGGCCCCTCCCCTCGCCTGCCTGCGCCGCCGCGGAGCACCGCCCCCCCTCGAGGACGCGAGCGCGGGCTTCTGGAGGGAGGTCGCCGACGCCTCCTCCGACGTCATCGCGCACAAGTACGGGAGCGAGGCCGCGGCCGGCGGAGTCGCCGGCCGCCTCCCCCGCCCCCCGGCGTGCTTCTGCCGTCCTTTTCCTCGCTCTCCGCCTCTCCCTCCTCGTCGTCGCCCTCGCCGTCGTCCTCCGCTCCTCCTGCTCCCCTTGCCTCCCGACGCCCGACTTCTGCCGCCCTCCTTCTCTCCTCCCTCCTGCTCTCCCCTTCGTCCCTCCCTTCTCCCTCCTCCGTGCCGTCTTCCCTGGTGGCCACATCAGGAATGGCCACGCATGCAACGGGCAAACCTCAGACCATGCGCAGCCTACCATATCCGCAACACCACTTCACTATGCTCTGATGGTCGCCTGCCGCTGCATACACTGGGCCGGGACCGCTCGGGGCCATCTTAGACCGTCTTTCGGGTTCCTCGGGGCCGCCGCCGACCTGTTCGCACAGCTTGGCAAGGACTTCCACAGGCGTGGCGATCTCGCGGGGCCTGAGGAAGCGTCCGGGAGCCTTGTACGCCAGGGATTCCGTTTCTGGAGGTGGGGGAATCCGCGCCCCCCGGATCAATAACATATATGGAAGGGAATCTATATATGTGTGTGTGATTATAGATCTACACACATATACGCAGGCCCGCCCAGCGGATGGCATCGGGGGGGGGTGGCGGCTTGTAATTTACCGCCGAGTTCCAGCGGTTTCGTTTCGTACGCCGCCGCCCTCCATGTGGGCGCAGGGGAACCTTGTCGGCAGGCGTCTGCTCTGCGACCACTTGTAATGTAAGCCTTACCCCTGCAGGTCTACCCGACGCTGGGGTATCGGATGCCCCTGGTTTTCACCTGGATGCCGACATCCTTCGGGTTCTGAGCCCCCCGCCGGTGTTGCAGAACTCTGGCCGGCACTGGTCGGGCTCGCGTGTGGCGGTGTAGAGGCGGCCCGGATGAGTAGGTCGACCCTGCCCGATCAAGGGTAATTACCCTCGTGTCCTGTGTCTTGCGACCCGTGCCTCCTGCATTTCTGTGGCCACGCGGCCCTCGGAAGGGTCCTGTGTCCTCTCGCGTGTCTTGGGCCGGGCGAAAGGGGGGGATTGGGAAAGGGGGGGCTACGAAATTTGCTGCATGCAGCTGGTTTCGGCCTCACCGAGGGGCCCATTCCTCGATGCATAGCCGCCTCCGGCGCCAGGAGGCGCCTGGAAACTCAGCTATACGTGAGCTGATTCTCACACCCCCCCTTTGCCATCCCCCCCTTTCGCCCGACCGGAGTGTCCTCTCCAGTCCAGGCCGACTGCATAGGGTTTCGGAGGTGGGTAGACCTCCTACCCTGACACGTCGATTGAGGAATTGGCCGTTTTCGGTTCGCGAGGGGGCGTCGCGGCCGTCATTTTTGCGGGTCCGGGTCCGTCGGTTTCGGTCCCAGGCCGTTGTCACTAGGGGGAGGTGTAGTAGAGGGAGGTTTGTCCACCGCCGAGGGTTTCCTGGCCCGGGGGCGCGCCTTCGGCATCCCCCCGCCGCCGTAGTGGCCAGGAGGCCAGCGCGCGGCCCCCACGCCGCGCCCCGTCGCCCGCGCGGCCGGCCTCCCACACGCAGGTCGCCGATGGGGCCCCCTGCGCGCGACCTGCTCCTGCGGGTGTGGCGCCGCTGAGGGGGCAGCGATAGGGGGGGCTACAGTCAGGGCGCTGAAGAAGGAACCCTTCTCGTTGGGGAGGTGCTCGGTGTTCCTTGATGGTTTCCCAGCTTTCCTAAGGTTTTCCTTCCGTCTTCGACGGGGAGCCGAAGGTTAACTAATGGGTAAACGGGGCCTCGTTCCTTACGTAGGGTTCCTGAGGTCAAAGCCCCTGTCACTGTAGGCACCGTGACAGGGGGGGATGCATCGACTCCCAATCGCCCATTGGCCCGATGGCCGATGGGGGCCCGATGGGGGCCCGATGGCCCCGACCTGCACAGCAAGGTGCGATGGCCACTGGCCGATGGGGCCCCTCGCCGATCCATGGGCGATGTATGTGTCGCCGACTCCAGGTCGAGGCGTCCCCCCCCCTACGCATGCCAATCCCTCCCTATCGTTGCCCCTCAGCCCTCGGTCCTGCCGCACACCTCCGCTGCCCTTCAAGCGCTTTGGCCACAGCCACCGCTCGGGGGGTGCGACCTCCCTGGACTTCGGGAGGGTGTGGATGTAGGCATACGTTTAGGCCCCGAAGGGTCCAGCTATGACCCCGCCCGCCGCCGCCTGGGGTCCCAGGACATCCGTTCCCAAGCCGTGGATGTGGGTAAGTCGCCGTTTCGCAATGGAATGAGCAGCAGCGGCTGCGCCTCCTCCTGTTGCATTCGGCGATCACCGTCGCTCGGTTCTGCAGCCTCGCGACTTTTGCCCGCCCAGGCCCGTGCATCGTAGCCCATCCGTACAGCCACGAGAGGGGATGCGCGACTCGACTCTTCCTTCCTGCCACCTCCCTTGTCCTCCTTTCTTCTTCTCTTCATTGTCCAACCTCCCTTTTCCTCCTGGTCCCTCCTACCCTTCCCCTCCTCCTGCCTCCTGCCTCCTTGCGGTGTCGTCGTCGTTTTGGCGTTGACGTTCTCTTGTTTTTCAAGCCAGGTCTGAATCGCAAGGGTGAGGGGGGGGGGTCGTTTCTGGCGTTCTGAGGCCGGAAAGGCCGCGCGGGACAGTATGCACGCGGTGGGCAACGTCCGCGAGGTCAAGGCGGCCCTCTCCAAGAAGGTCGCGGGGCAGGGGCCAGGGAGTCAGGACACTGATGCTCCCCCCATTCTCCCGCCTCCCCTCTTCGTCCCGTCGCCTCCTGCATGCCGCTCTTTGCCCTCCTTTCCGAGGCGGGAATTTATCCATATCCACCGCCTGGAGGGTCAGTTTTCGGAGCCTCGGCAGGCGGTGGATGTGGACATATTCGGGCTCCCGAAGCCCCAAAAAATATCCGTATCCACCGCCCGCTGGGGGCACCAGGATGTCGGTTCCCAGGCGGTGGACACGGATAAATCCCCGCCTCGCCTCCTCCCCTCCCTCGCACCTCCCTCCCCCATCTCCCTCCCGCCTCCTCCTCTCCCTCCCTCCCCCCTCTCTCTCCCTCCCCCCTCTCCCTCCCTCCCTCTCCCTCCTCCCTCTCCCTCCCTCCCCCATCTCCCTCCCGCCTACCTCCTCTCCCTCCCTCCCCCCTCTCTCTCCCTCCCCCCTCTCCCTCCCTCCCTCTCCCTCCTCCCTCTCCCTCCCTCCCCCCTCTCCCTCCCGCCTACCTCCTCGACGACCGACGCTCGATCCCTGCCCCTGCTGCTGCCCCCCCGCTCCGGGCGCCAGGGGGGAAGCGGGGGCGACGGACACCGAGTAGTGCGCGGCCCAGGAGGAAATCGAGTCTAGGTGCGTGCCCTCGCGCTGGCGAGCCCCTCGTGGGCTCGAGCGTGCGCAGGGGCGCGGACCTCCTCCTCCGAGAGTCGCCGATCGCCTACATAGGGGAACAAAAAGTCACATAAACATAAAACTCGGAGGTCCGCGCGGATTTCTCGGATCCGCGCTGGAGCCCCCTGGCGGCGCCTCCAGCGCCGCCCCTGGCGCTCTCCGCGCGCCAGGGAGGGGGGTCCAGCGCCGATCCGAGAAATCCGCGCGGACCTCCGAGTTTTTATGTTTATGTCATTCTTCGTTCTCTTAGATGCGGGCGAGGGGGGGGGTCTCGAGTCCGTAGACATTTTGGCTCAAGCCATTTTGGCTAAAGCCATTTTGGCTCAAGTAAAACATTTCCTCGAGGTGGTGCAGGACCAGTTTCTGACGGCCCCCACAGACGACCGCTCCCAGGCCAGGGGGCTGTCTGTCATACTCCTTTCCCTTGCGCTGCGAATCGCAGCCACAGATTGTTCGATCACCATTCCGCAGCCATGGCCGGCGGCAGGCCGAGGCAATGGGTGGTATGCAAGAATTGCCCTCGCAGCTGGGTGTTTATTGATGCTGGCACGCGCCAGTGCAAGTATTGCGGGGCCAACTTTCAGCCGCCAAATGGTTGGCCACCAAAGAAGGGGAAAAGGAATGATCAAGGAGAAGCTGGAAGTGCGTCGTCATTCCAACATGGCGCAGGAGCGAAGCAAACATATTTGTTCAAGTACTGTCACAATCGGTATGGAGGCGCCACCCCTCCATCCAAGTCGCCGCTTCAGCCAGAAGGAGATGGAGATGACGAGCAACAGCAAGCAACCACAACTGTGGCGGCGGATAATATACACAGCCAGATCGAGTCTCTTGAGAAGTACATCGCCTACGCCAGCTCAGTCACAGAGGATCTCGTCCCTGGTCATGAGCAGAGTCTTGCAGCATCCAGACATAAGCTTACGCAGCTCAAGGAGCAGGCCGCGGTACACCTGCCCCATCACAATCAAGTGCATCGAGCGACGGTTCGTGTCAAGAGGGCACGAGACAAAGTATACAAGCTGCGCAAGCAACTGGACGAAAACACAGAGTACATTGGGCAGATGGAATTACTACTTGAGACCATGCGAGATGACAGCAAGCAGTTACAGCAGAGGCTGGACGAGGCTGAGAAGCAGCTCAAGGCGGAGGGGGATCGGCAATCCCAGACATGGGCGACGACAGCTCGTGCACATCTTTCGTTCAAGCTCTCACTGAAGTCTCTGGTCGCAAAGGCCCTTCACGACGCCGAGATTGCCCAACTACTTACAGCGGCACAGCAGTTGGCTCCAAAGTTTGAGGAGGCTGCAAACCGTGAGATGCGAGTTGCTGAAGATGATCATGGCCCCAGCCTCGAGAGACAGCAGCTCGAAGCATTGGAGTCACTTTTGCCAGGAGAGCAACGTGCAGCCTGGGAGGCTAAGAAGAAGGAGCTCGCCAAGGCGGCGGGAACTCAGATGCCCAAGCCTGCGTGGACTCCACCAACACCGAGGCCGACCGTCGCCAAGCATCCAGCCGTGCCGCAGCCAGCTGGACATCGGTTTCCTCTTGGACCAGGCGCAGGGCGAGGCCCAGGAGTGGGCAAGGGACAGTCACCAGCACACGATGAGGGACAAGATCGTGATCGTGGGCCACGCTCGCCCCGAGGCGCTGGAGGCGGCGCCGCAGAAGTTTCAGACGACGAAGCAGTTGAGGCGGCCAAGAGGTCGCCAGGGTAGCCAATATTTTTCTACGCCTGCAGGTCTTTGTGGGCCAGGCGCTGATGCAGGCTCCTCCAGCACGCAGCACCATAGTGACTTCAGCCAAGGCAGGTCAGAGTTTTCCGACAGCGATTTTGATATCGACCAGGGCCAGTTTGAATGGGAAATTGGTGATGGTGGGGTGGCCATGCTCGAGGAAACTTTCTTTTGCTCGTCTTGGGGGTCTTCAACGCACAGACTTGGGGAGGTGCAAACGTCCTCGGGCACAGTTTTGTTTGATCAGGAGACCAAGGTTCTTGAAGGGCCCCTGGGAACCGATCGTGCTTGGGCCCCAAACTATGGCTTGAAGTCATTCTGGGCGCCAAGCGTCACGGGCCCTTCTTGTGCGTCTCGTTCCAGTCTTTTAGACCTGTGGGACGAGGGCGAGTCGTCTAGAGAGGCCAGCTTTACGAGAGCCACTCTAAGGGCCTACGTTCTTGAGCCACATTACATTCCCTCCGAGTGCTTACGTCTTCGGAGGAGCATTTTGTTTGGTGTGGTAGAGTTCCCAGGGGCCCCAGAGAGCAGTTGCGCCTCGGTCTATTGGAAAGTCGCTGAACGGCTTTCTGTCACTCATTGGGAGTTAACGGGCCGCATGGTCACACACAGTCAAGCGTCGCATATGCATTATGTACTTGGGGGAGGCTACAACATACCGTATGAGTCTCTGGTTTCCTCCGTGTTTTCAGAGGCGCAAGGGGCCCAGGTTTTGGTTTCGGAGCCGGTCTTATCAAGTCAAGAAACGTCAACGGTCATAGATTATTACGCCGTTGAGGCAAAGCTGGCCGAGCTGGTCTCATCAGTTTCAACAGATTTTGAGTGGCAGGGCAGGCAACAATTCCCTGTGCGGGTAGGTCTACCAGCCAGTTTCCATCAGGTTCGAGGCTTTTTGCACACGGTGTGCGGTTGGGGAAAGGATGAGTTTAAGTGGATCGTGCAGGCCGCCATGCAGCTTGCCGCCATCAAGGATGTGCTAGACGCCACCTTGGCAGTGGACAAGTTTTCACTTGTCGCCCCTTTGGCAGCACTCGGCAGGAACAGCCAGATGGCCCTAGGAGCTTGGGCAAGGAAACAACAGCATGTTACCACCAACCTGGGGTCAGTCTTCAGAGCCGGGTTTTCAGATACTTTTTCCAGGAACACTACCAAGAGGGCCAGGCTGTTCCAGCGGGTCAAACAGCGAGCTGCGCTTTGGATGCAGCCATTGCGAGTTATGGGCCAGGGGGCCCGCCAAACTGTCACCTGCGGTCCTCTGCCTGCTGGAGCTTTTGCCTTGAGTATTGAAGTTTGGTCTAACCCTTATTTGGAACAACTTAGAGCAGAATATTCGGCCACAGGGCCAATGTGTAAAGGCATGAGCAGATCATTCACGTTCGCACTTTATGAGTCCAATGCAGACCAGCGGGCCCTAGCGCATGTGTTGCGCTGGGCTCAGGAAGTTTCGGCGGAGGGGTTTCTGGCAAATTGGGGCTCGTGGGGCACCTGGGGTTCAGATTGCTACAATCACTCTGGGAGTGTATTGCGTATTGCTCTGGACTCAAACGCCATCGAGTTCGAGGGCCTGTTGCAGTGGCGACGCGCGCCCTGGGCAGGAATGCAGGGGCATTTCAAGGACAGTCCGTGCTGAAATCTCACGAGTGTAAGCTGTTCTCGCTCGTTTATCTGTCGCCCAAGCCGCTGGAGTACGGGCTCCAGGCTGCGAGTACCAGGACTTGGGAAACAAATGCTGTTAAGCTTGTCAGACGCATCCAGGAGGCCCCCAGGGAGTGTCTTGACCTGGCCCTGAGGATTTTGAGCACCTCTGGGAAGGCAAACATCTCGGAGGATCAGGCGGCCCTCCCGAGGGATGTCTTGTGTCAGGCTTACTGGACCACTAGTGGGGTGACCTATTCAGGATATGCTATTGAGGACTTCCGACTATTGGGTGCACGAGCAGGAGACATGCTTGATCCAAAGTTGCACTGCTGCAAGTCGGAGGAGGCTGGGGCCCGCAGAAATGAGCTACTTGACATGAACCTTTCAGCTTATTGTATAGATCACGCAGAACATTTTCTACTAGGTTTGGTAGTTATCATACCGCACCTTGAGGCGGATCCAGATGGACCCCCTCCTCCTGCTAGAGGGGGCGATGTTGGAGATAAGGCTTGGTGTTCCTTTCACTTGTTGCCTGGTGCTTTTCTGGGACTTCCATGGGCTGACGGCTTATGTTCCAGATCTGGGCGCAAGTGCCTGCCTTGGGCTGCCTGGCCTGTCTCTGGTTTTTTCTCGGATGCGGAGCTTGAGGTAGCCATTTCAAGCCCTGTATGTTCTCTACTGCCGCTAATTCCATCAGGCGGCTGTTTATCCAGGATTTGGTTTTCTTGTCTTCAGAGTCAGTATCGTACCCAGTCTGCTATGTCGGCCCTCCTTGCACCCGTTGACGTTTGGTCGACGGCGGTTTCAATTGAGGTGTAAGGAGGACGCCGCTAGCATATTTATGTTCTTTCAGGATGCTAGAGGCTCTGCCTCGTCTCTCATGACTTGTAAGGGTGATATTGCCGGGCGTTGATACAGCTCAAGCTATCGCAGGATTTGCTAAGAGCTGTGCATTTTGGAGTGGCGTTGTGCAGGTGTTTCTCTCTGCCACTCCGTAGCGGTCTCGCGGCCGCAGTTTCACTGTACCTTGGTTTCGAGCGAGTTCAGGGAGCGCCTCAGGCTTGTGCTCTACACTCGCGCTCGATATTGCAGGCGCTGTGGAGTCGGCCTGCTGGCTTTCTGTCTAGGTGGGGCTCTCCTGCCACGTTTGTTTCAGAGGCCTTCTGGCGGAACGCAATGGGCCACCAAAGCGTGGCCCCAGGGTCTGGCCCTCAAGAGGCTGCTCAATGGTCTACCCTCGTGGGCGAGGCCTGCAGGGCATTGAGCTTTCCCTAGCATTCCTTAGGCTATAGAAGGCGTGTGCCATCAGCTCCAGAGGCTGGAGGCCTATGGGTTCGCCGACTTCGGAGCGGCGCACCTTCTGCCCATGAGTGAAAAAAAGGGGGGGGGGGGTCTCGAACTCGGTCGCGTGCTGAGCCGTGGAAAACGGCTGCCAGCAGCGTGGGCCCGAAGCGGTGGGCTCTCTCGCACGCCCGGTGCGCACTGGCTTGTGGCAATCCTCCACAACAAATATACACGGCCACCCTCCAACGGATTTGTTCCTGGGCCTCAGGGGAGGGTGGCGCTGTATGAATCACCGCTGAGAACCAACGACTTTCATACACCGCCACCCTTCCTGAAGGCACATACTAAGTTCATCGGAAGGTGTGAGTGTATGTTTCTTCGTGGCGTAGTCACAGCACGTGGGGCAGGTTGTGTGGTGCAGTCTGCGTGGTGTAGCCTGCGGTGCATGGGGCGGGGCATTTCCAGCGGTGACGGGAGCAGCGCCGACGTGGTCAGGGGCGGTCTGCAGAGGCAGCGCGGGCTGCCGCGACGCAGGCAGACTTCAGGAGACCAGCGCTCGCGGGGGTCGCCCGCGGGCGCCTGGTTGGTTCTCGGCGGCGCTTGCGGCCCCGCGAGGTCTGCTCCCAGGGCCTCGGCGGGGATAAGAGTGGCGCCAGCTGAGCACGCATGCGCCGATGTTGGCCAGGTCAAGTCCTGATCGGGCCTCACGTGGAAACCCATGTCAAGAAACGCCCTGCTTGCCTCCAGGGTGCCCCGGGCTTCTCTGGTCTCGATTGTTCTGCTACGGACATCGTGACGCCCCCACACCACCAATCAGAGGACGTCCTGGGGTCTAGGGTCAAGTCGGGCCTGTCCCTCTACAGGGGGAACGTTGAAAAATAGGCAAAATTGGTCAGGGGATTATTTGCTTGATGTTTTTTGTTTGATCATTTTTGATGTTTGGAGTACTTTTTAGTTTTCGTCAGAAATCTCCCTGTGGAGGGGACGCGCCCGACTGAAGTCTAGGGTCTGGGGCTTCTCGTGGCAGATCTCTTGTGAACGATCTCTTGCCGTGCGATCGGTGTGGGCGCCCCCACACCAGCAAACAGAGGACGCCCCAGGGTCCGGGGGCGGGGCTCCTCGTGGATTCCGCACGAACGCGATGGGTACGGAAAGAATGGGTACAATGCCCAAGAGCGGATCTTTTTGGGATCGCTGTCGATTTGGAGCGTTTTCGCCCCAAGTCTTTGTCCCAGGTTCGATGTTGAGCGTTTTCGCCCCAGGTCTGGGCGCCCGAAATGGGTACGGAAAGAAAAGGCACGATGCCCAACAGCAGTTCCGGTTCATTTTGCACAGGACTCGCTGTCCGCGCCGCCACGGCCCGTGTCCATTCGAGACAGGAGACCGCCCGCCCCACAGCGGCCGCTGTTGGTTTGGGACAACATTTGTTGTTGGGCACTGTACCCATTTCCTCTGTACCCATTTCAATGTTGAGAATTGAATGTCGGCTCAGGCCTGGATTCGCCGCGGCCATCACCCTGAGGCACAAAAAAATACCCCCTCCAAAAAAACTCGTTTCTTATTTCCCGCAAATCAGCAAACACCATTCACTTGAATCAAACAGACTTTCTCGGGCGTTCGAGTGGACGATCTCCCGTGCACGAGCTCCCCTCTGCTGTGCGAACGGTGCGGGCGCCCTGCCGGCCGAGCCGCACGCGGGGGGTGCAGAGGCGCTCAGGCCCAGCTAAGGGCCAAAAGGGCAGGAGCGGGCGTGCGCTCGGCGTGCGCTCGGCGTGCTGTCAGGAGGGTAAAAGCACACAGAGGCGCAATTTAATCGTCGACTCCCCAAGAACATCTGGGGAAATCTGGGAAGTGGGGGGGAAGACAAGAACCCTGAAGATTTGGGAAAATGTTGGGAATCCTGTTATTTGTGTGTGTGTGTGTGTGTGTGTGTATTTCTTTGTGTGTCCTGGGGCCCCTTCGGTGTGCTCGTGAGAGGGGAGGGGCGCAGCCCCCCCCACGGAGCGGGCGCCCGCGACGCGGACGGCCACCCCGAGGAGGGGCGGCGGGCCGGCGGGGCCCGGGGCGGAGCGGCGCGCCTGCGCGGCGCCGGCGCCTCGCGGCGCCGGGCGGGCCGCCGGATCGAGGCGGATGCCAAGTCTCTGGACGCCCGACATGGGTACCGAAAGAATGGGTACAATGCCCAACAGCAGTTCCTGTTCAATTTGGACAGGATTCGCTGTCCAGAAATGGGTTACTGAAAGACTGGGTACAATGCCCAACAGCGGATCTGGTTCATTTTGGACAGGATCCGCTGTCCACGCCGCCGCGGCCTGTGTCCATTCGAGACAGGAGGCCGCCCGCCCAACAGCGGCCGCTGTTGGTTTGGGACAACATTGGTTGTTGGGCATAGTGCCCATTCTTTCCGTACCCATTTCAGGCGTCCAAATGTCCCTCTACAGGGCGAATATTCAAGAATCGCCAAACCAATTGTCTGGGGGCTATTTTTTGAGTATTTCTGTCGACCATTTTGGTGTATTTGTTGTTTTTGTTTAAAAATCCCCCTATGGGGGGATACGCCCAACTTACGGCTAATGTCAGCAGCTCCTGGCCTGAGCTGCTGCAGGCTTCCCGCTTCCCCCCCCCCTCCCTTCTCCTCCCCTTTCTCAGGAGCGAAAGAAGGACGTACACGTACATGAATCCACGCCGGCTTCGAGAGTTCGCATGGCGCGAATGTTCGTATCACGCGGCCGGTCTCGCGGGTCAAGGGGCCGTGTTCATGTACATAGCTGGGCGCGTACGTCCTTTGTGGGCCCCCTACTTTCCTCCTCCGTGCCACGGGGCTTCCCTCCCGCGCTCGTGGGCGAAGCCGTCGGCCAGCGGAGGGGCGCCACAGCTGGCCAAGCAAGCGCGGCCCCGACGAGGGCAGGCAAGGTCGGCACGTTCCTCCTCCGTGCCACGGGGCTTCCTGTTCCTCTGCTTTTCCTCATCCTTTCCTCCTCCGTGCCACGGGGCTTCCCTCCCGCGCTCGTGGGCGAGGCGTCGGCCCGCGGAGGGGCGCGCCACAGCTGGCCAAGCAAGCACGGCCCCGACGAGGGCAGTGCAAAAGGGGCTGGCAGGGCGATGGCGGCAGCGGGGAGAGAGGCCGGGCTCTCCGGGCAGCAGCGTCGGGCCCGGAGGTCGTGGGCGAGCGCGACGGATGTCAGTCAAAAGCCCTAAGGAGGACGCGGATTTACGTCGGATTTACGTCGGACTGACTTCTGTGCATCGCCGCGCGAGCATCGACCCATAGCTTACGGAGCTGACAAGTGGACCAGATCGTACTACTATTACGCGCCGCGCGAGGCCTCTAAGATTTTCCTCATAAGAATAAGCGTGTGAGGTGGTTTGTGTCACCCTCCCCTTAGTGGGCCCCGGAAACGGCAGGGCCGTTTTTTCACCGTTTTCGACAAAGTGTCCCTTGAAAATGGAAACGGCAAAAAACGGCGACCAGAAACGGCAAAAAACGGCTCCAGGACCGGTCAAACAACGGCGACGGAACCGGTAAAAAAACAGCGTCGGAACCGGCAACAAAAACGGCAAAACGGAACCGGTAAAAAAACGGCCCTGTCGTTTCCAGGGCCCTCTGAGGACGCGCGACTTTGCTCAGGGTACTCCAGATTTCAAAATAAAGGGAGGGGGGTCTCATTTCGGGGGGGGTCTCTTCCAGGCTATCTTGGAGGGCCTGGGGTGGTCTGGGCACGATGTTTTGGAGGGTTCTCCCACGAGGGGGGGTCTGAAATGGCTTGTCTTGTAGGGTCCAGACCCCCTCCCTTTTATTATTCCGAAATCTGGAGTAACTTTTGCGTCCTTGCTCCTCCTTGCTCTTGCGTCCTTGGGGGTTTTCGTCGTCCGCCGCCCCACAAATCCCAAGTCGGACGGTGGACGAGCGCGACGGATTCCGGGCAAGTGCTGGCGGGCGGCGGAGGCGTCGGCCGCCTCTGCTCAGGAGGGGAACAAAAACACACAGACACAATGAATCGTCGACTCCCAGGGAAATATGGAAACACATGGGACTTGGGGGGGAAGGAAAAAAACTAAGGAAATATTGAACAATACGGGGTATCCTTCTAGTTTTTTTTTTTTTTTTTGTGTGTGTGTGTGTGTCCTTGGGCCCCTTCATCCAGGCATCGTCGAGCCCGAGGTCGTGGAAGAGCGCGACGAATTCCGGGCAAGTGCTGGCGGACGGCGGAGACGTCGGCCGCCTCTGCATCGGCCGAGGTCGAGCCTGCGGGGAGCAGCGCGGAGGCCGTGGTCTCAAGTCCTCGGGCGCCGGAGGGCTGGCTCCTGCAGGAAGAGGGTGTCGCCCTGGTGGCGCGGACCGCGGGCTGGTGGAGCAGGCCGCGATCGATGCTCGCATGACTGGGGGACGCGTGCCTGGTGGCAGGTGCGCCACGGGTGCAGGGTGCTGGCATGCCTACGACCCCATGGTGTGTGTGTGTGTGTGTGTGTGCGTGTCGGTGTGCGGTGAGCATGCGCGAGGGCGCTTCCCTGCGTGGCGAGGCCAGGCCTCCTGCGACCCGCCCACGGCGCGCGCGAGGACCTGCCGGCCCGCCCGGGCCATGCGCGCGCACGGGACCGCCGCGGGTGTTTTCTTCGGGGCGGCCTGTGGTAGTTGGGTTGAAGTTGTGGAATATAGTTTGTTCCACTTGTTTTGTTTGTTTTTTGGAAATTAACTTCCCGTTATAAAACAAGGCTAGGATCGGGATAAATCGCTCCAGAGCGTTCCGGAGCGCTCTCAGAGCGTTCCAGAACGCTCTGGAGCGGCCGCGGCGCCCAATACGTCCTCCAAACCCGCCGATTCTCAGAGATTTTGAGTTATCACGATCCGATTTTGTCCCGATGTTCGCGTCGTTTTACGTTATCTTCAACCACTCTATCCCCTGACTTCCCCCTATCTTCAACCACTCCGCGCTGGCTCCGAGAGGCTGCTGCGGCGGAGGGCCAGCGGAGCTCCCGGGAAGACGCGCCAAGGCCAGCGAGAGGCTTGCGCTTTGTTGTTGTTGTTGTTGTTGTTGTTGTTGTTGTTGTTGTTGTTGCCCGCGGCGCGCGAGAGACAGGCGGCTGCTGCAGGCATGCCTTGGGGCGATTCGTATCGGTGGCCAGCGGCCCCGCTCTGCCGGCGGTTCGTTTTGTTCTCGCTCGCGCTGGTCCGTGCGGTCGTCGTATGCCTCGACGGAGCCTTCTTTCTACGTCACGCAGCCACTGTGCACATCATCATGATCCGAATCGCCCCTCACTCTCTTTCCCTCCAATCCCCCTCCTCCTCTCCCCCCTCCCCCTCGGCGCCTCACCCTCCTCATCTGCTCCTCTCTCCTCCAGCAAGGTGGTGGGCACGATCGCAGGGAAGTCTTCCGGACATGTCGCCGACGCCCTGGATCGCGACAGCCATCAAAGCGGACCAGACCCCGCCAACGAATTTGACCGGCACCCGCGCAGCAGTTCGGAGCTTGCCAGGCTCGTTGTTAGAAGTGCATTGAGCCGTGCAGCTACCGCCCAGTGTTAGCTTAGCATACCAGCTGGCACTCTCGACGCGCAGCACAACCATGCTTCGCAGTGCTGCTGTGCGCGTTTGGGTTTGTGTATGGACGAGTATCGAAAAAGGCATATGGGAAAACCGTAAGAATGATCGTTGGTACTTCACAGTACGCTATGAGAGAACCTCTTCTCTTTCTGCATCTCCTTTCCTATTGCTTTTGCCCGTGCTGCTTCTACGCTCGCTCTCTCGCACTTTTTTTCTCTCCCTTGTTGTTACTCGTTTCCCTCCCCCTCCTTCGCCTCCTCTTCCTCCTATCCTCCTCGCGACGATCAGGGGCTGTGATCGCTCTTGCGAATCCCTCCTCCTTCCCTCCTCGTCCCCTACGTCCCGTCCTGTTTCTCCCCCTCTTCTTCCCCCCGCCTTCCTGCTTGCCCCCCCGCCGGCGCCGCCCCGCTGCCACTCCTCCCCGCTCATCCTCCACTTGGCCGTGCGATCGGCTGCGTGTTCTCGGAAAGATAACAACGGTTTGTCGGGCCTGTCCCCCTACAGGGGGATTTTCGACGAAAAATAAAAGATACCAGAAACAAAAAGCTCCGAAAAGGTCAAACAAAATACACAAGAAATAGTCCCCAGACTATTTTGGGAATATTTTTGAATATTTTTTGGGGTATTTTTCATTTTTCGTCAAATCCCCCTGTAGGGGGACAGGCCCGACTTAAGACAACGTGCGTGTCTGTGATTGTGCCTGCATGGTCCTCGGCTGGCCCCATAAGCGGGCCGCTACAGTGGAGGAGGCCCAGCCGAGACCCCGGCGGCTCGTCCCTGCGCTGGGGCTCCCGTCAGGCCTCGCGTCGCCGCGGCCGGAGCCCGCCTCGGAGAGCGGGTCGGGAGGGCACCCGGGACGGCAAGTCCGAGCGGCTTTGGGCCGGGCGGGAGTCACCGAGCGCGTGCCACGGCTCGCGGAGTGCCTGCCCTTACGTCGGGCGTGTCCCCCTACAGGGTTTTTTCGACGAAAAATAAGAAAATACACCAAACATAGCAAAAACATATTCCAAAAATAGTCAGGGGACTATTTGTTGAGTATTTTTTGACCATTTTTGGCTATGCTTTGAGTTTCGTTGTATTTTTCGCCCCAAATCCCCCTGTTGGGGGACACGCCCGACTTAAGCCTACCCGCAAACGTCCGAAGCACACATGTCTGCCTCGATGCCATGTGTCGCAGATCCCTCCCGGCGGATCCAGGCCATTCGCGAGCGGTCGCTCTTTCCCAGCCTGGAACATATCCCTATCCCTATGCTGGGCATCTCGTCACGATGCCAATCTTAGGGATTCCCTCATTTTTTGAGGGCGGATCCCTAAGATTGTCATCGCCTTTTGGCGTGCCAATCTTAGGGATAGGGATATCTTCGAGGCTGGTGAGCTCTGCCAGTCGTGGAACGCGCTCGTCTAGAGAGAGAGCCTCCGTGGTTGCAGCTGGCCCTCCTCCGAACAGAGTGGGCGTGCGTAGGGGGCCACATGCGAACCCTACCCCTACTTCCCACGATTTCGAAGGGGGAGGGTGGGGTTGACTTCGCTCGGAAGTTCCCGAACGAAGTGAACCCCACCCTCCCCCTCAGAAATCGTGGGGGCTAGGGGTAGGGTTGGCATGTGGCCCCCTAACTGTTCTGGCGTGGTGCCCCCATGGCCTCATGAGCGGGTCAGCGGGGCCACGCAGTAGTGCTCTGCCTCATATGTAGGCAGTGCGTGGCAGTTGGCACGTCGGCAGTCTCAGGCGTGGCCAGGTCGACAAAGGCATCCATCGCCAACACTGTCGCCATGACTGGAATTAAGCCGGGCCTGTCCCTCCACAGGAGGAATATTCAAAGATAGTCACAAAATAGTCGGGGGACGATTTTTTTTTTTCTTTTTTTAAACTATTTTTGCCCATTGGGGGAGCATTTTGCGAGTATTTTTCATTTTTCGTCCAACATCCGCCTGTAGGGGGGGGCCACGCCCGACTCAAGACTAGAAGCTCGCCGAGGGGCAGCCACCGTGATTTGTGCTTCTGGGGCGACGGAGGAGGGGGTGATGCTTGCAGGGCAAGGACAGATCTGAGCAGCCGAGTCGTGTGTGAGAGCACACCCGAGATCCGAGCTTCCTGCGCATGTGGGTCGTAAGGACTGCGATTGACGGATCAAGTTCGCCGGCCGAGAAGCAACGCTGCCCCCCCCCCCCCCAGCGACCTCCAAGCCATGACTTCCATCGTCGTCAGCATGTCCGTATGCGAAGCCTCTCTCTCTATATATATTCGATTCCCCTCAAAACATTTATATTCCAACTTGCTCCATGGGGTCCGCGCCAGTGCTTGGCCACCAGTGACACTTCTTCTGGTGCATGGCTCGGCGAGGTAGTAATGCCTGATCTGTTTGACTTGATACATGGCCCCCCCGCACCCTTCCGTGGTGGTACATCCCATTATCCCGACCACACTAGCGATGTGCACGCGCTCTCATGGCGTTATGGGTGCGAGTCTAATGGTTGCGTCGGGCGATGTGCATCCCCATGATGCAGCAAGGTGCGTCCTCCTCCTCCTCCAGCTCCTCCTCCTCCTCCTCCTCCTCCTCCTTCTATCCGAGAAGACAAGGATCCAGAGCAACACCTCCCCCTCCCCGCCCCTCTTCGCCCTCTCCCTGCCTCCCCCCTCCCTGCCCTTCCGCTCCCCCAGCCTCCCCTGCCTCTCGCTCTCGCGCCCCCCCCTTCCACCTGGAGGCCTCCCCCTCCCCCTCTCCCCCTGCCCCCCCCCCCTGGAGGCTCCAGCAGGAGCCGCAGACGTGCCAGGTTGGGTTCGAGTGCGTACAGTGCCGTTATAAATACATGCTCCGCGTGCGGATCATGTATTAAAAATGCAGGGACTTAGTATCAAACACAACGATGAGTTCATGCATAGATTTGTTCATACATTAATCATGTATTAAACATCCTATATTTTTACAGTCCTATGGGTTAACAACTGCCCTGTAGGTGGGGTCGGAGGATCGTGCCGCATCGTCGGTGCACTGGCGATGCGGCGCGATGTGGAGCCCGAGTTCCTCCACGCCGACGTTGCCGATCAGTGGCCGATGTTGTCGATGCAGCGCCGATGCATCGGCGATGCGGCGCGATCCTCCGGCCCCATCCGCTCGGGCCCCATTTGGGAGGCCTCTGCATAGGAGGGTCGATCGAGCATCCCCGATCCTTCGCTCTTGAGGTATCTTTCTGAAGAGCCTTGGAGCCAGAGGGAGGCCGCATAAGCATGCGCTTGCGGAGGTTCGCACGGAACCCTTGCACCCGCGATCGAATGCCTTGGCGGCGCCTCTGGCGCTGCCCCTGGCGCGCTCCGCGCGTCAGGGAGGGGGGTCCAGTGCATGTCCAAGACATCCACGCGGACCTTCGGCGGTTTTATGTTTATGCGTTTGTTGTTTTTCTGGTAAGAGGAGGATCGACGATTCCCGTTCGTTGATGTGTGACTTCTGCCGAATGAACGGTCTTTGTTCTTCCCCCCATGGGTCAGAGTGTGTTCCTCGATGCTCGCACTTTGCTTGTCAGGAGAAGTGCTGGTGCTCACTTTGGGTTGCGGCCCCCCAGACTACAAAAACAACGGCTCTCGCCGCATACGTCCTTACAATCCTTCACGCCTCGCGTATCCTCAGCAGCCCATCCAGAAGCGAATTGTTTGGATGAGAATTTTGAAGGGGGGTTGATACTGAGGATGAGAATGAGGAGGAGGAGGAGGAGGCGGAGGAGGATGAGGAGGATGAGGAAGAGGAAGGGTAGAGGAGGATAATGATGAGGAGCATGACTACGCGGAGCGTTTGTTGTGAGAGCCTCTTTGAGTTTTTTTTGGCTATCATGGGGGTCTTCTTTGGGCCCTCTTGGGGTCTTCTCTTGTCTTCCTGGGCCCTCTTTGGACCCTCTTGGGGCTTCTAGGGGGTCTTGGTTCTCCCCTGGGAGCCCTTCGAGAGCTAGACTGGTGCATGGCAGTGATGCAGACTTTCCAGACTTGAGCGTCTTACCTTAGACTTGAAAGGTTCGCTGCCAGTGCTGTGGCCTCCGCGTGGCGTCCCCCGAATCGTCCCCCTTGCGTCCTCGCGCCCATCCCCGTCGTCCCCCGTACCATCCCTGCGCCCATCTCCTCGTCTCGACAGGTGTCTCGCGATGCACCCCACGATGCACGGACAGCCACAGGGACGCCGATGATGACGGTTGTGAAGATGGCATGGGGACGTTCTAGAGAGCTAGCAGACCTTTAGACAACACGGGGGATGGCTTTAGCAAAAGGCTTGCATCTACTTGGCCGGCTTGCGTTAGACTTGCGCTGGACGCGTTCAGATTTGCAAGTATGTTTACCCTCACGGGTATCCTTTGCATGTTTGCCAAGTCTTACGTCCTTGTCAAATCGACCGCAGGCTGATTGACGAGGAAAGATGAGCGGCGAGAATTGATGAGGATTGTGGAGGGGGGGAGGGGATGCGGGAGCAACGGGGAGTGTACAGGGGGCAGGGTGGATAGGAGTGAGACCGTGCGAGGGGCAGGGAGGTGCGACGAGAGCACTGCGGGGGGCCCAGGGACGAGGGGAGGAGGCGGGCGGGAGGAGGGGGGACGGAGGAGAGGCCAGGGGGGAGGAGGACGGCGGAGGAAGGGGGGCCACCTGGAACGTGGAGGGAGGAGGATGGGCTGGAGGCGCGCCAAGGGGGGGGGGGGGGATGGGCAGAGGGGCCGAGGAGGGGCCCCCTCGGGAGGGGATGGCGGAGGGAGCGCGGCGGAGCGCCCCGTCCGCAGCCTCGGGACGCGAGGCCCGGCGCCGCGCCGCCCGGCCGCCCCCCGCGGGGGCGAGCCTTCGGGAGGGCAGAAAACACACACACACACAGACACAAGGAGTCGTCGACCCCCCCAGGAAACTATATGGGCAACTATGGGACGTGGGGGGGAAGACGAGAACCTAGAAATGTGGGAAAAGATGGGGGATCCTTTGATTCGTGTGTATTTATTTGTGCGTCCTGGGGCCCCTTCCGTGTGCTCGTGAGAGGAGGGGCGGCCCGCGGGGGCGAGCATTCAGGAGGGAAGAACGCACGCATGGGAAACTGTGGGAAGTGGGGGGGGGAGACTACAAAGACCCAGAAGATAGGAAAATATTAGGGATCCGTTATTTGAAACGTTGTGGGAACATATGGGAAACAGATTGTGGGAAGTTGGAGGAACATATGGCAACATATTGGGGAGATCTAGGAGTTTATTGGAACATGTTTATCTGTGTGTCCCCAGGTCCCCCAGGAAACTATATGGGAAACTGTGGGAAGTGGGGGGGGGGGGAGACAGAGACCCAGAAGATATACAGCAAAAGATTTGGGATCCCGTTATATTTGAAACACTTTGGGAAAATATGGGAACCGGTTTGTGGGAAGTTGTAGGACAATGTAGGAACACGTTGGGCAGATCTAAGGTTTTTTAGGGGACATGTTCATCTGTGTGTCCCCCTCTGGGACACTCTGGGAAGTGGGGGGGGGGACAAGAAGACCCAGAAGATGTAGGACAATGTAGGGAATCCCGTGCCTTGATTGTGTCTCTTTGTGTGTCCCAAGGCCCCCTTCAGAAGCATGGCGGCCGCGCGCCTGCGGGACTTCGCCGCCGGCCGCGCGGAGCAGGCGCTCGGCTGCTTCGGCCGCGGGGAGTGGGCCGCCGGGCTGGCCAAGGCGCGCGCCGCGCTGGAGCTGCTGGAGCGGCAGGAGGAGGCCCGGCGGCCGCCGGGGCGGAGGATGTGGCCCTGCTGCTGCCCCCCCTCCTCCTCCTCCTCCTCCTCCTCCTCCTCCTCCTCCTCCTCCTCCTCCTCCTCCTCCTCCCCTCCTCCTCCTCCTCCTCCCCCTCCTCCTCCTCCCCCTCCTCCTCCCCCTCCCCCCTCCCCTCCCCTTCCTCCTCCGCCTCCTCCTCCTCCTCCTCCTCCTCCTCCTCCTCCTCACCTCCTCCTCCTCCCCCTCCTCCCCCCTCCTCCTCCTCCTCCTCCTCCTCCTCCTCCTCCTCCTCCTCCTCCTCCTCCTCCTCCTCCGCCCCCTCCTCCTCCCCCTCCTCCTCCCCCTCCCCGGCAGGAGGAGGCCCGCCAGCCGCCGAGGTTGAAGAGGTATATAGCCCTGCTGCTGCCCTGCCCTCGTGAGCCCCCCCTTCCCCTTTTTTCTGGGGCCACATGCGAACCCTTCCCCTACCCCCCACGATTTCTCAGGGGGAGGGTGGGGTTCATTTCGCTCGGGAGCTCCCGGTCGATGTGAATCCTGCTGCTGCAGTGGCGTTTTTCAATGCATGCTCCGCGTGCGGATCATGAATAAGACATGCAGGGATTTAGTATGGAAATCAACGATGAGTTCATGCATACATGAAATCATACATTAATCATGTATTAACAATCTTATATTTTCAACAAAAATCCGATGTATTAAAACTGCCCTGTACCCTGCCCTCGTTTGCACCCCCCTCCCCTTTCTGGGCCTCCGGGGAGGCCCTCGTCGCCATTGCTGGACTCTCCGCGAAGTCCTGGTCAGCGCACCCCAGGAGAGGTCCGGGGAGCAGCGATGTCGGATGTGGGTACTTGTTGGCTTCCTCGCACCACGGGCGGCCGGCGGCGCGAGGAAGCTGGGGCGTCTGGCCTCTTGGCGCTGCTGCCCCGCGGCTGGGGTTTCTTTGTGTGGAGCGGTCCAGAAGCGGCCTCGCCTGCGAGGGTCGAAGGAGTCGCGGTCTCTTCCTCGGCGGAAGTCGGCGGCGGGGCGGCCGAAGCCCGCGGAAGTAGGGCGAGGGCGGGTCCGCAGGTGGAGGCCAGCGGAAGACCAGTGGAAGCCGGCGGGAGTGAAGAGGTGTGTCCCCAAGAGATGCTTACCAGCCTGGAACATATTCCTATCCCTATGTTGGGCATCTCCTCATCACGATGCCAATCTTAGGGATTCCCTTTTTTTCGAGGGCGGATAGATTGTCATCGCCTTTTGGCGTGCCAATCTTAGGGGTAGGGATAAGTTCGAGGCTGGTAAGATGCCAGGTTTTCTTTTCCGAAACCAGTTTGGCTCAAGCATCTGTTTTGCTCAAGCCGCTGTGGCGCAAGCCTCTGGGCCAGGGCCGCTGTCCGCGCGCGGCGGCTTCGCATCGTTTGCACGTAGACGGTGCCCATTTTGGCGTGGAAACGGAAGTGGACCATCAGCGGTGATCGATGGGACTTCCCAGTCATTTTGAAGCATCTACGCATCCGTCTTTGGCGCAGCATACAGCGCGCAAGCGCGCGCGCTTCCGCGTGGCGGTTTCTGATTGCTCGCAATCGGGCAGTCTCCATGTTGGCTTGGAATCTACAGTTACCCCTTAGCGGTGACCGATGGTATTTCCAAGTTGGCACGGGGCCTTAACTTGGACGCCTTTTGGCGCAACGTACAACGCGCAGGCGCGCGCTCGCGCGCTTCCGCGTGGCGGTTCCTGATTGTCTGCAATTGGGCAATGCCCATGTTGGCTTGGCAACTAAAGTGGGCCCTCAGCGGCGATCGATGGGATTTCCATGTTAACGTGGTTTTTACGTGTCAGCCGATGGGCGCAGCGTGCGACGTGCACGCGCGCGCGTGGCGGTTTCTGATTGGCTGGAATAGGATAGTCTCCATGTTGGCGTGGAAACTATAGTGGGGACTCTTTGCTGTGATCGATAGGGGTTCCAAGTTGTTGACGTTGTGCCTCTACGTGCCCGTCAATTGGTAGTGTACAGCGCGCAGACGTGCGCTCGCGCGCGGCGGTTTCTGATTGTTTGCAATCGGACAGTCTCCGCGTCGGACTGGCATTAAAATTGAAACCCTCGCGGTGACCGATGGAATTGTCAAGCTTACGTGGGGCCTCGGCGCATCCGAGTATTGGCGCAACGTAGAACGCGCAGACGCGCGCGCGCTCGCGCCTGACGGTTTCTGATTATTTGCGATCGGATAGTCTCCACGTAGGCCTGGAATCTGAATTGCGTCCTTAGCGGTGGTCGATGGGACTTCCGAGCTAACATGTGGCCTCCACGTATCCGTCTATTGGCGCAGCGTGCAACGCGCAGACGCGCTTGCGCGTACGCGCGCGCGTAACGACTTCTGGTTGTGTGTAGTTGGACAGTGCCCTTCATGGCCTGGATACTAGAATGGACTCTCAGCGGTTACCGATGGGATTTCCAAGTTATCATGGGGTCTCTACATGTTCGTCCATCGGCGCAGCGTAGAACGCGCAGGCGCGCGCGCGCTCTCGCGCGCGGTTTTTCTGACTGGTTGCAGCAGGGCCGTCTCCATGTTGGCCTGGAAACCCAAGTGGGCCCTTAGCGGCGATCGATGGGATTCCCATGTTAACAGGGGGCCTCTGCGCATCCGTCTAGTGGCGCAGCGTGCATCGCGCAGACGCGCGCGCGGCGGCATTTGATCGTTTGCAATGGGACAGTCTCTTTGCCAGCCGGCAAGCTAAAGTTGACCCTTAGCTGCGACCAACGGGGTTTCCCAATTTTAATTGGGCCTCCACGTATCCGTCCATTGTCGCAGCGTACAGTTCGCAGACGCGCGCGCCGGCGCTCGCCCGCGGCGGTTTCCGATTGTTGGCAATAGGACCTTCCCATGTTAGGTTAGAAACGAAAGTGAACCCTCAGCGGTGGCCGATGTGATTTTCAGGGTAACATGTGGCCTCTACGAAGCCGTCTATTTGAGCGGTATACAACGCGCGTGCGCGTGGCGGTTTCTGATTGTTCGCGATCGGACCGTCCCCGCGCTGGCTTGGAAATGGAAGTGCAACCTTAACGGTGATCGCTGTGTTTTTCAATTTAACACGGGGTCGCTACGCGCAGACGCGCGCGCGCGCGCTCGCGCGTGGCGGTTCCTGTTTGTTTGCAACTGGACACTCTCCACGTTGGCCTGCTAGCGGACATGAATTCTGAGCGATGGGCGATGTGGCGTCCAAGTCAGCACTGCGCCTCTACGTGCCCGTCTCTTGGCGCAGCGGGCAACGCGCAGGCGCGCCCGCGTGGCGGTTCCAGGTTGTGTGCGCTGAGACAATAGCCATGTTGGCTTGGAAACTCCAGGGGGTTCTTGTGGTGGTCGGCCTCCACGTATCCGTCTACTGGCGCAGCGTGCGACGTGCAGACGCGCTTGCGCTCGCGTGCGTTTGCGCGTGGCGGTTTCTGATTGTTGGCAATCGGACAGTCCCCACGTTGGTTTGGAACCGAAAGTGAACACGTAGCGGTGATCGATTGGGTTTCCAAGTTTGCATCGGGCGTCTACGCATCCGTCGACTAGCGCAGAGAACACCGAGCAGACGCGCGCGCGCGCGTGGTGGTCTCTAGTTGTTTTGAACAGGACAGTCTCCATGTTGGCTTGTATAGTACAGTGAACTCTTAGCGGTGATCGATGGGGTTTGCAATTTGACATGGTGGCTTGACGCATCCACCTAGTATTGGCGCAGTGCACAATGCGCAGACGCCCGCGGCGGTTTCTGATTGCTTGTAATATGACAGTCTCCATGTTGGCCTGGGAATTACAGTGCGCCCTCAGCGGTGATCGCTGGGTCTTGGTCTACCCTGGGCCGCAGGGCGTGTCTGGTTTAGCACTTTCGCGGCCCAGAGAGGGTGCAGAGGGGGTGCTCCGTGAGCGCATTCTCTTTCCACGCCACGGGCGCAAGCTGTGGCAGGCGTGGCCTGGCGCCAAGCAAGGGTGCGCAGGCATCCGCCCTTGAACGCGGAGTGCCAAGGCGGTCGCGCGGACGTCCCCGGTGGCCCAGTTTGCTCCGTCTTTCTGTATTTTATATGCTCACTACAGCTCCAGGAATCATATGTTTCAACTGTCTTCCAAATGGATTTGTCCAAACCGTTTTCGGACATTCCAGTGATGCTGTTGGTTGTTGTGCCTGTCTTGGCGCGTGTCGTGCTGCTGGATCCTGTCGTGCGCGTCGCGGCGGTGTTGCTTCTTGTGCGTGTGTTGGTGCGTGTAGTGCTGCTGCTTCTCGTCGTGCTGGTCACACTGGTACTGCTCGTTGCGTTTCAGTTTGCTTCGCGTGGCTTTGTTGCTCCCAGTCGTGTTCGTCACAGTGGCGCTGCAGGTGACGCTGGTGCTGATGCGTTTGGTGTTGCTGTTTCTGTCGTTGTGGTCACACTGTTGCTGCTGGTGGCGCTTGTGCTGTGTCGCGTTGTGCTGCTGCTCCATTGCCTGTCTTGATCGTCGTACTGGTGCTGCTAGTGTCGCTGGTGCTGGTGCGCGTGGTGGTGGTGCTGTTTCCTGTCGTGTTTGTCAGGTAGGTACTGCTGGAGTTTCTTGTGTGGCTTGCACTACTATTTCTGATGTCGTTGGCTTTGGTGTTGTTGCTGCTGCGCATGGTGCTGCTGTTTCTGGCGCCGCTCATCCCAGTGGCGCTGTTGGTTGCGCTTGAGCCAGTGGCACTTCGCCCACGATTGCGACGGACGTTCTCGCCTCAGCAGTGGCCACATCCATCATATCGATTTTGTGTTGGCCTTAACCCAGCGCGCCCATGGTTAGCAGCGCAGGCCACATCCACGATTGCGAGTTTTGCTTTCGCATCTGTGCCGGCCACGTCAATGATTGCGACCGTTGCCATCGCTCCAGTGCCGGCCACATCCGTCATTGCGAGCGCCACTCCCGCCCCAGCGCCAGCCACATCCACGACTACGACGGTTGGTGTCGCCCCAGCGCCAGCCATATCCATGATTGCGAACGCTGCTCTCGCCTCAGCGACGGCCACATCCATGTTTGCGAGTGTTGCTGTCGCCTTGGCTCTGGCAGCATCCACGATTGCGAATGATGCTCTCGCTTCAGCGCCGGCCACATCCACGATTGCGACAGTTGCGTTCGCTTCAGCGGTGGCGCTTCAGCTTTTGCTTCAGCGCCGGCAACACCCACGATCACGAACATTACTCTCTGCCGAGCGCCAGCCACGTTCACGATTGCGAAAGTTGCTCTCGCCCTGGCGCCGGCTACATCCATGATTGCGACTGTTGCTCTCGCCCCAGCGCCAGCCACATCCATGGTTGCGAAAGATGCTCTCGCTTCAGCGCCGGCCAGATTCTTCGTTGGAAACGCAGAAGGATTAGTGATACAGTTTGCACTTTTGCTTTACATGTTTGCATATTGCTTGGCGCCTGAGTCAGGTTAGGGTCGGGATAGGCTACGTTGGGGGGGGGCATCATTTCCAGTATCATTATCACCGTCATCATCGCAATCACCATCATCAACATCATCCTCGTAATCCTCATCCTCGTCAGCATCGCCATCATCGGCGTCATCAGCATCATCGTCATCATCAGCATCATCGTCATCAACAACATTCGCATCAATTGCATTATCGGTATCATCGTCAGCGTCAGCATCATCATCATCATCATCATCGTCACCGTCCCTATCATCATCACCATGATCAGCACTGCCGTCACCATCATCATCACCATCATCATCAGCATCGTCACCACCATCATCATCATGATCCTGATCATCATCATCATCATCATCGTCATCATCCTGCCCATCATCACCATGATCAGCATCGTCATCATCACCATCATCATCACCACCAGTGTTACCATCATCATCATCAACATCATCCTCATCATCATCATCATCATCATCCTCATCCTCGGCATCACCACCATCGCCATCATCACCAGCATCATCATCTTCATCATCATCATCGTCATCGTCGTCGTCATCATCAGCATAGTCATCATCACCGTCATCATCACCATCATCACCATCACCATCACCATCATCATCATCATCATCATCATAATCATCATCACCGGGGAACAAACAAACACCATCCATCGGGCCGACGGAGCACTGCTCTTTCACATCGGTGAACCAACAAACAAACATCATCGTCCTCGTCATCCTTATCCTCCCCATCCTCCTCGTCCTCCTCCTCGTCCTCCTCCTCGTCCTCCTCCTCGTCCTCCTCGTCCTCCTCCTCCTTCTCCTCCTCATCCTCATTCTCATCATCCTCATAATCTTCATCCTCTTACTCTTCCCCAACAGACGCGGCTTCCCAAGCCTGGATACACGAGGCGTCGCATGTGACGGCCTCCCGTGCCCCCTCGAAGAGCCGCCCGCCACCCAGAAAGTTGGGCTGCTGGCACGGTGGCGGGACTTGCCGTAGGCAGCTGGGGTGCCATGTGTTTGTGTCGGACGTGCGCCTCGATCATCCGTATTCAGTGCGAGCATTCTGATGTTCCAACCTACTTTAGTCTTGATCACCAGAAAAAAATCCGAGTGCCACAAAGAGTACCGAAACTCGAGGGTTTTCACGTGCCGGGCCCTGGGAGGCACTCGCCCGACCCTGTTTCGACACTCTCTCGACACTCTTTTGGCACTGCTCTGGGTGCTCGAACTTATTCCTGGGATGTGGTCTTTAAGTAAGATGGGAACAACGTAATGCGAGTATTCTCCTCGCCTCCTCCGCCCTGTCCTTCTCCCCTGTCGTCGTCGTCGTCGCCTCCCTCTGTGGGTCGTCTGGGCAACAAAAAATGCGAGTATGCTCTTCTCTTTGCATCGCTCGGACGTGTGCATTTCTCCTTCGGCGAGGACCATCGAGGAGCATCCGTGATCATTTGGCGAAGAAGCCGCGCACGAAGCCGAAACAACTGCACAGGGAATGGACGTCCGAGCGAGGGCGAGTGGGCGGCCGCCGAAGAAACCGCGATCGCGATCTCGGTCCAGGGCCGCGGGGCGCCCATGGGGCCCGCGGCCTCGGCGGGCCTCGGGCCGCGCCCTCGCCGCCGTCGTCGCCGCCGTCGCCCCCGTCGTCGCCCTCGTCGCCCTCGTCGCCCTCGTCGTCGCCCTCGTCGCCGTCGTCGCCGTCGCCGCCGTCGCCGTCGTCGTCGTCGTCGCCGCCGTCGCCGTCGCCGTCGCCCTCGTCGCCCTCGTCGCCCTCGTCGCCGTCGTCGTCGTCGTCCTCGTCGTCGTCGTCGCCCTCGTCGACGCCCTCGTCGTCGCCCTCGTCGTCGTCGTCGTCGTCGTCGTCGCCGTCGTCGGAGCCCGCGGCGCCCGCGGGGAGGCCCTGCCCCCGTGCCTGGCCCCGGCGCTCGGCGGCGCCTGCCTGGCGCTGGCGGCGCAGGGGGAGCACGGGGGGGCGCTGGCGCTGTGGTGCCGCTACGCCGAGGTCATCGCGGACGAGCGGCTGAAGGATCTCGGCCGGGCCCCAAGCTCGCTCCTCCTCCTCCTCCTCATCTTCCTCCTTTTCCTCCTCCTCTTCCTTCTCCTCCTCCTTTTCCTCCTCTTCCTCTTCCTCCTCCTCCTCCTCCTCCTCCGTCTCCTCCTCCCCCTCCTCCTCCTCCTCCTCCTCCTCCATTTCCTCCTCCTCCTTTTCCTCCTCCTCCTCCTCTTCCTCCTCCTCCCTCCTCGTCCTCCTCCTCCGCTTCCTCCTCCTCCTCCTCCTCCGTTTCCTCCTCCTCCTTCTCCTCCTCCTCCTTTTTGTTGGACAAGCGGTGGCTTGCTTGAGCCGTCGCGTCATGGCGGCCGAAAAACCTCGGGCGCCCCAAGCTCGCTCCGGCGATCGCAAGCATGGATATCAAAGGGGGCGTGGGTTAGTCGGGCCGAACCAAAGGGGGGGATAGGGAAAGGGGGGGTCCAGAGAGCGACGAAGGCCCGGCCGGCACGATGTTCTCTTGCGACGCCCAGGTCTGATCGACGTCGCCTTCGTAAACAGAACTCGGGCCAGACGAAAGGGGGGGAGTGGGAAAGGGGGGGTTACGAGATCTGCTGCCTGCAGCTGGTTTCGGCCCCCGCCGCCGGGCCCATTCCTCGACACATGGGCGCCTCCCGGCGCCGGGAGGCGCCAGGGAAGTCAGCTACGTGAGCTAATTCTCACCCCCCCCTTTGCTATCCCCCCCTTTCGCCCGGCCAGAGATTAGCGACGGGTCCCGCTTCGGTTGGGAATCGCGGATTTCCGCCGCCGAGCGAGGCGGCACCGGCCGCATCTTGGGGAGGGCACCTCCCCCGATCCATGGATGTGGCGATCGTGCGCCAAATCCATGGATCGCCAATCCATGTTTGCGCGCCCCCGAGAGTAACTGTTCGCAAATGGACTGGATCCGCCGCGGGGGACTTACGATCCATGACACAAGAGGAAGACGTGTGCTTTCGGACGCTTGCAAATAGGCACGTTGCGAGTACAGGGGGACGAATAATGACATAAACACAGCAACTCGGAGGTCCGCACGGATTTCTCGGATCGGCGCTGGGGCCCCCTGGCGTCGCCTGTGGCGCTGCCCCTGGCGCGCGGAGCGCGCCAGGGAGGGGGGTCCAGCGCGGATCCAAGAAATCCGCGCGGACCTCCAGGTTTTCACGTTTCTGTCATTCTTCGTTCCCCTATATTCGCAGTGTGCCTACTTGCAAACGGCCGAAAAGCGCATGTCTTTCTCTCTCTCTCTCTCTCTTGTGTCAGGGATCTTAGATCCCCCGCGGCAGATCCAGCCATTTGCGAGCAGGTACTCTGCGAGTAGTGGAACTCGCTTGTCTACGATCGGTGGGGACGCGGGGTTTCCGGAGGGCGCCGTGGATTTCCGCGCGGTTGTCCTGCCTCTGGATGCGTTCCAGCAGCTGCGCCTCGCCAGGAGCGTTCCAGGGTTGCTCGGATCGGCCCGATCGGCCCCCCGAGGGCCCGAGCCATGACCTGAAAGCCACCGGGCGCCGCAGGGGCCTCCTCCTCCTCCTCCTCCTCCTCCTCCTCCTCCTCCTCCTCCTCCTCCCCCGCTGAGTCACCACGCGGGTGAGTCAGCGGGGGCTCGGGTTGGCCGCACGCTTTCGGGGACTCGGGTTGTGCCGCGACGACGCCTCGGGCGGCAGGGGTCTCCAGGGTCCCAGGACGGTGCGGAGGCGGACCGTGCGGTGAGGTCCCTTGGGATCTTGAGGTCGCAACAGGATCTGTCACCGCGCCGCTGTGGGACCCCCGAGGGGCCGCACATCGGGAGAGAGGGGACGAAGGCCAACCGCAGTTCTTGCTCGTTTGGGCAGGGCTCGCTGTCAGCCTCGCCTCGGCCACCCGCCACTCGAGATGAAGAGCCGGCTTCCCAACGGCGGCCGCTGTCGGTGTTGGATCATATCTTCTGTTGGGCAGCATGCCAATTTCACTACCAATTCCGGCCGTCCAGAGAAAGATCACCTGGTGCAGAATGAACTTCCCAGATTTGCGATGATGTGACCGTTCCAATCCCCGCGTGTTCCCTCGTTTCTTGCCCTTGGGACTGGCTATCGAGTACCAGGCCATCAAAAACGGACGCAGGGCGGAAATTGCCCCCGGGGACGGTGGCGGGACTTGGGGCTGGCCCTTTCAGCAAGCCACATCGTCGGATGTCTTGGGGGGAGGGCTATATCGTCGAGACAGCGGTGGCCCTCCCTGGCGGGTTTGTTTCCTTGCTTTTGGACTTCCTGGAGGCTCCCTGTCGACGCGGTCGGCTGTCCGCCTCGAGAAACGCGTCAGGAGGGACCCTGGGAGGGCTCCAGGGAGCAATCGTGAGCGGACTTGGGACGGCGGAATCTAGGGTTAAGTCGGGCCTGTCCCTCTGGAGGGGGAATATTCAAAAATGGTTCAAACAATTGTCTGGGGACTATTTTTTTGAGTATGTTTTGACCATTTTGGAGTATTTTTTTTTTCGTCGAAGATCCCCCTGTAGGCGGAAATCTAAGGGAACGAGCAATGACATAAACATAACAATTCGGAGGTCCGCGCGGATTTCTCGGATCGGCGCCGGGACCCCCCTGGCGGTCTCCGCGCGCCAGGGAGGAGGGGGGGTGTCCAGCGCCGATCCGAGGAATCCGCGCGGACCTCCGAGTTCTTGTGCTGATGTCATTGTTGCCATGTCGCTAGAATTGGCATACATCGTCATCGTCTGAACCATCCCTACCCCTGCCAGGACAGGGCGAGCTGGCTCTCCTAGCGCACCCCCTCCAGGTTGGGATGGGTTGGGTGCCCGGAAGCCCAGAGGAGGCAGCGCCCAGCCCCACATTTAGGGGGGCAGGCTGGCCAGGGGGGCCGAGGTTTCCCTGGTGGATGGGTCCTCGCGGACGGGCGGCTGAAGGACCGAATGTGAAGCGTGTGCCTGAGCTTGTGATCGTTGTCTTATTCGTTGTTTTGCCGATCGGCGCGGGCGCTCGCCCCCCCCTCCCTCCCTCCCCCCCCTCCAGGGAGCAGAGCCCGCCTGCTTCTGGCGCCCGTGTCGAGCAGGTGGAGTCTCCCGTATGCAGGACGCACGGCTCCAAACAGCCGCACCGAGCGGCGGTCCGGAGCCAGGCCCCTCCCCCCCCCTTCCCTCCGCCCAGTGCTGGGGGGCCACATGCGAACCCTACCCCCGCCCCCACGATTGCTGCATTTCCGAACGAAGTGAACCCCAGCCATCCTCGGACCCTGAAGAAACAGACTCCTGCTCTCCTCCTCCTCCTCCTCCTCCTCCTCCTCCTCTTCCTCTTCCTCCTCCTCCTCCTCCTCCTCCTCCTCCTCCTCCTCCTCCTCCTCCAGTGTTCTCCTCCAGCTCCTCCCTCCTCCTCCCTCCTCCTCTCCTCCTCCTCCTCTCCTTCTCCTCCTCCTTCTCCTTCTCCTCCTCCTCTCCTCCTCCTCCTCCTCTCCCTCCCCCTCCCCTCCTCCTCAGAACTCGTGGGGGGTATATGGGGGGCAGGGCTCGCGTGCGGCCCCCCGCCCAGTGCCGGCACGCCGAGCGAGAGGGGTCGCCAGGAGGAGGGCCCGCCGCGACGGCGGCGGCCCTCCCCGGCGATGCTCCGTCGCTTTCTCTCGGGGCCTAAGAGACGGGGGTCAGTGCAGACGGGGGTCAGCCAGGGCGCCTCGAGACGGGGGTCCTCCTCCTCCTCCTCCTCCTCCTTCCCCTCCTCCTCCTCCTCCTCCTCCTCCTCCTCCTCCTCCTCCTCCTCCTCCTCCTCCTCCTCCTCCTCCTCCCGTCTCGGGGCCTAAGAGACGGGGGTCAGTGCAAACGGGGGTCAGCCAGGGCGCCGGATCCTGCAGGATCCTACGAAGACCCCCTCTCGCCGACCCGGGTTAGAGAGCCGCTCGTGGCCGCGGGGCGGCCGCGCCTACTGCCTGACCCGGGTCTGCGAAGACCTGCGTTGCATTTTTTTTTGTCCTGCAGTGCAGTTTTTGGTTTCCTGCTGACCTGGGTCTGGAGTGACCCGTGTCAGAAGATCCCCAATTTCTCTCGAGGCTCCCCCGAGGCGCCTCGCCGCCCCACAGTTCAGGAGGGAACAAAAACACACACACACAGACACCATGAGTCGCCGATCTCCCCAGAAGATGTGGGAAAGAATCTGGGCAGTGGGGGGGGAACGCAAACACCCCGAAAATATATGGGAAAGTCTGGGGAGTCCTGCTATGTGTGTCTATGTATTTGTGTGTCCCTGGGCCCCTTGAGCAGCGCCGGAGAGCCGCCTCGCCAGAGTCGGGCCCTGCTGCGGGCGTGCTGCCCCAAAGGGTCGAAGAGCAGCTTCGCGCCAGGGTTGTGGAGGGCGATCCATGGAGAGGAAGCGTGCTGCCAAGTAGTTCCCAGGTGTCTAAAACATGGGTAAGCCATGTTTTAAACATGTAAAACCATATGGTAGAACACATGGTAAACATGTTTTAAGCATGGTAAACCTGGTTTAAACATGGTTTAAACCATGCTTGCCAATGTTCCAGATGTCTAACACATGGGTAGATCATGTTTTAAGCATGTAAGCAGCATGTTAAACACATGTTTTTTCGCACGGATGCGCCTCTCGCAAGTCGGGCCATTCTGCGGACGTGCTGCTCAAGTCGCGGAGCGCCTTTCTTTTCTCGCAGAGGTGCCTACTCGCAGACGTCCGAGAAACACCCGTCCGCTTTGATGTGATTTATCGTAGATCCCCCTTGGAGCATCCTGGTCATTTGCGAGCAGTTACTTTGCGAGTCGTGGAGCGCGCTCGTCTATCAAAGGATCGAAGAACAACTTCGCGCTGGTGAACACTCGATGTTCGGAGGGTTCGGCCCCTTCGCCGGGAGCCGTCTCTGCACGGTCCCTGGGCGGGAGGAGCGGCCTTCCATGGGAGGCCCAGAGAGCGACGAAGGCCCGGCCGGCACGATGTTTTCGTGTGACGCCCAGGTCTGATCGACGTCGTTTTCGTAAGCTCAGAGCGTGAATTACCTACCCCGCTTTCGCTTCCAGGCAAAACCAAGTCATACCATGCGCCTCCTCGTCAAGCGGCCTGACCAGTACAGGCCGTAGTTTGGCATCGCTTGGTATCTCTTGGAAGCGAGGGTGGTCAAAACGAGGTAGGTTTGCTTGCCCCCTATAAACAGAACTCGGGCCGAACGAAAGGGGGGGATGGGGCAAGGGGGTGCTACGAAATCTGCTGCATGCCGCCGGGCCCATTCCTCGATATAATTGGGCGCCTCCCGGCGCCGGAAGGCGCCGGGAAAGTCAGCTATATACGGGAGCCGATTCTCCATCCCCCCCTTCTTGCTATCCCCCCTTTCGCCCGGCCCTAGGCATCGCTCGGACGTGTGCATTTTTCCTTCGGCGAGGACCATCGAGGTGCATCCTTGATCGTTTGGGGAAAGAATATCCACGCACGACACCGAACAACAAAACGCAGGAAATGGACGTCCGAGCGATGGCCAGGGCCCCGAGTTTGCTCCACGTCGTCTTCGTGAACACAGAACCTTCCGGTGGTTCGCGCGGATTTCCTGGGTCGGGAGGCGCCGGGCAAATCAGCGACGTGAGCTGATTCCCAATCCCCCCCTCTGCTATCCCCCCCTTTCGCCCGGCCCTAGGCATCGCTCGGACGTGTGCATTTTTCCTGCGGCGAGGACCATCGAGGAGCATCCTTGATCGTATGGCGAAGAAAAACACGCACGACACCGAACAACAAAACGCAGGAAATGGACGTCCGAGCAATGGCCGGGGCCTGAGTTTGCTCGACGCCGTCCTCGTGAACAGAACCTTTCGGTGGTTCGCTGCGCGGATTTCCTGGGCCGGGAGGCGCCGGGCAAATCAGCCATACGTGAGCTGCTTCCCAATCCCCCCCTCTGCTCTCCCTTCCTTTGGCCCGGCCCGCGTTTGCTCGACGCCGTCCTCGTGAACAGAGAACCTTCCGGTGGCTCGCCGCGCGGATTTTTCCTTCGGTCGGCGCCGGAGCCCCCTGCTGGCGGCGCCTTCCCGGCGCCCGCCTCTGCCTCGCGCTCCTCTCGCGCCAGGAAGGGTGCTCGAGACCCGATTGCCAGCCTCGAACGTATCCCTAACCCGAGTAAGCGATTAAGGAACCCCCCCCCCCTCTCCGGTGAAAGGATAACGCACCCGGCACCCGGAAGCGTTATCCTGGCACCCGGAGGCGTTATCTTAGCCTTTCCTTAGCTTTCCTCAGCTTTTCTCAGCTTTTTCTCAGCTTGTCTAAGCTTTTCCTTAGCTTTTCTCAGCTTTTCCTTATTCGCATTCGTATTCTTATTCTCATTACAATTCTAATTGGGATGCCACCCGAGGCGGGGCGCTGGAATTATTTATTTTCCTTCCATTTGCGCGGTGCTAATAATATCGCTCGGCGAAAACCCCCCCAAATAATTATTTAATTACGGCGCGGTGCTAATGATTTCGCCGGGGGGGTCCTTAATTGCTTCTCCGGGTTGTCCCTAAGATCGACACGCCAAAAGGCGACGACAATCTTTGGGATTCGCCCTCAGAAAATGAGCGAATCCCTAAGATTGGCATCGTGATGAGGAGGTGCCCAGCATAGGGATAGGGATGTGCTCCAGGCTGGTAACCCGACCCGGGAGATCGGCGCGGACCTCCGCCCAGAGAGCGTGCTGCTTCTCGCTCCTCTGAAGGAGCAGCTGCTCCAGTTCTGGCACCAGGAGCGGGCGGCAATGCACCGCCCACCTCACCGATCCCCGCCCTCTGGCTCAGGGAGGGCGTCTCCACCGATCCTGGGCCAGGAAGGGCTTGGCCAGGATCGGGGAGGTGTCAGTCCCAGACGCCCAGCGGTGTGATTTTTCCAGTGCCCTTGCCCCGGAAGTCCTGTCAGGAGGGAACAAACACACACAGACACAATTAATCGTCGGTTACCCAGAAAATATGGGAAACTATGGGAAGTTGGGGGGAAGAAACAAACCCAGATAATGTGGGAAAGTCTGGGGGAATCCTGCTATTTGTGTTTATTTATTGGTGTGTCCCAGGGCCCCTTCGTCCTGGACCCTCCCCCGGGGAGCAGTTCTCCGGCCCGGGGCCTGCTCTTGATGGCCCTGCGGGGCCCGAGAGTGGGCCCCATGCAGAGGCCGAAGCGAGGGACCGCCGCCGGCACTGAAGACATCGCATCGCCCCCCGAGGTCCGACGCTGCGACAAAAGCGCAGCCTCGCGAGGAATCACGAGCGGGGCCCTGGACCTCCTCCTCCCTCCTCCTCCTCCTCCTCCTCCTCCCTCCTCCTCCCTCCTCCTCCTCCTCCCTCCTCCTCCTCCTCCTCCCTCCTCCTCCCTCCTCCTCCTCCTCCCTCCTCCTCCTCCTCCTCCCTCCTCCTCCCTCCTCCCTCCCCCCTCCTCCCTCCTCCCTCCTCCCTCCGCCGGCGGCACGTCGGAGCGGCTCCTTCGCCGGAGGGGCCTCTGGGCGCGCGGCTCCTGCGGGGGGGGGCGCGGGGGTCGACTGGCGGCGAGGCGTCCTGGAGCCTGCCCATGTGTCCGGGCCTCCTATACCTTGGCATCGCTCGGACGTGTGCATTTTTCCTTCGGCGAGGGCCATCGAGGAGCATCCTGGATCATTTGGCGAAGAAGCCGCGCACGAAGCCGAACAAAAACACAGGGAATGGACGTCCGAGCGATGGCGAGAGGCCCCATCCGTCTCCGGCAGTTCTCGAGCCAGAGCGATCCGTGACGGCGCCGCGGCCCTGGAACAGCCTAGCAAGGAGGCCCAGCGTGAGCCAGGGGGGCTCGAGCTGCAGTGGGGGCCTATGCCAAGAAACGCACCCTGCTTGCCTCCAGGGTGCCCTGGGTTTGGGTTTCGATGGCTTTGCTGTGGAAGACGTGACGTTCCCACCAAAATCAATGGACGCCCTGGGGTCTCAGGGTTGGGTTTCTCGTGGAGGGTTTCTTGTGGTCGGGCCTCCACTGTACGCGCTTTTTTTGAGCGATTTCGTGGATCGTTTCCGCGTTTCGACATCGTTTTACGGCGAAGGCGAAGGCGAAGACAAAACGAGAGAGAGAGCAAACACAAAGCGCAAACGAACAGCGCTTTTTTGGTCGAGCGCTGGCGTGACAAGTCGCAACGCACGGACCTCAAGAAAGTCACGGCGATCCTCGACCTGCACCCTCCGCACCTTCCGCGCGGCAGGTGCCGCGCCGCCGCATCGCGGCGGCACCTTCCGCGCGGAAGGCGCGGATCGGCCACGCGCAGAGGAGGGGCACGGGGAGGGGGGAAGGCTTCTTCGAAGCACCTGGGCGCGGGCTGTAGGGCCGGCGTCTTGTAGGGAGCAGCCTCCTGCTAAGACGCCTTCCCTCCTCCCTCTAACCCCCAGTGCGCGCCGCCGAGCGGAAGGTGCAGGTCGAGGGGCTGGATGGAGGCTTGGGGATGACGCCCCCCCGGCCAGCAGGACTGCAACGCGCCGCGCCCCGGCGACCTGGTGCCGCTCACGGGCGCGGAACACGTCCGCACCCGCGCCGTCGCTGTTTAGATTCCGGGGCGCGCTCCCGCGGATACGTGCGCGATCGTGCGGACACCTTCCGCGCGGGGCTGCCGCGAAACGACTCCCCGTAGCCGCGGGGCCGCGGCCCAGGGGCCCAGCTCGCGAGGCCGCGGATACGGATATGTTGACGAATGAACAACACACACACCCATACCCATAGGGAGGTCGGAGGGAGCAGGACTGGCTGTGGGTATGGGTGCAGGTTGTCGGATCCCTGGGGAGGCTACCATTCGAGCGGGCCCCCCCCATCCGACAACACGCCCCCATAGCCCCGATCGTCTCCCCCTTTGGGTATGGGTGTGCGTTGTTCGTGCGTCATATGTTCCTCGACCACGAGATGGTAGGCCTCCCAGGTGGGGTCAGAGTCGATGGGGTCGGAGGATGGCGCCGCATCGCCGCTGCATGATGCGGTTCGATGTGGAGACCGATCTTCTCCCCTCCGACGTCGCCGATGCATCGCCGACGCCGCTGCTGCACCGCCGATGCATCGGCGATGCATCGGCGATGCACCGCTGTTGCATCGGCGGTGCGTCGCGATCCTCCGACCCCACCTGCTCGGACCCCACCTGGGAGACCTCCACAGAGGTTCGGGGGTGGACAGAACCCCCACCCTGACACGTCGATTAGTGAATTGTCCATTCTCGGTTCTCGAGAGGGCGCCGGGGCCGTCGTTTTCCAGGCTTTCGCCCGCCAGATTTGGGCCCGAGGTCGTGTTCACGAAATCACGTTTTGCTAAAGGGGGTTCTGTCCATACCCGAGAGTCGGGCCGGACGAAAGGGGGATTGGGAAAGGGGGGGTTACGAACTCTGCCGCATGCAGCTGGTTTCGGCCCCACCGCCCCGGCGCCGGGAGGCGCCGGGAAAGTCAGCGACGTGAGCCGATTCTCAAACCCCCCTGTGCTAGGAGGAGGAGGAGGAGGAGGAGGAGGAGGAGGAGGAGGAGGAGGAGGAAGAGGAGGAGGACCCCCCCTTTCGCCGAGCCCGAGAGAGGTGCAGCTCTCCGGCAGCGGCGGCGCGCAGCTGGTCTGCGAGGCGGCGAGCCCGCTGCCGGCGCCCGGCCGCTGGCGCGTGCGCGTCGCGCGCACGGCGGCCGAGGCGGCCGCGCCGCTGGGCCCCGGGGAGGCGCAGCCGCCGTGCCCGGGCGCGGGGCCGGCGGAGGCCCGGCGGCTCGAAGCTTCGGGGGCGGGAAAGAGCGGGGCGATGACTAGGGGGGGGTGGATATCATGGCGTGGGCCATGATATTTCCCCAGATTTCATGGCGCCTCCTCCTATTTCATTGCGTCCCTGGCCCCCCCGCTGGGCCGGCGGAGGCTCGGCGGCTCGAAGCGGGGGCTCGAGAGACTCTCAGCCAGGGGAACAAAAAGCGGCATAAACATGAAAACTCGGAGGTCCGCGCGGATTTCTCGGATCGGCGCTGGGGCCCCCTCCCTGGCGCGCGGAGCGCGCCAGGGGCGGCGCCGGAGGCGCCGCCGGGGGGCCCCAGCGCCGATCCGAGAAATCCGCGCGGACCTCCGAGTTTTATGTTTATTTAATTTTTCGTTCCCCTATCAGCCACGCGCAGAGGGGGGTGGGGGGGGGGAGGGCTTCTTAGAGGCACCCCTGCTTCCTCGAAGGCGCGGGCCTGATCTGTATATGTGATCTGCACGAACGAGATGGGCACGGAAAGAATGGGTACGATGCCCAAGAGCAGTTCCTGTTCATGTTGCACGGGATTCGTTGTCCACGCCGCCGCGGCCTGTGTCCACTCGAGACAGGAGGCCGCCTGCCCAACAGCGGCCGCTGTTGGTTTGGGACAACATGTGTTGTTGGGCATTGTACCCATTGTTCCCGTACCCATTTCGGGCGTCCAAAACTCAGCCACGCGCAGAGGGGGGTGGGGGAGGGCTTCTTAAAAGCACCCCTGCTTCCTAGAAGGCGCGGGCCTGATCTGTAGATGTGAGGCCAGCACCTTCTAAGAAGCAGCCTCCTTCTAAGAAGCCCTCCCCCCTCCCTCCACCCCCGTGTGCGCGCCGCCAAGAGACGGGGATCAGTGCGGACGGGGGTCCGTCAGAGCGCCAGGTCTCTCAGAACCCTGCCGAGCCAGGGGCGCACCGACCCGGGTCTGGGTACAGGAGCTCGCGGGATCCTGTGAGGCCTGACTGACCCGGGTATGGATTGAGCCGGGTCAGAAGATCCTCAACGAATTTGGGGCTCCCAGATGGGGTCACCCCCCTTTTATAGGCTCTCGGCTGGCAATTAACATCTGTCCTTCCCTCCTCATCCTTCCCCTCCTCCTCATCATTATCATCATCGTCGTCATCATCATCACCAGCAGCATCATCACCATTACCATCATCATCGTAATCATCATCATCATCATCATCATCACCATCATCATCATCATCATCATCATCATCATCATCATGATCATCATCATCATCATCATCATCACCATCACCATTACCATCATCATCGTAATCATCATCATCATCATCATCCCCATCATCGTCATCGTCATCGTCATCGTCATCGTCATCGTCATCATCATCATCATCATCATCATCATCATCATCATCATCATCATCATCATCATCATATCATCCTCATCGCCATTGTCATCATCATCATTAACATTATCATCAACATCAGCATCGTACTCGTCATCGTTACCATTTTAACTATGTCAATGGTTCTCATTCTGCTTATCATTGTCATTATCATCATGCGGGATCCTCACCCCCCCGATCATCAGCGGTGGCCGCCGCGGGGGAATAATCATTCCCAATTATCGTCAGGGGTCCAAATCCGTCAATAAGCCCGCGCCAACAAGAATTGTTTCCCCAGTATTCGGGGGGGTGGGGTATTGAAGACTTTTTGGGTGTAAGTGGAGTCGGAGGATCGCTCCGCCCCGCCGATGCATCGGCGATGCGGCTCGATATGGAGCCCGAACTTCTCCACACCGACGTCGCCGATTGATCGTCGATGCATCGGCGATTCGGCGCGATTCTCCGACCCCATCTGCTCGTACCCTATCTAGGAGGCCTCTACAGAGGGAGGTGACGACTATGGCGGGTGGATCTCATGGCGAGGGCCATGACATCTCCCTGGAGCTCCTGGCGTCTCCTCCTATTTCCAAGACGTCCCCTGGACCCCCCTGGGCCGCGCACCTGCTCCGGGCCACGATCGGTCCCCCCTCTTGGACGCCCACCTGTTGGACGCCTGCAAGAGGAACAAAATGCACGATCATGTATTCTTTGGCGCTCTCCACGCGTGCTTCTTGGATCGGCGCTGGGCCCCCTGGCGGCGCCTCCGGCGCCCACCCCTGGCGCGCTGGCGCGCCAGGCCAGGGCGGGGAGCCCAGCGCCAGAGCGCGTACGTTCAATCCGCGCGGAGGTCCGCTTGTTTACCACTGTGTGCAAGGGCGCCCTCGAGGGTGCGAAGTTATTCGCGCGTTGCGGTTCGGCTGCGATTCCTCCTCATCCTTCTCTTCTCCCCTGGGAGGCGGCGCGAGAGCGCGAAGTTGTTCGCACTTCGCGCTTCGCGCAGCGCGAAACGCGAAGTTGGGAGCCCTTGTATGTAGTTTTGCTCCCCTGTGCACTGGGCTTGTGCTTGTTTTTTTTGCTGTGCTTGATCACTGCGTCTTTCTTGAATTTTTGCCAGAGGGGGCTCGACTACACGAGTTTTCGTTTTAGCATGTTTCTGTTCAGTCGTGGCGCTTCCCTTACTCTCCCAGGGACCTGTTTCGGACCCCCTGACCAGCCACGCCGCGCAAACGGGGTCGAAGCGAATGGGGTCGGTGGATCGCGCCGCTGCGGGCTTCATGTAGAGCCAGATTTGTTTTACGCCGACGTCGCAGATGCATCACGCCGACGTCGCAGATGCATCACCGATGATGCGGCCCGACACTCCGACACCTCATTTCGGCGAGGCTCGGCTACCCAGATCTCTGTCGATGTGTTTTTCGCGGGACGCGTCGTTTTCCTGTTTTTCCCGCCTCCTGGGGCCGCTTTCTTGCGTTGGGGCCTTACGAAGCCGTGTACGGGCTAATGGCGATGTTGGTGACGGCGATGTAGGTTTTGGTATGGTGAGAACGCGTGGCTCGTGCTCTCCTACACGTAGCGATGTCGTCGTCGTTCGATCTAGTCGCAGATTGGAATTGTAGGAACGCGTGGTTCGTGATTTCCTGTCTTTGGTTCCCGACAGCACCGTGAAGCAACATCGCCGTCAGCCCGGCCTCGGAGAAATACGTCTGGGTCGAAGAGCTGCCCCCGAGGAGAGGGTCGGGGCCTTGAACAGGCGGGTCGAAACAACACATCGGCATATGTCTGGCACGCGGAAGAGTGACCCACGGGCCCGCCTAGGGCTGCGCGGTCTACGACGTAACTCCTGCCCCTGGCCAGGCCCACCTTCGGTCACCCTGGGTCCGGGATAGCTGCACATGCCTTCCGGGTCAAGCCAGGAAGGCATACACAGGTTTACACGCCGGTCGCTGAAAGTAGGTATTTTCTGGAATCCCAGATCCCAATCTACTTCAAGCGCCTTCCTACTTCAAGAATCGACACGCTTTTGTCTGTGCTTTGTTACTCCCTGGGGGGGCCTGGATCCAATCAACTTAATCTTACCAGCCTCGAACTTATCCCTATCCCTAAGATTGACACGCGAAAAAGCGATGACAATCTTCGGGATGCGCCCTCAAAAAATGAGGGACTCCCCAAGATTGGCATCGTGATGAGGAGATGCCTAGCTGGTTCCAGGCATGTTCCAGGCTGGTCCAGGCATGTTCACAGGCTGGTCACCGCATTTCCACTTCATGTCTTTACCTACTTCTTCCGACCGACGTGTAAATGCTGATCTACAGTCGGGGCCCTGAAGAAGGAACCCTTTTCGTTGGGGAGGGGCTCCGCGTTACTTACGTGTTTCACAGTTTGCCTCAGGCTTTCCTTCTGTTTTCGACAGGAAAACGAAGGTAAATTATGGAAAAAAGGGGCCTCGCTCCTTATTTAGGGTTCCTTATTTCAACGCCCCGACTGTATATCTACACCGCTCTTGTCCCCAGGACGGTCTTGGCCAGGGGCAGTGGATGTGCGCGTGTAGCTCCTGTCGGCCCATCACGTGGGGTGCCCGGATCGCTCCGTGCGCTGCGATGGCAGCGGCTCGCCCGCTTTCGGCTGCCCCCCCCCCCCCCCGAAAGCAAGGGCGCCCTCGAGGGCGCGAAGTTATTCGCGCTTCGCGCGTTGCGGTTCGGCTGCGATTCCTCCTCATCCTTCTCTTCTCCCCTGGGAGGCGGCGCGAGAGCGCGAAGTTGTTCGCGCTTCGCGCTTCGCGCAGCGCGGAGCGTGAAGTAGTTGGGAGCCCTTGGAAAGCCGCGCACCAGAAGGTTGTCCTGACTCCTGCCCCCGGTCACCCGATCCCTGCGCGCGGCCGCGCGAGGCGCCGGGCGAGGAGCTGGACGCGGGCGAGGAGGACATGACGCTGCTGACGGCGCGCCTGTCGGCGGAGCAGCGGCGGCACTGGGGCGAGCTCGTGGAGGAGCTCCGCGGCGGGAATTCATACATGACCACCGGGGCGTCGGCAGGCGGGGGATCTGGACATATTTCAAGGGCAGAAGAAATACCCCTACCCTGGTTTACGAGGCGCTGTGCGCTGAAACTCCTGTGGGCTGACAGGGGAAACCCTGCGTGATGTGCCGCGTCCTGGCGGCTCTAGGCTTCGGGGCCTCCCAGGAGGTTTACAGACCACGCATTTGTAACCCAGGATAGGGTCGTTTTCTCATCCCTCAAATATTCGGACCCCCGGGGGCCGAAGTATGTCCATATCCACCGCCCGCGGGGGCACCAGGGCGTCGGTCCCCAGGCCATGGATATGGATAACTCTCAGGAGGGGAAAAACACGCACAGACACAATGAATCGTAGATTTCCCCGAAAATATGGGAAACTATGGGAAGTGGTGGGGAAGACAAAAAAAACCCAAAAATATATGACAATTTTGGGAATCGTTATATTTGTGTGTATTTATTTGTGTGTCCCCTGCAGGGCCCCTTCAATGGACATATTCGGACACCCGGGGGCCGAAATGTGTCTATATCCGCCGCCCGCTGGGGCACCAGGACTTCGGTCCCCAGGCCATGGATATGGGTAAATCTCAGGAGGGGAAAAAAACACACAGACACAATTAATCGTCGATTCCCCAGAAAATATGGGAAACTATGGGAAGTGGTGGGGAAGACAAAAAACCCAAAACTATAGGAACATCAAAGGTCGTGTGTCCTGGGGCCCCTTCAAAGTCCTCGCTCCTCGCAGCGGAGAGGAGCGGCCCGGGCTGTTCGGCCAGCGCATGCGCTCCGACAACGAGGCCCGCTGGCGGCGGCTCTTCGGCGCCGCGGCGCGCCGGGGCGGCGCCGGGGTTGGCGCGGGCGCGTGCGCGGCCGAGGAGGCCTCCTCCTCCCTTCTCCTCCTCCCTCCTCCCTCCTCCTCCTCCTCCTCCTCCTCCCTCCCTCCTCCCTCCTCCTCCTCCTCCTCCTCCTCCTCCTCCTCCTCCTCCTCCCTCCTCCCTCCTCCTCCCTCCTCCTCCTCCTCCTCCTCCTCCTCCTCCTCCTCCTCCTCCTCCTCCTCCTCCTCCTCCTCCTCCTCCTCCTCCTCCTCCTCCTCCCTCCCTCCCTCCTCCCTCCCTCCCTCCCTCCTCCTCCTCCCTCCTCCTCCCTCCTCTCCCTCCTCCCTCCCTCCTCCCTCCTCCCCCTCCCTCCTCCTCCCTCCTCCCCCCTCCCCCCTCCTCCCTCCTCCCTCCTCCCTCCGCCGGCGGCACGTCGGAGCGGCTCCTTCGCCGGAGGGGCCCCTGGGCGCGCGGCTCCTGCGGCGGGGGGGGGGCGTGGGGGGGCGACCAGCGGCGAGGCGTCCTGGAGCCTGCCCATGTCCAGGCCTCCTCATATCCTCCTCCTCCTCCTCCTCCTCCTCCTCCTCCCTCCTCCTCCTCCTCCTCCTCCTCCTCCTCCTCCTCCTCCTCCTCCTCCTCCTCCCTCCTCCTCCTCCTCCTCCTCCTCCTCCTCCTCCTCCTCCTCCTCCTCCTCCTCCTCCTCCTCCTCCTCCTCCCCCTCCTCCTCCCTCCTCCCTCCTCCCTCCTCCCTCCTCCCTCCTCCCTCCTCCTCCCCTCCTCCCTCCTCCTCCCTCCTCCCTCCTGTCCAGGCCTCCCAGGTGGAGTCGATGGATCGCGCCGCAGCGCCGATGCATCGGGGATGCGGCTCGATTCAGGAGGGAACAAAAACACACAGACACAAGTCATCTTCGATTTCCCAGAACATATGGGAAACTATGGGAAGTGTGGGGGGGAAGACAACAAACCTAGAACATACGGGAAACTATGGGGAATCATTTTATTTGTGTGTATTTATTTGTGTGTCCCAGCGGGGCACGCATTTCTCCACGCCGACGTCGACGATGCATCGCTGACGTCGCCGTTGCATCGCCGATGCATCGGCGATGCATCGGCGAGGCGGCGCGATCCTCCGACCCCACCGACTCCGAACCCATCTAGGAGGCCTCAACTACAGGCCCCCAAGGAATGCTCTCAGAGCCCTTTTATGGTGTGCGCGAGGTGTTCTCAGAGCTTTTCTGGCTCCGGTTGTCTTGTGTTAACACATCGGTTCTCTGTTCTGCGGGGCTTCTCAGAAGCCGCCGGGCCTCTGAGAAGCCCCCTGCACCTCTGGAGGAGGCTTTCAAGACGGCGCGAGGGCCTCCGAGAAGCTCCGCCGCCCTCTCAGCAGGCCTGTTCCCCCTCTCACTCCCCCCTCCCGGGCGCGCCGCCCCAGGCCGCCCCTGCAGCATCGCATGCAGCGCTCGGCACGCCGCGCGCCAAAGGGCACTCTTCCCGAGGGGGCCCCTTGCCGCGTGCGGCCGGCGAGGACGCCGGGCTGCCGCTGGAGCAGACCTTCGTGGCCACGCTGCACGGGCTGGTCGCCGAGCTGCTGCCCGGCGCCCGCGCGCTCACGGTGGACCTGCTGGGCTGCCGGCCAGCGCTGGAGCTGGAGAGCCCGGACGCGGCGCTGGTGGCCCTGATGCAGGCGCTCCCCGCGGGCCTGGAGCAGCTGACCGTGCGCATGTGTGGGCCAGAGGTTCATCGTTTTTTGAGCCAGGGCTGGACCTAAACGGTGTTTTCGTTTTCGTTTTTTTTTCGTTGTCCCTCGTTTTGTCTTCAAGCCGCCTCGACCGCAAAACGAAGGCGCAACGAAAACGGCCCACGAAACCGCCAAAGCACCGTTTAGGTCCAGCCGTCTTTTGAGCCATCCCCATCCCCACTTCGCCATGGTGTCTTGCCCCCACCAGCCTACCCTCCCAGCTGGAAACTTGTAGGCCCCGCAGCACTCTAAGGAACATGCCCATGTCCCCACCTGGGTGGGCAAGTCGGCCAGTGGGGCCAGGGCCACGCCAGTGGAGATAGGGATCGTCTGACGGGGCCAGGAAGAGGATAAATACGTTCCAGAGCAACCTGGAACGCTCTCAGAGCGTTCCGGAACGCTCTCAGGAGGCCGCGGCGCCCGAGACATCCTCCAGAGCTGCGGGATCTCGGAGGTTCTCGATGTACCCTCACCCGAATTTATCCTCGTCTTGGCTTCGTTTCGGGCCGGACGAAAGGGGGGGATTGGGAAAGGGGGGGTACGAAATTTGCTGCATGCAGCTGATTTCGGCCTCACCGATGGGCCTATTCCTCGATACATAGCCGCCTCTGGCGCCAGGAGGCGCCGGGAAAATCAGCTACGTGAGCTGATTCTCACCCCCCCCCTTTGCTATCCCCCCCTTTCGCCCGGCCCGATCTTGGCTTCGTCTCAGACTGGTGGAGCGATGCTCAGAGGTCAACTCCGACGACTGCCTCCGGTCGCACGACATCGGCGGCGGCCGGCGGCTGCACCTGGAGCTCCGCCGCGGGCTGTACCACGACGCCTGGCCCGAGGCCGACGCCGACCTCGTCGTCGCCATGAACGCGGGGGTTGCTGGAGGAGGCGAAAGTTCGGGGGTGGACAGACCTCCTAAGATTGACACGCCAAAAGGCGATGACAATCTTAGGGATGCGCCCTCAAACAATAAGGGAATCCCTACGATTGGCATCGTGATGAGGAGATGCCCAGCATAGGGATAGGGATATGTTCCAGGCTGGTAAAGTCCAGGCTGAAGTCGGGCCTGTCCCTCTAGACTTCTTCGGGGGTGGACAGACCTCCTACCCTGACACGTCGATCAAGGAATCGGCCGTGTTCGCTTCGCGAGATGGCGTCGCGGCCGTGCCTTTCGCGGGACCAGGTCCGTCGGCTTCGGTCCCAGGCCGTTTTCGCTAAAGGGGGGTTTTACTAAAGGGAGGTTTGTCCACCGCCGAAAAGTCGGTGGCGAGCGAGGGGCGGAACTGAGCAGACAAAGGCCTTCTCAGAAGGCGGCGGGGCTTCTCGGAAGCCCGCCTCCTGAGAGGTTTCCCGTGCCCTCGGGGAAGGCTTAGAAAACCTCCCAGATGACCCTGGGACTTCCGAGCCGTCTGAGAAGGCCCGGCCCTTCTCACTTCCCCCCCTCGCTCGCCGCCGAGGACAAAGTCAGAAGCCGTCGGGGCTCCGCGCGGGCCTCTTGGACCGGCGCTGGATGCGCCGCCCTGGGGGGGGCCCAGCGCCGACCCAAGAGCATTCGCGCGCTGAGCTCCGAGGAGTTGTGCGCACTCCGGGCACGCGCCAGCATGGATGAGGGACCTCTGGACCTGGACCCAACCTCCCCCCCTGGTCCTGGCCCCAGCGCCCCTCGCCCCGCTGGCCCTGTCCCTGGACCCAGCCTCCCCCCCCGGCCCTGGCCCCAGTCCCCCTCGCCCTGGACCCTTTGTTTTCGTTCGTCGTCGTCCCTGGTCTGGTCCCGGACCCGGCCCTACGGAGGCACGAGGCCAGGGCCGCCTCATATCGGCGAGCGGCAGTGCGCCGATCCTGTGCACGGAAGCTGGGCCCTCCGCTGATGTGGGCGCTTTCTCGCCAATGTTTCCCATTCTGGGCGCTTTGGCAAATGTTCGCTCTCTCAATGTGTGTGTGGGCCGTTGTTTACCTCCTCCGGGTGGGCGACGGTCAGGAGGGGAAGAAGCACACAGACACAATTAATCGGCGAATCCCAGAAAGTATGGGAAACTATGGGAAGTGGGGGGAAGACAGAGAAACCCAGAACATATGGGAAAATATGGGGAATCTTTTTATTTGTGTGTATTCATTTGTGTGTCCTGGGGCCCCTTCAGACGGAAGCCACCAGGGTTGACTGCGCGGACACTCGCGCGCAAGTTTCCCGCACGGGATGGCGCGCCGGCGCCCTCGTCTTCGCGCGGCGTGCCACACGCCGGAGCCCGCGCACGCCGTGGCCGAAGACCGCTGTGTCGTCTCGCGTACAGCCGGGGCGCTGCAGAAGGAGCCCTTTTCGTTGGGGAGGGGCTCGGTGTTCCTTGATTGTTCTACAGTCTGCCTTCCGTTTTCCTTAGGTTTGCCATGGGAAATCGAAGTTTAACTCATGGGAAAAAAGGGGCCTCGTTCCTTATTTGGGGTTCCTGATGTCAACGCCTCGACTGTACACCGTGGCTGAAGACCGCTATGTCTTCTCGCGTAAGATCAGGTTCTTTGTCTCCCTCCACGTGGGCGACCCGCAGGAGCTCGATGGTCTATGATCGCTGTAGGTTCGTTTCGTGTCGACGCGGCTTCGACCCCGAGCGCGGGCGTGTAAGGTTGAACGCCGCCAGTTGCCCAGAGTCTGCCCATATGGAACGACTTAGAGATGAACGCCGCCCATCGTTCAAGGTTTCGCGATCCACGCGGTGTCAGAAACCAAGGCCCGAGTCGACACGACACAAACTCGCCTCACGCAGTTCCCTACAGGCGTTTCGCTTGGGGGGTCCAGTAAGGAGTCTCACAGAAGGGGACGGGAAGCCCGACGAGGACGTTTGGTCCAGCAACCAGTCTGGCAGCAGTTTTCCTGAGACTTCCTCACAATTTTCAGGAGGGAAAAACCACACACAGACAAAATTAATCGTCGACTCCCCAGAAAATATGGGAAAATATAGGAATTCGGGGGCAAGACAAACACCCAGAAAATATGGGAACATGGGAGTCCCGAGAAACACCGAGGAATGCTCGTTTTCACGAGCCGACCTACTGCTTCTCGACCCGCCTCTGCTGCTCTTAGGGTGCTTGGTACTCAGCTGGGATGTGTCGTCTTTTTCGGAAACTGGAGCATCTACATTACCAGTGGCGGGCTGGTTTTTCAATCCCAGGTTTTTTTTGAGGGTCGGGGGCGACGTCGGGGTGGTGTGGTGTACACTTTTTCCCCGCTTTCCCAGGGAAACAACGAAACATTTGTACACCAGGATCCCGCATACACCAGGATCCGCGTTCCTGTGCGAGCTTCAGCGCAGTGCCGGAAAAAGCGTCGGTGTATAGAGTTCGTTTCCCTACTTGGTACTCAGTCGGGGGCGGCAAAGAGGGGGGTGATGACTAGGGGGGGGGGTGGATATCATGGCGGGGGCCATGATGTTTCCCCAGATGTTATGGCGCCTCTGCTTCTTTCATTGCCTCCCTGGCCCCCCCGCTGGGCCGCGCACATGCCGCCGGTCATGATTTGCACCCCCCCCTCTTGGACACCCCCCTCATGGCCGCGGTTCGGCTCCGATTCCCCCTCATCCTCCTCTCCTCCCCTGGGAGGCGGCGCGAGAGCGCGAAGTTGTTCGCACTTCGCGCTTCGCGCAGCGCGACGCCCGAAGCTGGGAGCCCTTGATAGAGAGTTCGCTTCCCTACTTGGTACCCAGCTGGGATATCTGTTCTTCTCTCCAGGTGGGCGTCCCCCAGTACGCGACGATGTGGGGCCCCACCCTGGACCTGCTCGCGCGGCGGCCCCGGCGCGGCCTGCTGGCGCTCACGTCGTACACGTCGGGCGAGCTGCTGCGCGAGGAGAGCCTGCTGCGCGCCCGCTGGGCAGAGGTTTTTGGGGCTTCCCGTCTGTCAGGAGGGGACAGAGAAACACACGGACACAATTCATCCTCGACTCCCCAGAGGGTATGGGGAGATGTGGGAAGAGGGGGGGAAGGCAGAAGCCCAGAACATCGGGGGAGATGTGAGGGATTTGGTTGTTTGTGTCTGTGTATTTGTGTGTGTCCCAGTTCCCCTTCATTCTGATTCTCGAAGGGACACGGCCACTCGAAACCTGTCTCGATGCCCCGAACGGCCATCCCCGAGCCGACCATACCCGCGGACTCGTTCGGGCTCACAATGAGCTGGCCTGCAGGGTGCCAGCACGCACTCCTGGCGCACACCCCGCGGCCCTGGACGCTCGCCCTGCGCACGCAGGCTTGACGTGGTCTCCCAGAGCCTTGAGATGATCAGAAGCTTGGCATCGCTTGGACGTGTGCTTTTTTCCTTCGGCGAGGACCAACGAGGAGCATCCTTGATCATTTGGCGAAAAAACCACGCACGAAACCGAAAAAAGAAACAGGGAATGGACGTCCGAGCGATGGCCAGCTTGAGATGATCAGAAGGGAACCCATGCGGAGGTGGTGGCGCTGGCGGATGCGCCGTGCCTGGCGCAGGCACCTTGGGCGGGGGCCAGGACCCGGACCCAGGCATGCTCGAGCCGGAGCAGCAGCCACGACGGGAAGCTTCTGGCCATGTTCGACCTCTGGGGGCCCTCGCCGGGCCCGGGGGCAGTCAAGAATCGACTCGAGATGGAACCCCGGCCCCTGGGAAAGTGCCGGGACTCCAGGGCGCCCGCGTGGAAATGATCAGGGCGTGTCATGTCTACGAGAGAGTTCCGGAGCGTTCGGGAACGCTCTCGGAGCGGTCCCGTTGCGCTCTGGAACGGCCGCGGCCGCCGCCATGCTCCAGAGCCGCTTGAACTCTCCGACATTTCCCCGATCTGCGCCAGTCCGACTTTGTCCCTGTTTTGGCTTCGTAGGCTGGGGGCGGTGTGGTGACTACACCGTGTGGTGAGTCGGTGGGGCATGGTTTCGGGACTCGGGTCGTTCTCCGAGGACGTCTCTGGCGACCGGGGCCTCGGAGGTCCCAAAACTGTGCGGTGACGGTCAGCGCGGTGAGGTCGCTGGGGATTCCGAGGTCACCACTAGAGGCCTCATATATGGGGGTCGGAGCAGATGGGTTTGGAGGATTGCGCCGAATTGCCGACTCATCGGCGATGCGGCTCGATGTGGAGCAGGGACGTCGATCAGCTCGCTGGGGACCGTTTTCGTTTTGATCTCGCAGCAGGGGCAGAACGGCGACGTAACGAGGGACAACGGCACCAGAAACTCGGATGCAACTCCTGGGAGGTCAAATTCTGTTTTCGCCCTGGTCCGACATTCAGCTTATAATCCCGCTGAATCCTGCTTCATCCCGCTGAATCCGGCTTAATCCGAGGCCCACTCCGGCGTAACAGACAGCTCCCTAACAGAGCTTAATCCTCCTTGCAGTGCCGTTTTTAATAATGCTCCGCGTGCGGGTCATGTATTAAAAATGCAAGGAGTTAGTATTAAAAACAACGATGAGTTCATGCCTGAATTTATTCATAAAATGTTAATGTATTAATTATCCCAGTGCGACCCTACCTAGGAGTTGGAGCCCCTAGGAAAGCAGCATTAGTAGTAACAGTAAAGCTAAGCTAAAGCTAAGCTAAAACTAAGCTACATCTAAGCTAAAGCTAAGCTAAAGCTAAGCTGAAGCTAAGCTAAAGCTAAGCTCAAGCTAAGCTAAAGCTAAGCTGCAGCTAAGCTAAAGCTAAGTTAACGCTAAGCTGAAGCTAAGCTAAATCTACACTAAGGCTAAGCTAAAGCTAAGGTAAAGCTAATATAACGCTAAGCTAACTCTAAGCTAAAACTAAGGCAACTCTAAGGTAAATCTACGCAAAAGCTGAGCTCAAGCTAAGCTAAAGCTACGCTAACGCTAAGCTGCAGCTAAGCTACAGCTAAGCTGAAGCTAAGCTAAGGCTACGCTAAAGCTAAGCTAAAGCTAAGCTAACGCTAAGCTAAAGCTAAGCTACAGCTAAGCTACAGCTAAGCTGAAGCTAAGCTGAAGCTAAGCTAAAGCTACGCAAAAGCTAAGCTAAAGCTAAGCTAAGCTAACGCTAAGCTAAAGCTAAGCTAAAGCTAAACCTACGCCAAAGCAAAGCGAAGCTAAAGCTAAGCTAAAGGTATGCTACATCTAAGCTACGCTAAGCTAATATGAGATACACTAAACTAAGCTAAGCTAAGCTAAGCTGAGCTAAGCTACAGCTAAGCAACACTAACATGACGCTAAGCTAAGCTAAGCTAAGCTAAGCTAAGATGAGATAAGCAACGCTAAGCTAAGGGGACGTAACTGGGGGAACCGCGGGGCGGATACTGGGGGAACCGCCCGGGGCGAGTTGCACTGCCCGGCTCTTTAAGCATACCGAGTAAGAACCTTTCTAGGCAAAGCCTAGGTAGGGACAAATGCGTTTCTTATTTATCATATATTAATACGATACCAACAATTTGAATTACATTTATGCTATGATATGCGATGCTGCGCTATGCTGTGCTACGCTATGCTATGCTGCGCTCTGCTATGCTAAAGCTCATCGAAGCTAAGATGCAGGTAAGCTAAGCTAAGATAAACTGAGGTAAGAAGAAGCTAAGCTAAGGACATATGAAACAAGCTAAGCTAGTATGAGATAAGCAACGCGAAGCTAAGGGAACGTCACTGGGGGATCCGCGGGGCGGATACTGGGGGAACCGCCCGGGGCGAGCTGCACTGCCCGGCCCTTTCAGCATACCGAGCAAGAACCCTTCTAGGCAGAGCCTAGGCAGGGAAACATCCGATATGTTTGAAAGAGCGTGTTCTACCGCTGCTGGCTGAAAACCGAGGGGGGGTCACTACCGGTTCGAACCCCTCCCCCCCCCCCCCTCCGGAAAACCGGGGGGGGTCACTACCGGTTCGAACCCCTCCCCCCCCCCCCCAGCTCATCATGAAAAGGGGGGGGGTCACTACCGGTTCGAACCCGCCCCCCCCCCCTCGAAAACCGAGTGGGGGTGCGGACAGTGGTGGGGACGGTGTTGGTGGGGACAGTGGTGAGGGGACAGCGGGACAGTGGTGGGGACAGTGGGGGGACAGTGGGACAGTGGTGGGGACGGTAGTGGTGGGGACAGTGGTGGGGACAATGGTGGGAACAGGGGGGACAGTGGACAGTGGTGGGAACGGTGGTGGTGGGGACAGTGGTGTGGGGACAGTGGGAATGAGGTGGAAACAGTGGGACAGTGGAGGGTACAATGGTGGTGGGGACAGTGGTAAAGGCGGTGGCGAGGACGGCGGTGGGACAATGGGACAGAGGTACAGTGGGGACAGTGGTGGGGACAGTGGGGACAGTGGTGGGAACAGTGGGACAGCTCAGTGGGACAGCGGAGGAGTCAGTGGGACAGTGGGGACAGTGGGGATAGGCAGTGGTTGGGTCCGTGGAGACAGTGGGGAGAGTGGAACCGTGGTGGGAACAGTGGTGGGAACAGTGGGGACAGTGCGACAGTGGCGGGGGCACTGGTGGGGACAATAGGGACGGTGGTGGAACCAGTGGGGACAGTGGTGGTGAGGACAGTGGTGCTGGGAACAACAGTGGGGGATGTGATGCGAGCGGTGGTAGGGACCGGGAGTCGTTTGCTGGCGGTGCGCGGGGGGGGGGGGGGTCGAACCGGTAGTGACGCCCCACCGGTTTTAGAAGGGGGGGGGTCCAAAAGGTAGTGACCCCCTCCGGTTTTCTGGATCCGGAGGGGGGGGGGTGGTTTCGAACCGGTAGTGACCCCCCCCGGTTTTCGAGGGGGAGGGGGGGGGGGGGGTGGGGGGGGGGGGGAGGGGGGGGGGGGGGTGGGGGGGGGTTAGGGGGGGGGGGGGGTTTTGCCGGGAGGGAGGGGGGGGGGGGGGGAGGGTTCCGGCAGGGGGGGGGGATTTTCCGGAGGGGGGGGGAGACCCCCCGGGTTCCGGAGGAAAAGGTTGGCAATTTTCCACAGTAAAGCGGCGGTGGATCACGCTCTCTCGTATGTTTAAACATACCATGTGTTAAAAAACTGAGGAGGAGGAGGAGGAGGAGGAGGAGGAGGAGGAGGAGGAGGAGGAGAAGGAGGAGGAGGAGGAGGAGGAGGAGGAGGAGGAGGAGGAGGAGGAGGAGGGGAAGAGGAGGAGGAGAGAGGAGGAGGAGGAGACGAGGAGGAGGAGGAGGAGGAGGAGGAGGAGGAGGAGGAGGAGGAGGAGGAGGAGGAGGAGGAGGAGGAGGGCCTCTCGACAGAGAAAAAAAACAACACGGGAAGCACTGCCCGGCTCGAGCCCCGCCGCACGGCTCTCGGGTCCCCCGGGCAGGCGCGGGGCCCCGCTGGTCGCCCCCGGGCCCTCCCGGGGCGTCCGGTCGGGCCTGTCTCGCTACAGGAGGAGCATACAATCTGGACGCCCGAAATGAATAGGATTCGCTGTCCACGCCGCCGCGGCCTGTGTCCATTCGAGACAGAAGGTCGCCTGCTCAACAGCGGCCGCTGTTGGCTTGGGACAACATTTGTTGTTGGGCATAGTGCCCATTCTTTCTGTACCCATTTCGGGTGTCCAAATACAACTCGGATGCTCATTTTGGGGACCTTCCTGGGGGCCACCTAATGGATCTGTTCGACTCAGGTTCGACTCAGGTTCGACTCAGGTTCGACTCAAGTTCGACGCAGCTTCGACGCAGCTTCGACGCAGCTTCGACGCAGCTTCGACGCAGGTTCGACTCAGGTTCGACTCAGGTTCGACTCAGGTTCGACGCAGCTTCGAGGCACGAGTGGAACGAGTGGCTCCAGGAAGGTCCCCAGAAGGAGCATCTAATACAACAATGGTGAAGAACCAGTCTCCGGAGGAGAATCAGCCACGCGCAGAGGGGGGTGGGGGGAGGGGGGAGGGCTTCTTAGAAGCACCCCTGCTTCTTAGAAGGCGCGGGCCTGATCTGTAGATGTAAGGCTGGCGCCTTCTAAGAAGCAGCCTCCTACTAAGAAGCCCTCCCCCCTCCCTCTACCCCCTTGTGCGCGCCGCCAAGAGAGAGAACACACAGACACAATTCATCCCCGATTCCCTAGAAAAATATGGGAAACTAGGGGAAGTGTGGGGGGGGCAGGCAGAAACCCAGAGAGTATGGGAAGCTATGGGGAATCATATTTTATTGTGTGTATGTTTTTTGGGGCATAGTCAGGGACGAGGTTTCTGTGCTTGTGGATTACTCTGGAGATGTTTGGACACACGCTTGTTGTTCTTTCCAAGTTCGCCTGTAGGGAACGCATGCCCGACCCAACTCGGTGGGCTCCTCAGGGCCCCAACGGGGGCCTGCAGGGCCCGAGAAGCGCACCGTTCCTCCCCCCCTCAGTACCCTGAGATCCGACGTTGCGACAGACTGCAACGTCGCCCAAAAGCACGACCAGAACCCTAGACCTTAGTGGGCCCTGGAAACGACAGGGCCGTTTTTTTAAGGGTTCCGTGTTGCCGTGTTTTCGCCGGTTCCGATGCCGTTTTTTTACCTCATCCGTCGCCGTTTTTTGACCGGCTCCGGGTACGGTTCCAATCCTGGAGCATTTTTTTTGCCGTTTCCGGTTGCCGTTTTTTTGCCGTTTTCATTTTCAAGGGACATTTTTTGGGAAATGGTGCAAAAAAAGAACGGCATTGCCGTTTCCGGGGCCCACAAAGCCCTAGACCAGATCTTTCTGCACCATTTTTCCGAGATGGATCGATCTGTGGAGGGTCAGTGGGACCGAAGACCCCCCCCCCCAGTACCCGGAGATCCGACGTTGCGAAAGACTGCAACGTCGCGCCCAAGAGCACGACCAGAACCCTATATGCCACATCTTTCGGCACCATTTTTCCGAGCCGGATCGATCTGTGGAGGGTCCCGGGGACCGAAGAGCCCCCCCCAGTACCCTGAGGTCCGACATTGCGAAAGACTGCAACGTCGCCCAAAAGCACGACCAGAACCCTAGGCCACATCTTTCTGCACCATTTTTCCGCGCCGGATCGATCTGTGGAGGGCCCCGGGGACCGAAGCCTTCCCCTCAGTACCCTGAGATACGACGTTGCGACAGACTGCAACGTCGCCCAAAAGCACGACCAGAACCCTAGACCACATCTTTCTGCCTGATTTTTCCGAGCTGGATCGATCTGTGGAGGAGGAGGAGGAGTAGGAGGAGGAAGAGGAGGAGGAGGAGGAGGAGGAGGAGGAGGAGGAGAAGGCGGAGGCGGATGTCCCCGGGGCCGAAGCCCGGCGAGAGCGCCCGTTGTGCAAACACTGCAGCGCCAGGGCCTGAGGGTCCGCGGCGCGCCGCCGACGCCGCGCGGCTCTCTGTTGGGCCCCGCGGGTCGCCGCAGGGCTCCGGAGGTCTGGACCACGTCCCGGGGGCGGCCACGAGGGTGGTGGTGATTATTTTTTGATTATTTTGGGGGTATTCTTTATTTTTCGTCGAAAGTCTCCTCTGTAGGGGACAGGCCCGACTTGAGGCTGGCAGGGGGGGCGAGGCGGGAGGGAGGGCGGGCGAAGGGAGGGAAGGAGGTCACCGGCCTCGAACTTGTCCCTGTCGCTAAGATTCGGGGGCGGCCAAGTGGGGGGTGGTGACTAGGGGGGTGGATCTCATGGCGGGGGTTATGATCTCTCCCCAGATCTATTGGCGCCTCTTCTTATTTCATTGCGTCCCTGGCCCCCCCCCCCCCTGGGCTGCACACAGGGGCTGGTTTGTCGTCCCGAGTCGTCTTTCTTGGGGGTGGACGGAACCCCCACCCTGACACGTCGACTCGTGAATTGTTCGTTTTCGGCTCTCGAGAGGGCGCCGCGGCCGTTGTTTTCCAGGCTTGCGCCCGCCAGGTTTGGGCCCGAGGGCGTTTTCACTAAACCACGTTTTACTAAAGGGGGGTCTGTCCATCCCCGACACTTTTGACGGCCCCGGGGCCCAGCGAGAGCCCCCGGAGGCCCGAAACCGTCAAAAACTGACCACAAACAAATATACCCAGATACCCTCCAATAGATTTTTCCGGGGCGTGAGGGGAGGGTGGCGGTGTACAAATCACCACAGAGCCAGCGACTTTGTACACTGCCGCCCTCCCTGAAGGTACACGCAGAGTTTGTCGGAGGGTGTGTGTGTGTAGATAAGTTTCGTGGCGTAGGTAGAGGCCTTTTTGATAGGGTCCGAGTGGGTGGGGTCGGAGGATCTGGACGCTTCACCGATGCGCTTGGTTGGCGTTAAAAATGGTCTGGGCATGTTTTCACCATTTCCAGCTCGGCATCTTGAAAATTATGTTTTCTACCATTTTTAGATCTCAACAAAAAACTTAGAAATGTTAAAAAAATGAATAATTTTTTATTTCATGTTCGGATCATTTTTTGTCATTTCCAGGTAAGATCTCTACCGTACGCGTACTACTACTACTACTACTACTACTACTACTACTACGACTACTACTACTACTACTACCACTACTACTACTAATACTACTACTACTACTACTACTACTACTACGACTACTACTACGACTAGTACTAGTACTACTACTACTACTACTACTACTACTACTACTACTACTACTACTACTACTACTACTACTACTACTACTACTACTACTACTACTACTACTACTACTACTACTACTACTACTACTACTACTACTACTACTACTACTACTACTACTACTACTACTACTACTACTACTACTACTACTACTACTGCTGCTGCTGCTGCTGCTACTACTACTACTACTAGTACTACTACTACTACTACTACTACTACTACTACTACTACTACTACTACTGCTACTACTACTACGACTACTACTACTACTACTACTACTACTACTACTACTACTACTACTTGGTTTGCGCCCGGCCCTTCCTGGATTCTGGACGGCGACGTTTTTGATCTCGAAGTGGATTTTGATGAACTCCATGATGGCCTGGCGGCTCAGGCACTGCGCGGACACCATCGCTCAAGCGACAGCTGCGCTGCTGTTGCTGCCGAGCTCCAGCTCCAGCGGCTGCGCGCGCAGTGAGAGCAGCCACCAGAAAGCAGCCAGCAGAGCTTCCCCAAACGGCCAGCCAGGGGGCCTCTGGGTCTGATTTCGACAATGTTTTCACCATTTCCAGTACATTTAAAACCAAAAAAAACATTTTTAACTCTGAGTACGAACTCCGGTTCTGGGCTCCCGCCGTTCCTCTGTCCGCGCAGCTACTGGATCAAGCCAAGGGCTGGGGCACGCCAGCGACGCCACGACTCAGCGATGGTGTCCGCGCAATGCCTGAGCCGCCAGGCCATCATGGAGTTCATCAAAATCCACTTCGAGATCACAAACGTCGCCTCCAGTAGTAGTAGTAGTAGTAGTACTAGTAGTAGTACTAGTAGTAGTAGTAGTCGTAGTCGTAGTAGTAGTAGTAGTAGTAGTAGTAGTAGTAGTAGTAGTAGTAGTAGTAGTAGTCGTAGTCGCACAGTAGTAGTAGTAGTAGTAGTAGTAGTAGTAGTAGTAGTAGTAGTAGTAGTAGTAGTAGTAGAAGTAGTAGTAGTACTAGTAGTAGTAGTAGTAGTAGTAGTAGTAGTAGTAGTAGTAGTAGTAGTAGTAGTAGTAGTAGTAGTAGTAGTAGTAGTAGTATTGTAGTAGTAGTAGTACTAGTAGTAGTAGTAGTAGTAGTAGTAGTAGTAGTAGTAGTAGTAGTCGTCGTCGTAGTACTAGTAGTAGTCGTCGTCGTAGTAGTCGCTGTAGTAGCAATAGTAGTAGTAGTAGTAGTAGTAGTAGTAGTAGTAGTAGTAGTAGTAGTAGTAGTGGTAGTAGTAGTAGTAGTAGTAGCCTCACAGATGCAGCAACAAATGACAAAACAATGAACAAACAACGAGAAAACAATGATTCATGTTGTACCATTTCCAGCTCTCCATGAGCGGAAAGTTGGAAATGGAAAAAAATGCCCAGGCCATTTAACCAAGCCGACCGTCGGCGACGTCGGCGATGCATCGGCGACCTTGGCGTGGACAAGATCGGGCTCCGCATCCAGCCGCATCGCCGATGCATCGGCGATGCGGCGCAGTCCTCCGACCCCACCCACTCCGACCTCATCTGGGAGGCCTACACGCCGGTCGTTGAAAGTATGTATTTCTGCATTCCCAGGCCCCGATCTACTTCAAGCGCCCTCTTACTTCAACAAGAATCGATGTGCCTTTCCTGTGTGCTGTTGTTCTCTGGGCGGGATTGTACCCAACCTATTTGATCCACCTTCTACGTCACGCTTCTGCCCAATTTCTTCCGACCGATGTGTACTCCGAGTTTCTTTGAGGAGCGTCGGGGGGGGTCACCCCCGCCGACCACTATAGAACGATTTTCGCCCACCGGCACCGGCACCGGCACCGGCACCGGCACCGGCGCCGGCAACCGGCACCGGCACCGGCACCGGCACCGGCACCGGCACCGGCACCGGCACCGGCACCGGCACCGGCACCGGCACCGGCACCGGCACCGGCACCGGCACCGGCACCGGCACCGGCACCGGCACCGGCACCGGCACTGGCACCGGCACCGGCACCGGCACCGGCACCGGCACCGGCACCGGCACCGGCACCGGCGCCTGCGCCGGCGGCATTGGCACCGGCACCGGCACGGGCACCAGCGCCGTCGCCGTCGCCGGCGCCAGCACCGGCACTGCACCCGCACCCGCAACCGCACCGGCACCAGCCCTGGCACCGGCACCGGCGCCGGCACCGGCGCCAGCGCCAGCATTGGAACCGGATGAAAAAACATCATTGACATTGAACATCATGACATTTCCCAAACAGTGTTTGCACTTAGGGGGCCTTCTCTCTTCTTTCCTAGTATTAGCTGGGTCGTCTGAGGGGCGGTCTGGCGGCTCTCTCCTCCTCGCCGTTGCCGCCCTGTCGCCGCCCGTCGTCGTCTGGGCTTGAGGGGCGGTCTGGTTTTTCCGTCCTTGCCGTCGCCCCCCCTTGCTGCGTCGTCGCCGCCCGTCGTCTTGGCCTGAGAGTCGGTCTGGCGGTTCCTTGCTCGTCGCCGTCGCCGTCCCGTCGCCGCCTCCTCGTCGCTGCCCTGTGCGCCCCCCCAGCGGTTGCAATCCAATCGGTTGCAAGCCAATCAAGTGCAAACCCAGTGGAATCGATTGCAGTCCAATCCTCCTCCTCCTCCTCGTTGTCCTGCTCCTCCTCGTCCTCCTCATCCTCGGCATCATCATCATCATCATCATCATCATCATCATCACCAGCATCATCGTCGTCATCATCAACATCATCAGCAGCATCGTCGTCACCCCGTCGTCGTCGTCATCATCAGCATCATCGTCATCTTCATCAGTATCAACATCATCAACATCATCATCATCGTCAGCCTCATCGGCATCATCATAACCATAATCATCATCCTCATCATCATCAGCATCATCATCATCGCCAGCGTCATCGTCATCATTATCATCATCGTCGTCGCCACCACATCGTCATCATCATCATCATCATCATCAGCATCGTCATCATCATCACCATCACCGTCCTTGGCATCATCATCGTCCGCATCATCGTGGACGGCATGATCATCAGCATCATCGTCGTCATCATCATCAACAGCACCAGCAACGTCAGCATCAGCAGCAGCATCGTCATCATCACCAGCTTTTGCATCATCATCCTCGTCGTCGTCGCCATCGTTGTCATCATCGTCATCGTCATCATCATCATCGTCATCATCATCAGCATCATCATCATAATCACCTTTATCGCCATCGTCACCGTCCATCACCATTATCGCCATCGTCATCGTCATCGTGAACAGCAGTATAACCATCGTCATCACCATCATCATGATGAAGCCTTCCTCATCGCAGAACTACCCCTCCTCCTCACCCTCCTCAGTGGGAGGAGTAGGACGTGAGATGGATAGGTAATGTTCCCCCCTCTTCCTCACCCATGTCAGTGGGAGGGGCACGAAACCATTTAAATAGTATGGGTTTCCGATGCCCTCCTCGCTCAGACGGGGCCTCCCTGGAGAGGTGGTAGGGGCACAAAACCATGTAAATAGCATGGGTTTCCGATGCCCTCCTCGCTCAGGCGGGGCCTCCCTAGAGGGGTGGGAGGGGCACGAAACCATGTAAATAGCATGGGTTTCCGATACCCTCCTCGCTCAGGCGGGGCCTCCTTGGAGAGGTGGGAAGGGCGCGAAACCATGTAAATAGTATGGGTTCCCGACACCCTCCTCGCTCAGGCGGATGGAAAGGGCACGAAACCAGGTAAATAGTATGGGTTTCCGATACCCTCCTCGCTCAGGCGGGGCCTGCCTGGAGGGGTGGGAGGAGCACGAAACCATGTAATCTTTATTCCCCACATGCTTCGTGGGGTTTTGGTTTTCTTCCCACCCGCGCCGCACCCGCGTCTCACCCACACCCGCCCTCACCTCAGCACAGCACAGCACAGCTGAGCTCAGCTCAGCGCAGCACAGCACGGCTCAGCTCAGCACAGCACAGCACAGCTCGTGGCACTTTCTCGACACCACAGGGGGTGCGCAGGGGTTGGTCTCTCAGCTCGGCCGCTATCCACGACACTGGCGCAAAGCCTAGCACGCGTGGCACTCTCTCGACACCAAAGGGGGTGGGCAGGGGGTGGTCTCTCAGCTCGGCCGCTTTCCACGACACTGGCGCAAAGCCTAGCAGGCGTGGCACTTTCTCGACACCACAGGGGGTGCGCAGGGGGTGGTCTCTCACCGCGGTCGCTATCCACGACACTGGCGCACAGCCAAAGCATGCGTGGCACTCTCTCGACACCAAAGGGGGTGGGCAGGGGGTGGTCTCTCAGCTCGGCCGCTATCCACGACACTGGCGCAAAGGCTAGCAAGCGTGGCACTTTCTCGACACCACAGGGGGTGCGCAGGGGGTGGTCTCTCAGCTCTGCCGCTATCCACGACACTGGCGCAAAGGCTAGCAGGCTTGGCACTTTCTCGACCACAGGGGGTGCGCAGGGGGTGGTCTCTCAGCTCGGCCGCTATCCACGACACTGGCGCAAAGCCCAGCTGGCGTGGCACTTTCTCGACACCACACGGGGTGCGCAGGGGGTGGTCTCTCAGCTCGGCCGCTATCCACGACACTGGCGCAAAGGCTAGCAGGCGTTGCACTTTCGCGACACCACAGGGGGTGCGCAGGGGGTGGTCTCTCAGCTCGGCCGCTATCCACGACACTGGCGCAAAGCCTAGCAGGCGTGGCACTTTCTCGACACCGCAGGGGGTGCGCAGGGGGTGGTCTCTCACCGCGGTCCCTATCCACGACACTGGCGGAAAGGCTAGCAGGCGTGGCACTTTCTCGACACCACAGGGGGTGCGCAGGGGGTGGTCTCTCAGCTCGGCCGCTATCCACGACACTGTCGCAAAGCCTAGCAGGCGTGGCACTTTCTCGACACCACAGGGGGTGCGCAGGGGGTGGTCTCTCAGCTCGGCCGCTATCGCTCGGTCAGGCGGGGCCTCCCTGCTGGAGGGGTGGGATACCTTCCTCGCTCAGGCGGGGCCTCCCTGGAGAGGTGGGAAGGGCACGAAACCATGTAAATAGCATGGGTTTCCGTTACCCTCCTCGCTCAGGCGGGGCCTCCCTGGAGGGGCGGGAGGGGCACTGCTGGGAGGCGGGAGGCGGGAGGGAGAAGGACAGGATGTTCTGGGAAAACAAGAACCCGCACCAGCACCGGCCACCGGCACCAGCACCGGCACCGGCACTGGCCCCGGCACTGGCACCAGCACCGGCTACCGGCCACCGGCACCGGCCACCAGCACCGGCACCGGCACCGGCACCGGCACCGGCACCGGCACCAGCACCAGCGCCGGCACCAGCACCGGCACCGGCACCGGCACCGGCACCGGCACCGGCACCGGCACCGGCACCGGCACCGGCACCGGCACCGGCACCGGCACCGGCGCCGGCACCGGCACCGGCACCGGCACCGGCACCGGCACCGGCACCGGCACCGGCACCGGCACCGGGGCAAGAATCGTTCATGCCTTCCGCCGACAGCCCCACATCGACCCCCGTCGCGGGCGGCCACCGCGCGCCCAGGGCGCCCCGACCCCCTTTCGCGGCGCGCCGGCGAGGCGAGGTAGGCCCCCGTCGGGGGGGTCCCCCCCCCGACGCTTCTTATGAAAAACCCAGGGTTCGAAGCTCGCTGAGGGGCAGCGAACGCGATCTGTGCTTCTGGGGCGACGGGGGAGAGGGCAATGCTTTTGTAGGGCAAGACCAAGCCTGAGCAGCCCAGTCGTCGGCAAGACCAGATCTGATATCAGAGCTTCTCGCGAAGGGCGGGTGTAAGGATTGCTGCTGACCGATCAAGCGCGCCCAGCGAGCGTACGGGGATCTGGCCCTGGAAATAACGCTGCCGCCTTAGTGACTTTCGCGCTTCGCGCAGGCTTCGATTCCGCTTCATCCTGCTCTTCTCTCCTGGGAGGCGGCGCGGGAGCGCGAAGCGAACCGCTTTCCGCGCTTCGCGCAGCGCGAGAGCGCGAAGTTGGGAGCCCTGGAAACCCAGGCCCCGTGCGGGGCGAGTGCCTCCCAGGGCCCGGCACGTGAGCACCCTCGAGTCATTGGGGTATTTTTTTTGGGGGGCCGCTCGAAAAAAAGTTTTCCTGGGGGAGGGAGGAGGGGGGAGGAGGAGGAGGAGGATGAGGAGAAGGAGGAGGAGGAGGAGGAGGAGGAGGAGGAGGAGGAGGAGGAGGGAGGAAGAGGAGGAGCAGGAGGAGGAGCAGGAGGAGGAGAAGGAGGAGTGTATGTGTAAGGGGGAGGAGGACCTTTTGGACCTCTTGCGCAGCACAGCGTGCTAAAAAGGAGGAGGGGAAAACAGAGGGAGGAGGCCAAGCACCTGCACCCGAGGTGGCTACTCCGTAGCAGCCACCCCCAGCGCCTCCTCCTCCCCGCAAGGGGAAGAAGGAGCGTGGGAGGGTACAGGGCTTGCCCTCCTGGCACGCTGTGCTGTCTCCCTGGCGACGCATGCGTCCACTAACCTCGCATGCGAAATCGCTCGCGAAGCCTTCGAAGGCCCCGCATAGCTCGGAAACAGCCCGCGTTTAATTCGGCCGAGATTCTCGCGGCCTTTGCGAGTGAGGGGCTCGCACTCGTCGGCCAATTGGCGACCATCAGCGGTCGCGGTCCGACCGCATCTAAAACAAAAATGCAAAGAATGCAAGTCCCAGAATCCCAGACGGTGGGATGGGTCGAGCTCCAGCCCACCGACGGAAACGCCGCCACGAGCCGCGGCCACAACGTCCCGAGGAAAACCAGGAGGGACGACCTGCGGCGAAAAGCACTCTGTCTTCAGGGCCTCTAAGAGGCCCTGTCGGGACGAAAGAGCAGAGCACCGTTGGCACCTGAAACGGGACCCAACAGGAATAAACCTATGAGCGCTGGCCCTCGCTGCGTGCTCGAGGCGGCGGGTCTCGGCGGTCTTCGGGATTGGCCGCTCGACATCCGTCGAGGCCTTGGACCGCTTGGGATCCGCCGAAGAAGCTTCCGCCAGAGCCCGCCGTGCTCGTCGACGCACCAGGGCCGCGGTGAGGTCCCACGCGTCTGTGGCAGGAACAGTCTGGGCGGCCAGGGTCCAGGAACGCTCGGCGGCATCAGATGTCGCTTCATCAGCTAACTGGTTACCGCTGGCAAGAAAAACTTCGTGATGGGAGAGGGAGGGATCGTCAGGAGAGAGGTGCGAGGGCGTCCATTCGACCGAAACGTGCCCTGGGCCTCGGTCATCGATGGCGCAACGAATTCGCAGCCACAAATCGCTGTTCCTCCCTCCCAAACTCCAAGGTCGACCCCGACTCCACCCCGTCATGAGAGGCTTGTGGTCGGTCACAAAATGGACGGGACCTGAGGTGCCTTCCAAGAAGAGAGCGAAAGCCTGCAGCTCCGACCTGGGCACAGTTTGCGAAGGGCCTCGCAAAATCTCGGAGATGCCCCCCAAGACGGCCCAACGCAAAGGTCCTTCCCCAGGTCGCGCGTCCCTGACCACAACGACAGCGGAGCCACACCGACGGCGACGAGGGTCGGACGAAAACCGTCCTCCAGAGCCGTCCCCGAAGCCGATCAACGGGCTACTGCCAGGGTCTCTAGAGCAAGCCCCAAGCGGGACCTCACCTAATTGGGCTCTACTCAGGCTCTCCGACGGCTCCCTGAAAACAGGGTGGGTGACACGGGTAGGCGGAACACCTCGCAGCCAAAGGCTTGGTTCAGATTCAACAGACGCTAACGCTTGAGGAATCAAATGATCGGTGGACGTGAAATCACTGTGGTCTTTATTGCAGGGGCAACGCCAAATGCGGTGCGCAAGAGTTTCTTCCTCCTGCTGGCATCGCGGGCACAGGCGGTCTGAGGGCTCGCTCAGTGGGTGCTGCCTGTCCATCGTCCACTGGGCGCCCGTGACCACGCACAAATTGAGGCCGAACTGGTCGAGCTCCCCCCTCTTGGCGTAGTGACTGAGCTCCAGCCTGGCCCAATAAAGGTCAGCTCCTTCAGCCAAGCCGTCCCCTGCAACATGAGTCGAAGCATTGCGCCAAAGTTGAGCGCGAAAATCAGTGACCACGTCGTCCAGCAGCTCGGAAATGTCGAACCCAGTGGGGTCGTAGCCTGAACGACGTGCGGTTGGAATCAGCCACTCCTCGATTCCTCCGACAGTGGGTCTCCTCCAACGGAGGACCGAGGGTACTTCCCATCCCGCGTCAAGCAGGGTCGCAATAACAGCTCCAATGGGTCCTTTGACCAACCTCCATCTTCTGCTGGCGCCAGCTGCGAGAAGCCGCCGATGAATGACTGCCCAAGCGTTTTCAACTCGATGGTGAATGCTGGTGTCGGTCTTCCAGAGACAGAGAAATTCTGAAAGAAGGCCTCGACGCAACTCCAGGGCAGGGTCCTTGAGACCGTAAAGAACCGCCAGTGTAGTCGTAAGACACCTGCCCTTCATGGGCCCAGCTCCAGCCGCGGCTGCCTGCCGCCTGACGGCGAGGACGTTGGACGGCGACATGCCATGGGCCTGGTGCCCGTAGGAACCTTGAGGAGCTGCGCCTGTGGTCCAGAGACCTTGAGCTTCACGTCGCAGAGGAGCATGTCTGCGTAGACGGGCAATACGAGCTGCCCTCTTGCTGGCGGTCAACCTCATTCTGGCCTTAATGACTGTGCGCCGTTTGCCAGATGCCGCATCGATGCCAAGGTCCGTGCCGTGCAGGCCGAACCGCACAGGGATGCCTCGCTTCTGCAAATGAGCGGCCGTCCTCCTCCCGTCCTGCGGAACGGTGGCAATGAGGACTGACTTGTCCGAAAGCTTAAGACGGAATTGAGTGGCGAGGCCGGCGAGAATGACCGTAGCGTGGAGGATCTCGGTTTGGACCTTGGTTCGCGTGCCTTCTGAGCGGGCAACCGCGTCGTCAATGAAGGTCCAGAAGGTGCTGAAGCTCGCTCTGCGATGTGCCGCCTCCATCAATGGACGTAAAAACAACTTGGCAATCCTTGCCCCATGCGGGGAGCCTGCAACGAGAGATCTGGTGGCGAAGATGGCGTCTGCAACGCCAAGAGAGCCCCGCAAGAAACGCGGCCCAGCGCACATCTCCAGCTCCAGTAGCACCACAATCGCTGGGAACTTGAGATCGAGTGCAGCTTGGCCAATGAGGACCCAGGATAACGAGTCGTAGAACATCTCGAAGTCCAAAAGCAGGGTCGCCGCCGAGATGCCAAGAGCCACTGCGGATTCATCGAGCAACGCTCGCAAGAGACCCGCTCGAAGCGAGCTGCTGCCCGCCGCTGCGGTGTCCCAGAAGTCAGAGAGCTCCTTAGTCCATGTAGACGTAACGCCTGCTCTCACGCGGGACCAAACCTTCGCCGTCTCTGGAAGTAGTCCGATGACCCTTTCTCCTCCTTTGGGTTTAGGTAATAATGCTCCAATAGTTGCCAGGATCTGAGCAGGCCAAACTCCATGTTCTTCAATGCTGTTGAGAAGCCTGCAGTAATCACACCGACCTTCAAGTGGAAGCCGTTGGATGTCCAGAGGTGTGATGGAGTCAATCAACTCCGCAGGCCTTGGTGCCGAGAACCTTGAGAACATTGTCCACCTGTTCGACACTGACAGGATCTAGCTCCTCCTCGCGGCTCTGCGTGTGCAGGCGCTTGAACATGGCGAGGATGTCGGACTGGGGGTCGACTGGGTCGTGCCAGAGTCCCTCCCAGGTGGATCTGGTGTGTTCCATTCTGACAGTTGGGTCTCCAACGACGCGCCCATCCACTAAGGGGTCAGCAGAGACCGCCTTGGGTTCCTTCACCAGTGAGTGGAGCAGGCCCGGCTTAGATGTCCAAACTTCCTTGGCCCATCGGATGAAGGAATGCCGCCTCAAGGTCAAGCATCTTGCCTGAGAACGACAGGCCAGCTTCTCAGTTAAGTAGGCGAAATCGTCGCGCTCCATCTCGGTGGCGCTCGCGAAGGCGCGAGACCAAGAAATCCACCGCTGCTGATTAGCGGCGCCCTCTGAACCTGGACCAAAGAAGTCGGATGGGTCGAAGCTGTTGGCGTCGTTGGTGTAGCGACCAAGGGCTGAGGTACAAATCGCTAGCTGGCGAGGATCCTTGCCATGGCGTAGGAGAGCCATGATTATTTGAACCAAGGTGAGAACTGTTCCCCACCATTCTCCAGCTCCATCAGTCATGTGCACTCGCCCTGGAGTAGCTTTGGTCTGCATCCATCGTAAAGAAAACCCAGCTGCGCGTGGAACTCGCAGTCGAGGGTCGAGCTGATGACGAAGTGCGACGGCACGTTCCACTCCAGAGGACCACCGCGCGTACTGCCTGGTGACGGCACCAAGGCCGAGCACGTTGATCTGGCCCAACAACTCAGAATTGACCACGCTGCAACATTGAGAACTGAGCCTCTCCTTGGAGGGCTGCTCTTCCCACAGGTCTGAAGGCATGTGAAAAGAGACCTGGGACTCAAGATCCAAAGTACTCTCTGATAGATGTAGTGCATCGTAATCTTCCAACAGATCGGGTGGTACGCGGGCCCGTTCTTGCTCTTGCCGTTGGGCTCGAAGTAGAGATCTCTTGCTGCTGGGGTCCGAGGCGAGCTTGGGTCTGGCAACCTTCGGAACCGGTTCAGGTAACAAAAGTTTCTGGTACCACCATCTGCGCATGCCGTCGTGGACGTCAACCTGTAAGGCACAATGCGTCTTCCACGGAACCTGAGGCTGCGAGCGAACTCGGTACCTGGAGGATGTTCCGTTCTTGGCCATGGCGAAATCAATGAGCGAGCCCTCTTGCCCTTTGTCGCACGTGGTGCTGACGTCAGCAGGCAGAAGGAGTGTGCCTCCTATTCTTTCAGGCCAGCCAGAGCCTTCCAAAGAAGTTGGGGAGATGTTCCAATCACCGATAACCAACCAAGGGTCTGCAAGACCATGAAGAAAGGAGGCTAACGCAACCAACACTTGGCGATTTCTGCCAGAAACTCCCAATCCTGGCCAAAGATAATCTGATACCAAGACCAGGTTGCCCGACGACATGTGCAAGATCATGGCGGCGAACCCGCGCATGGGATCAGGTTGGCGTGCAGCTTGTGCGTATTGCCGAATAGCCTGTAGTGGCGTGGTGGCCAGATGCTTCTTGGCCATAACCCATTCGCCACCAGAAGAGCCTCCTCGTCCTGTTGGTGTGCTCCCTGTGGCGCAGACCTTCCACCCGTCTTTGTCAAGGTCCATCTCCGTCTTGGAGTGGAACGTGGCGGAGGTGGCGTGAGTCTCCACCAGACAAAACACAGAGTAAGGGGCTGTGTTGACATATCGCTGCGCCTGAGGCCCCCACTCCGTGATGTTACCATAAAGGATCGAGAAATCATTCTCGTCGGTGGTGAGCTTGGAGGGGGCTGGAGCGGCCAAAGCCAGCGCTGCTGGTGCGCTGAGGTCAGCCCCAACGCAAGGAGGGGCGCTGCTGCAGGCAGCCTGGTCCGCACTAGCCTCAGGAGGGCTGGCGGTGACGCCTGGTGGCGAGGGGCCAACCTCCGCCTCGCGCGGCAAGTCCTGGGGGAAACGTTCGATGACCTCCTCCAGCTCCAGCTCCTCGAACGGATCCAGCTCGGCGTCGTACAGGTGCGCCGTCGTACAGGAAGGGACAGAGGCCTGCGGTCCCGTAGATGCGCGAGGCGCAGCCCTCGGGGGAGGGCTGTCATTAAGGGCATCATACGCCAGCCCGCCAAGCACACCCGTCAGCGAGGCTTGACCCGATGCGCCCGAAAAAGTGCGAGGAGCCGAAATCCTCGCACTCGGGAATGGCGAAGGACCGCGCGACGCCGGACGCGACGAAGACGAACGTCTCGCCTGCGGTGTCTGTGACGCCGAGACTGGAGCCGCAGTCGGCGAGCTGCGCGCCTCCAACGGTGCTGTAGTTGGCTCGCTTCCGAAGGCGCGCTCCTCATCCGCGTCGAGGAAGAACTCGACTGGGTAGGGCCAGGGGCGCCCGCCGTGACAGCATGCCGACGGAACTCGGCGCGGCGCCCCTAGCTCTGCGCTAGGCCGTGGACGGAGCCCCTGGCGCTGCAGGGGAGGGGGCGGCGCCAGGAGCGGCCTCTGCGGAGGGGGAGGCGGCCTCCTGCTGAGCATTAAGCTCGTCCTGGGCCGACTTGGCCTTGGCTCTGGCCGCAGCGCGCATGGCCTCGGCCCCAGCAGGAGCTCCTGCTGCCGCAGCGGCGCCTGCGGGCGCAGCCCCACCAGTTGCAGCAGCAGCAGCGGGGCCAGCAGCAGACCCAGCCGCATCGCTGCCGTCCACGCGCCTGCGCTTGGCCTCCTCCCTGGCGCGAAGCTTCCGAGCCTCCTCCCGAAGCTCCAGGATGCGCTGCGCCGAGGGTCCAAGGACTTCCTGGACCTTGGTCTGGACGCTGTCGGCCAGCTCCTGCTTGATGCGCCCCCAATCGACGCGCGCCTGCTCGTCGAGCTCCAGGCCCGAGAGGTCGAACAGCGGCCCGTCCACGATCTGCAGCGAGCCCTCATCGACGAGCGTCGACAGGTTGATCGCCGAAGAAGAGGGTGGCGGCGTTGAAGGCGGCGCCGCTTTGGCCTTGACCTGCTTGGCACAGGCCGCCTCCCAGTCCTGCTGCGCCGCATGAGCGCTGGCGGCCGCCTCGTCCTCGGCGGCCTGGGCGTCGGCCAGCCACTGCTTGCTCTCCAAGACGCGGGCCGAGCAGGTCTCAAGCCATGCCAGCGCCCTCCTGCCAGCCACACCTTTGGCCCGCACTTCCTCCTCAAGGAGTGGCGCCTTCTGAGGGGCGCCCGCGCCTGCAGCGGCTGCCTGAGCCTCCTTCTTGGCTTGCACCGCCGCCTTGAGCTTGAGCAGCTCGTCGCAGTCCGAGCCGAGCTCCTTCTCGAAGAACTCAAACGGGTCATCAGGCTGGGCGGGCTGCTGCTGCTGCTGCTGTCCCGAGCGGCCGCCATGAGGCACCCAGCCCGCCTGCTGATAGACCCAAGGCCGACGCTGGACGGTCTGGGCCTTCGGCGCGGGCCGGGGCGGAGGCGGTCCCTTGGCGCCCTTGCCTCCTGCCTGAGCCCAGGGAGGAGCCGCAGGGGCGTCGGCAGCAGACTCTGCTCCAGGAGGAGGCGTTGCGCCTGCCTGCGGCGGGCCCCAGACCCACTGGCCGCGGGGCCGCTTGTCCTCCGAGGGGCTCGGTACCAAGGCGCCGCCGCACTGGTAACACCAGTGGTTGTTCTTGAAGTTCCAGCGGAATCTGCAGGACGTGCAGGTGATGCACGTCGTCTTGGCCCCTGCCGCTGGAGCCAAGCGACCACCGCCGAAGCCTTTCCTGCCACCGCCCTTCTTGCCGCCGCCTCCCATGGCCGCTGCGAGAGAGGCTGCTCTCCCAGTGAAGGGGGCAGGCGAGGGACTGGGGCGGACCAGCCCTCGCGAAGAGGATGTCGGGCGCAAGCACCCTGGCACTGCCGCGGACTAGCGGTATCCAGTTCTGCCAATGCGGGCTCAGCCCGCAGGGAAGGCATCTTGAGCCAAAATGGCTACGGATAAGGAGGAGGAGGAGGAGGAGGGGAGGAGGGGAGGAGGAGGAGGAGGAGGAGGAGGAGGAGGAGGAGGAGGAAAGGAGGAAGGAGAAAAACGCCGCTAAATGTAGGCTGGAGCATCCTAAGTCGAGCGGGGAGGCGTTGGCCCCGCTGGTCGCCGCGGGGCCGCCGCCGTGGACCCTGCCCCGCGCCGCCGCCGCGGCGCGGGCCTCGGACGGCCGCGCGCTGGCGCTGCGGCGGGGCGACGCGGTGCTGCCGGGCGGCGCGGGGGGCGGCCCCGCCCGCGGCGCCCCGGGCGCGCCGGGCTGCCCGAGGCTCCGGGTGGAGGAAAGGAAACTCTAGAGGCCTCCTCCTCCTCCTCCCTCCTCCTCCTCACTCCTCCTCCTCATCCTCCTCCTCCTCCTCCTCCTCCTCCTCCCACTCCTCCCTCCTCCTCCTCCTCCTCCTCCTCTCCTCCTCCTCCTCCTCCTCCTCCTCCTCCTCCTCCGCCTCCTCCTCCTCCTCCTCCTCCTCCTCCTCCTCCTCCTCCTCCTCCTCCTCCTCCTCCTCCGCCTCATCCTCCTCCTCCTCCTCCTCCCTCGCTCCTCCTCCTCCTCCTCCTCCTCCTCCTCCTCCTCCTCCCCCTCTCTCCTCCTCCTCCTCCCTCCTCCCTCCTCCCTCCTCCTCCTCCACTCCTCCCTCCTCCTCCTCCTCCTCCTCCTCCTCCTCCTCCTCTTCCTCCTCCTCCTCCTCCTCCCCCTCCTCCTCCCCCTCTCCTCGTCCTCGCCTCGGTCCAGGAGCCTTTGCTCTCGGGACAAGTTTCCTTCATGCCCGAGGCTCCCGGGGAGGAAGCTCTCCGATGCTCCGGGTCCAGGATGCCCGAGGCTCCGGGGAGAAAGCTGTAGGCCTTCTCCTCCCCCCCCTCCTCCCTCCTCCTTCTCCTGGACTCGTGGACCGTATGTATTGGCCTCCCAGGCCGTGTCCGAGTGGATGGGGTCAGAGGATCGCGCCGCATCGCCGGTGCATCGATGATGCGGCTCGATGCGGAGCCCGTGTTTCCCCACGCCGACGTCGCCGATGCATCGCCGACATCGCCGAGGCATCGCCGATGCATCGCCGATACATCGGCGATGCATTGGCGATGCGGCGCGATCCTTCGGCCCCACCCACTTGGGCCCCATATAGGAGGCTCCAGAAGATCTCGGCGGCTGGCGAAGAGGGGGAAGTCTCGGGCTCGAGGGTTCGAGGTGTGCGGGCGTCTTTTTGGGTCGGCTCCGGGGAGGGGCAGCTTCGGTTACACTTAAGTCGGGCCTGTCCCCCTACAGGGGGATCTTCGACGAAAAATGAAAGATACCCCCAACATAATCATACAATAGTCCAAAAATAGCCCGGGGACTATTTTGTTACTATTTTTTATTTTTTTTGTTGTATTTTGGGGTATTTAAAATGTTCGCCGGAGTGGCTTCTGGTGCGGGCTCCTCGGGGCACCCCCCGATCGCCGAGCGCGGTACGATCGCAGCGGCCTGCGCGCTGGAGCTTGGGCCCCGCGCGCCCCCCAAGAGTCGGGGTTGGACAGACCTCCTACCCTGACGCGTCGATTGAGGAATTGGCTGTTTTCGGCTCTCGAGAGGGCGTCGCGGCCGTCATTTTTTGCGGGTCCAGGTCCGTCGGTTTCGGTCCCAGGCCGTCTTCACCAATGGGAGGTCTACGAAAGGGAGGCTTGTCCACCGCCGCAAGAGCCGCGCAGCAAAGGCCACCCTTACCCAGGGTCACTGTTGCGTCCAGCCGAGAACGCTCGTCGGCGAGCGAGGTGTCGAGATGTTCGGGCGTCTTTGTCGGTGTGTCGGGGGAGGCGGATGGAGGAGGAGGAGGAGGAGGAGGAGGAGGAGGAGGAGGAGGAGGAGGAGGAGGAGGAGAAAGCCTCGGGCTCGTTGTGTCGAGGTTTTTCGGGCGCTTGTTGTCGGTGCTCGGCTCTGTGCTCAAGCCTCGGCGTTTTCTCCGGCGGCCGCGCCCTGCCGATGGGCGCTCCAGAGGGGCGCCACGGAGCGTCCCGAAGGGCCGCTGGAGACCAGAGCTCCGTCGGGGGCGGCAAAGCGGGGGGTGATGACTAGGGAGGACGAGGACGAGGACGAGGACGAGGACGAGGAGGAGGGGGAGTAGGAGGAGGAGGAGGGGGAGGAGGAGGAGGAGGAGGAGGAGGAGGAGGAGGAGGAGGAGGAGGAGGAAGAGGAGGAGGGGGGGCGCCTCGCAGCCCTCGAGGGCGCCCATCGAGGGCGCGAAGTTATTCGCCCTTCGCGGTGCGGCTCCGATTCCCCCTCGTCCTCGTCATCCTCCTCATCCTCCCCTGGGAGGCGGCGCGAGAGCGCGAAGGTATTCGCACTTCGCGCTTCGCGCAGCGCGAAGCGCGACTAGTCGATTACCCGACTTCGCAGCCCCGTCTTGGGGCCGCATCCTCCCCTCTTCCAGGGGCGGAAGGGAGGGTGGTGATGACTAGGGGGGGGGATTTCATGGCGGGGGCTATGGTTTTTCCCCAGATTTCATGGCGCCTCTCCTTACTTCATTGCGTCCCAGGCCCCCCCGCCGGGCCGCGCACATGCCGCCGGTCATGGTTTGCACCCCTCCCCCTTGGACACCCCCCTCTTGGCCGCTCCCGATTCTGATTCCAAAACCAGATTCGGCTGCGCGCCGGGGGGGGAAGTGAGAAGGAGAAGGTCCTCTCGGAAAGCGGCGGGGCTTCTCAGAAGGCCTCGGGCCTTGTGAGAGGTTCTTGCTGTGCCTTCGGGGAGGGCTTACGAAGCTTCTCGCAAGGCCAGGGGACTTCCGAGCCTTCTGAGAAGGCCCGCCCCTCCTCGCTTCCTCGTTAGGCTTGCCGTCGAAAAGGGGAGTCGGGGCTCAGGGGACGGGGGTGCGCATGCGAGGTCAGCCAGAGCGCCGGATCCTGCAGGAGCCTGCGCCTGCAGAGCCAGGGGTGCACTGGCCCGGGCTTGGGTGTGGGATCCTGCAAGATCCGGTAGGATGCTGCAGGCGCTTGCATTGAGTCGGGCCTGTCCCTCTACAGGGGGAATATTCAAAAATAGTAGGAAAAAAGTATGGGGACGATTTTTTGAGTATTTGTTGACCATTTTGAAATATTTCTGATTATCTTTTCCTCGGGGATCCCCCTGTAGGGGGACTGGCCCGACTTCATTCAAGGCCCGACTGACCCGTGTTTGCATGGACCCGGGTCAGCAGATCCCCGAGGGCGGAACCGCGGGGAGTTTGGGCGTCGCTTCGTGGAGGCCAATTGTGCACACTGCGGGCCCTGCAGGCCCCCTTTTGGGTTCTAAGGGGCCCCTTCAGGGGCCCTAAAGGGCCCCTCTTCACTTCTGCACCTCCCGTTCCCCCCCAATTATCGCGCCCATTACGAGACGCCCAAGGAGGAAAATCGGGCGCTGACAGAACTTGGAGTCGGCTGGGGACATGAGCTGGCTCAGCATTGATTCTAGCCAGCAGGACGGGGGGGCGAGGTCCGTGGTTCTGGGTTGGGAAGATTTTTGTGCCCTTTTCTGTATCCCTCTGGCGATTTCAGGTCCCGGGCCCGTCGAAACTGATCTGCGGTGAAACATTGCATGAGATGGAGCCCGGGAGGGTTCCAGGGACCGATTCTGAGCGGATTTGCCCTTCCCCCCCGGATTGACCGTCAACAGCGGATGCGGGGGGGAGAAGTGTTTACCGATCCCTGCCCTACGGGCGAGGAGACTGATGCACTTGCACCCATCCTGGCCAGGCCCATCCTCGGCTCAGGATCGGTGTGTGTGTGTGTGTGTGTGTGTGTGCGTGTGTGTGTGTGTGTGCCTCCGCGTCCAAGCCAGGAGGGCGTGTGCACCGCTCCTGGGCTCCGTATGGGCCGGGCCTGGATCTGCGCATGTGCACCGATCTCTTCCCTCTGTCCCTCGAGGAGGAGGAGGAGGAGGAGGAGAGGATGAGGAGGAGGAGGAGGAGGAGGAGCCCGCAGCTCCCAGGGCACGCCCGGGATGCTCGAGGTTCAGGGGAGGAGAATCGGATAGAACGTCCACCCAGACGAATCGGCCGAATAAATCTGCACGAGTTCAGTCGACACTGGCAAACGAGTGCGCCAGTGCAGTCAGAGGTCGGCTTCGATAATCGACGTGCGTTTCGCACGAGCAATTCGGTTGTCTTCAGACGTCGATCCGTGATTCCGCCCGGGCGCACTCGGAATGCTGTGCCGCGCGCACCCATGGAGTGCCCCAGCGTCTTTCGCGAAGGGGCATTTTGCCAACGGGGCTTCTGTGGGTCCCTCCTCCCTCCTCCCTCCTCCCTCCTCTGGGGAGGTTCGAAAAACACTGAATTGCCGCCGGCGTTCAATGTTGAACGGTCGATGTTGAACGGTCCGACGTTTCGGACACGGCCGATCGTTCAAGGTTGAACGATTGCGCGGTGTCAGAAGCCAACGCCGAAGTCGGCATGCATGACACGAACCTGCCGTAAATTTTCGGAGCTCCTCCGCGCAGATCTCTTGGATCGCCGACGGGGACGCCCTGGCGGCGCCTCCGGCGCCGCCCCCTGGCGCGCTCCGCGGGGTTTAGCGCCGATCCTTGACCAAGGGCGCCCTCGAGGGCGCGAAGTTTTTCGCGCTTCGCGGTTCGGCTCCGATTCCTCCTCGTCCTCCCCTTTTTCCTTGGGAGGCGGCGCGAGAGCGCCAAGTTATTCGCACTTCGCGCGCTTCGCGCAGCGCGCAGCGCGAAGTTGGGAGCCCCTTGTTGAAGTCCGTGGCGCTCAAAGTTTCTCTTGCTGTCCCTCAAGAGGTGGTGAGGGTGCTCAGTGCCGCGGACCTGGTCTACGTCGGCCCCAACCATGCCGCTGCGCGGCTAGAGGCAGCCCCCGCCCCCCCCCCCCCTTGGCATCGCTCGGACGTGTGCATGTTTCCTTCGGCGAGGACCATCGAGGAGCATCCTTGATCATTTGGCGAAAAAAACCACGCACGAAACCGAACAAAAACACAGGGAATGGACGTCCGAGCGATGGCCAGCCCCCCCTTGTCAGGCCGGTAGGGGGAACAGGGTGGTGCACGGTGTGGGTGTTTCACATGGCATTCTTTGTTTGCCCCTAGCCGCGGTGGTTTGCCCACGACATTCCTTGTTCGTGAAAGGGAACCGCTCATAGGGTGGTACACGGTGTGGGTGTTTCACATGGCATTTATTTGTTTGCCCACAGCCGCGGTGGTTTGCCCAAGACATTCCTCGTTCGTGAAAGGGAACCGCTCTTGTGCTACTCCGCCAACCCCGAACGAACTAGAATGATGTCCGTCAACGTTCCAGGAGGGAAGACGAACAGCTTACCACCCTATTCCTCTGCTCTCGAGGTCAGGCAGGGGGCCGCCCCCCGGGGCTCCGCCCGTGATCGTGGTGAGATCTTTCGGAGCACACCTGCACTTCCTTTACTGCGTTCGGACGGGGCCGCGAAGTCGGGCATGTCCCTCTACAGGAGGAGCACTCAAGAATGGTCAAAAATTGCCTGGTGACGATCTTCGTGTTCTTTTGACTATTCTTGATTACTTTTTGGACTATTTTTCATGTCTTCCAGAATCCGCATATAGGATAGGAGGACATGCCCGACCTAAGGCTAGGACGAGGATAAATCCGTTCCAGGTTGTTCCGGAACGCTCTCAGAGCGTTCCAGAACGTTCTGAGAAGGCCGCGGTGCCTGAGACGTCCACCAGAGCCGCTGGATCTCACGGATTCTCGATGTATCTTCACCCGATGTTATCCTTACCTTGGCTTCGTCTTACTCGTGCTGCTGTTCTTCGTGCCATGTGTCTAGCCTGCGATGCGTGGTTCCCGCCGAGCACCCAGACGACCTAGGAAGGCCGGGCGCGGCAAATGTCCTGCTGGACCTTACTCACCGGGGGGTGAACAGAGTATGGGGAAGGTCCTCAGGGGCAACGTTAGGGTTAAGTCGGGCCCGTCCCTCTACAGGGGGAATACTCAATAATAGTCAAACATAGTATTTGTGTTGTTGTTGGAAATCTCTGGACATCTTTTGAGCAGTTTTTGAAGATTTTGTTCGTCCAACATCCCCCTGTAGGGGGACAGGCCCGACCTAACGTTAGGGTGAGGGACAGGTTCAGGGGGGATGCCTCGACCGATAGCCCCCCCGCCCAGGAACACGCGGATTCCTTGCTCGGGGGCCTATCGCCGACCTGTCGGCGCTGTATCTGATGGCCTTCGGCCTATCCCGCCACCGTGCCTGGGTCGGGTTTGAAGAGTGTTGGATGTTTGTTGGGATCTCGTCGGAGACCTCTCAGGGGCCCCTTGGGAACTTCCTGGGTGCCTCTTGGGGCCTCTTAGCCTCCCTCGGGGCCTCTCGGGTGCCTCTTGGGGTGGGAGAGTTGGATTTTCTGTTCATGTTCCTTGTCTGGGGCCCCTTTGGGGGCCGTCTGGGGTAGCCCATCTTGCCCAAGCATCATAACGCAGATGGGTTCGGTACACCCACACTTGATGCCTCTTGCCAGAGCGCCACCGACACGACGCCATGATGTGGCCCAGCGGGGATGTCCAGATTTTGAGTCCTGGGCTTGAATTTCCAGGCTGCGACTGGCGACCGCTCAGAGGAGATTATCACCGAGCTCGGAACTTCGACGAAGTTTTCCTTGCTGGAAGTCAAGCGGCAGACTTTCGGCACAATTGCAATGGAAGCACGGTTCCGAGGTCCAGAACAGCGGCTCGATTTGTCCTCAATGCACTTTACGGCCCCCCCCCACTGGCGAGCTCGTGCTGCGGCTGTTCGACTATCCTTGGGGGAGGGCTTCGAGAAAACCACCTTGTACGACGTTGGCCGTCGCCAGCTGGGGCGACAGGCCGCGCGGTCGCGGCACGCTTCAAATGAGGCAGGCAGGATCTTTGTTTCATCAGCGTGTATTTCCCGCCGAGTGGCTTCGGGCTTCAGATATATTTACCAAGCTTTTTTTTATTTTGCGCAAAATGTCCCGATCTACCTGCCAGGAGCCGACCCGTTTTTTGTTCTGTGAGCTTAATGACGGCATGGGCTTCAGAGGTTCGGTGCAGGCGTAACAGATCTTCGCAGTGCTGCAGTTGAGATCGGATCGGTAGAACGCGTGGCTGGTGGAACAGGAGAGTTGCCGAGAAAAGTTTTTGAAGCAGCACGGACTTCTAGCAACCAGTGCATTACCAAGCCGCTCATCACCGACGTTCTACGGAGGGAACGGCAAGTTGTCGCGCATCGACTCAGTCATGTATCAGAATGACGATGGCGAGGTGGTGGTCAATTGAGCAGTTCTTCCTGGTTCGGATTCAAAGTTGCAGTTGCAAGCTGGTGAATCGCCCAAGGTCCACTTGCCCATTGCTTGCGTCCTACAGTGTGCCTTGCATCGGCTAGACCCGCAGTCAACGGCAACCAAGTGGCACCGAGACTTGCTGATGCAGGTGATTTAGCAGGAGAAGCCGAAGCGACATTCCATCGAGTTGTTTGGGGCAAGGTTATCTACAGTGGGTTCACGATACATGGAGGAGAGCGCCGCGCCAGACGAGATTTTCGAAATGCTGGAGGCTACAGTGATGAGTGCCACTACAGACTATTTCAGAAAACTTGCTCGGCCACCGCGGTGTGAGCATTATAGTGAGCACTGCGCCTCTCGCCGAGAACTTTTACGTCAGCGCCTGTAAGTGCGAGGGGGCAAATGGCAGCCTTCGCGCCAGACCATAGAGGAGATGGATTTAGAGCTGAAGTCCCTGGGCCAGAAGCCAAACAAAAGACCGCCGACGGCACTATCGACAGCCGCGTGATCGACTAGCGGCAGAGGCGAATTTGATGTGGAGACAGCGGAAGGAGGCCGAAACCACAATACTGTCACGACTGGCGCCCAGGTCCTGGCCCGGACCAAAACGACGCGACGGTGCATTCATGCGCCATGCCCTGTCAGCAGATCAATGGATGGGTGTTTGGCAGAGGGTCAGAGGGTGAGGTAGCCGCCCAACAATGTGAATGGGCACCTCTTCGTGCAGATCGAGGCGGTCATTTCCAGTGGCTGCAAGATGCGGAGTTGTTCGAATTGGTGAGTGAGGATTATACCTCGAATGGTCGATGCGTTGTCTATGCGAAGAAGCGGAAAGCTGTGCCTTCCGCTTTGTTTCGCATAAGCGACGCAATAACATCGCAACAATATTAACGCAACAACAAGCGGCGCCACGGAACCCCACTTCAGCCATACGCCCAGGGACAGCGAATGACCGTTCGGTACCCTTCACTCTGATGTTTTCTATGTTTGCGTGCGCCCCTCAGTCTCATGTTATTCTATGTTAGCGTGCTCCCGATCCGACGCCGCGAAGAACCAAGACAGGAACTCCACAGGCCCCATCCTCCTGCAGCACCTCCGAGCCGCATCGACCCGCGAAGATCCCAGGGCGCGCAGCGGGGCGGAAACGCGCGGTTCGCAGCAGTTGAGTGAATGGAAGCGCCCGGATCTCAGGGTCCACGGTTCCGTACGAGCCAGTCGTTGAAGGTAGGCATTGTCAAGCAGCGGCGAAGCCTCCAAATCATGTTCGAAGAACATTTTTGTGATTTGCGCGAATTGTTCTTAGAACATTTCTGGCTGAATCTGTCGTTTTTGCTGTAACACGTCGGGTTTATGTTATGACAGTACTGCGTCTTTTCTTAGAACATTCATGGGTTCTAAGAACATGCCGTGGTAGGCCTATAGGAATGCCCAGGCGGTCGGTCCCTGCTCAGTATTTTCGGATGCCCAAGTCCCAATATCGTTTTTGCCGCCTTCCTACTTCAAGAGTGGAGTGGCTTTCCTTCGTCTCCTCTTCAGGGATTGAGCGAAAACCCAATGTACTTCCAACGCCTTTGCTTCATATTGCTACTTACTTCCTCCGACCGGCGGGCAATCCATGTTCGGATGTAGCCAGGGCGCCCGGTAAGGGAGCCTGTACGTGATGGGGTCCCGAAACCCCACGAAGAGGCCACAACAATTGTACCCGCTTCTGCCGAGGCTGTTTTTTTTTTTCGGGTGGAGGCAGCTCCGGTGAGTGAAGTGGGTCGGGGGTGTCCCCCAGTACACATCACCAAATTAGGAGTAGGAGTAGGAATAGGAGAAGGAGGAGGAGGAGGAGGAAGGAGAAGGGGAAGGAAGAGGAGAAGGAAAAGGAGAAGGAGAAGGAGAAAGAGAAGGATAATGAAAATGATAATACTACTAGTAATAAGAAGAATAATGATAACACTAACAAGAAACAGAATTATAACAATCAGAGTGATGATAATAATACTGATAATAATAACACTATAAGATGAATAATAGGAAGAATACCTCGAATAATAATAGTATTAATAATAATAATGATAATATGTATAATAGTAAGAAGAGGAATAAGAATAATAAGAATACTAATAATAAGGAGACGAATGATACTAATAATCATAAGAAAAAGGCACAATAATACAAATAATAGTAATAATAATAAGAATAAGCATACGGAGAAGAAGAATAACACGAATTATAATAATAATAATAATGTGACGAAGCAGAATCATACTAATACAAATAGTTATAAGAAGACGAAGCATACTGACAATAATACAAGGAGGAGGCGAATCATTCTAATACGAAGAACAAGAATACTATTACGAATCAGACTAATAATCATACGAATAATAATACTAAGAACAATAAAGCAGAAGACGAGCAACACATACTAACAATAATAATAAAAATAATAGTAGTAATACTCATAAGAGTAATAAGCCTAATGATACTAATATTCGTAAGAATAAGAATAATAAGAATAATAATAAGAAGAAACATACTACTACTAATAAGACTAAGAATACGGAGAAGACTAATAATAAGAAGACGAAGAAGCAGCAATCACAAGAGAATACTAATACAATGAATATGACTAATAATACGAATACTTATTATAAAACGAAGAATAATATTAATAATCGTAAAAAGAAGAAGGAGGAGGAGGAGGGGAGCAGGAGGAGGGGGAGGAGGAGGAGGAGGAGGAGGAGGAGGAGGAAGAGGAGGAGGAGGAGGAGGAGGAGGACGGGTCGCCAAAGCCCTTCGGAGGAACCCAGCCGGGTTGGGACTCCCATCTGCCAACGCCCGACATCTCAGCGCCTTCCCTTGTCTTCATCGGCCGCTGGCCGCCAAGCGGTCTGGGAGGCCCTTCGGGTGGTTGCCTCGAGCCGCTTGCGGCCCCGCCGCTCCGGAGGGCGGGCCTCCGCCTGGCGCGACCGGGGGTCCTGGTCCTCCTCCTCCTCCTCCTCCTGCTCATGCTCCTCCGTGCTCCTCCTGTTCGTCCTGCTCCTCGTCGCCTTCGCCCTCTGCCGTCGTCATCGTCGGGTTCTCCTGCTCCTTCCTCCTCGCCTTCGTCGTCATCGTCTTCGTCGCCCTCCTCCTCCTCCTCCTTCTCTTCGCCCTCCTGCTCGCCTTTGTCGTCGTCGTCATCGTCGTTTTCTGCCTCCTCACTACTCTTACCCTCTGTGTCATTCTCCTCGCCTTCTTCGTCAGAATCGTCGCCCTCCTCCTCCTTCCCCTCCTCCTCCTCCGCTTCCTCCTTCTTTTCCTCACCATCTTTGTCCTTCTCCTCTCCTTCGTCTCCTTTTCAGGGATTGAGCGAAAACCCAATGTACTTCCAACGCCTTTGCTTCATATTGCTACTTACTTCCTCCGACCGGCGGGCAATCCATGTTCGGATGTAGCCAGGGCGCCCGGTAAGGGAGCCTGTACGTGATGGGGTCCCGAAGCCCCACGAAGAGGCCACAACAATTGTACCCGCTTCTGCCGAGGCTGGTTTTTTTGTCGGGTAGGGGCAGCTCCGGTGAGTGAAGTGGGTCGGGGGTGTCCCCCAGTACACATCACCAAATTAGGAGTAGGAGTAGGAGGAGGAGAAGGAGGAGGAGGAGGAGGAAGGAGAAGGGGAAGGAAGAGGAGAAGGAAAAGGAAAAGGAGAAGGAGAAGGAGAAGGATAATGATAATAATACTAATAATAAGAAGAATACTGATACCACTAACAAGAAAAATAATTATAACAATCATAATGATGATAATAATACTGATAATAATAACAAACTAAGATGAATAATAAGAATAATACCTCGAATAATAATAGTATATATGATAATAATGATAATATGTATAATAGTAAGAAGAAGAATAAGAATAATAAGAATACTAATAATAAGGAGACGAATGATACTAATAATAAGAATAAGGAAAAGGCAAACTAATACAAATAATAGTAATAAGAATAAGAATAATCGTACGGAGAAAATAATAACACGAATAATAATAATAATGTGACGAAGCAGAATAATACTAATACGAATAGTTAGAAGAAGACGAAGCATACTGATAATAATACAAGGAGGAGGCGAATCATTCTAATACGAAGAACAAGAATACTACTACGAATAAGACTAATAATCATACGAATAATAGTACTAAGAACAATAAAGCAGAAGCCGAGCAACACATAATAACAATACTAATACAAACAATAGTAAGACTCATAAGAGTAATAAGGCTAATGGTAATAATATTAATAAGAATAATACTACTAATAAGACTAAGAATCCGGAGAAGACTAATAATAAGAAGACGAAGAAGCAGCAATCACAAGAGAATACTAATACAATGAATATGACTAATAATACGAATATTTATTATAAAACGAAGAATAATATTAATAATCGTAAAAAGAAGAAGGAGGAGGAGGAGGGGAGCAGGAGGAGGGGGAGGAGGAGGAGGAGGAGGAGGAGGAGGAGGAAGAGGAGGAGGAGGAGGAGGAGGAGGACGGGTCGCCAAAGCCCTTCGGAGGAACCCAGCCGGGTTGGGACTCCCATCTGCCAACGCCCGACATCTCAGCGCCTTCCCTTGTCTTCATCGGCCGCTGGCCGCCAAGCGGTCTGGGAGGCCCTTCGGGTGGTTGCCTCGAGCCGCTTGCGGCCCCGCCGCTCCGGAGGGCGGGCCTCCGCCTGGCGCGACCGGGGGTCCTGGTCCTCCTCCTCCTCCTCCTCCTGCTCATGCTCCTCCGTGCTCCTCCTGTTCGTCCTGCTCCTCGTCGCCTTCGCCCTCTGCCGTCGTCATCGTCGGGTTCTCCTGCTCCTTCCTCCTCGCCTTCGTCGTCATCGTCTTCGTCGCCCTCCTCCTCCTCCTCCTTCTCTTCGCCCTCCTGCTCGCCTTTGTCGTCGTCGTCATCGTCGTTTTCTGCCTCCTCACTACTCTTACCCTCTGTGTCATTCTCCTCGCCTTCTTCGTCAGAATCGTCGCCCTCCTCCTCCTTCCCCTCCTCCTCCTCCGCTTCCTCCTTCTTTTCCTCACCATCTTTGTCCTTCTCCTCTCCTTCGTCGTCATCGTCGTCTTCCTCCTCCTCCTCCTCGTCTTCCTCGTCTTCGTCATCGCTGCCGTCTTCCTCCTCCTCCCCCTCTTCTTCATGATCCTCGCTCCTTGTCTTCGCCGTCATCCTCGTTGCCGTATTTCTCCCCCCGTCCCAGCCATCCTGTGGTGTTGGGTCCTCGTTTCTAAGAGACGGTGCCCCGCGTCTCCTTCCCCTCCTCTCCTCTCCTCCTCCTCCCCCTCCTCCCTCCTCCCCCTCCTTAACTCTGCCCTCCGCATGTTTCCGTTTCGGCATTCCCAGTCTTGCTTTTCAGGGAGCTCCATCGAAGGCCCCAGTGGCAGGGTTCGCATGGCGCCACCGCGCCCATTTCGGCACACCCCTCTCACGCTTCCTGGCCCCATGGGGAGCTCCACCGAATGCCCCATTGGCGGGGTGCGCATTGCGCCACCGCGCCCATTTCGGCACACCCCTCTTGCGTTTCGTGGCCCAACAGGGCTCTCCACCGAAGGCGGGGCTCACAGCCGCGGTACTCGCAGTTGCACATGGTTGGGTCCTTCGCCGGGACACTCCTGTTGTCCCCCCTCCGCGGCCCCAGATGGGCGGCGAACGCCGAGCCCTACCCTCGCCGATCAACGATTCGGGCAACTCGATGGGCGGCTGGCTTGGCATCGCTCGGACGTGTGCATTTTTCCTTCGGCGAGGACCATCGAGGAGCATCCTTGATCCTTTGGCGACAGAAACCACGCACGAAACCGAGAAAAAAACGCAGGGAGTGGACGCCCGAGCGATGGCCGGCTGGCGCAGGGCTCGGAAGTCGTCGACATTGGAGGCCGCGTGCGGGGGGGTGAGGATCGGGCGGCAGCGAGGGCGGAAGAAACGGTGCCCTCGAGGGCCCCCAAAGGGGCCCTTTGGGGCCCTAAAAGGGGGTCTTTCCTTGAGGGCGTGAGGAGGGCGCCTTCCTTCCCCCCCTTCGTCGCCCCCTCCATTCAGCGATGCCCCAAACACGTGGCGAACTTCGAACCCTACCCCCGCCTCCCGTCGATTCAGGAGAAGCCACGATTGGTGGGGGTGGGGTTCGCATGCCCACCACAGGTGCCGACCCCTTCCAGGGCGAGTTTGCCGCACCCGACCCATTCTTGAGGGCCCTGGGGTCCGACACTGGCCCACGGAGGCCGAAGTCGAGGAGAGATGCCTGGACATTTGGGATCCTCGATCCTCGATCCTCGAGGAGAGATTGAGCAAAAAACATGTCGTCGGACATTTGGGATCCTCGATCCTTCCCCGAGGGCAGGGCTGGTACAGTCAAACCCGCACAGTAAGGATGAGCGGCTTTCCAAGGGTACCCGTGCACTTTGTGGGCTCCGGAAACGGCAGGGCCGTTTTTTCACCGTTTCCAGCTAAATGTCCCTTGGAAATGGAAGCGGCAAAAAAAACGCGAACGGAAACGGCAAAACAACGGCTCCAGGATTGGAACCGGAGCCGGAACCGGTCAAACAACGGTGACGAAACCGGTAAAAAAACGGCGTTGGAACCGGCATAAAACGGCAAAACGGAACTGGTGAAAAAACGGCCTTGTCGTTTCCAGGGCCCACTAAGCCCGTGCATCTTTCCCTTCCGGCCCATCCTTGGGCCGCGTTCGCTGGCCGCGCCCCGCTCGCAGCGTGTCGACGTCGCCTTTCAGGGCCCTCGCATCCGAGGAGGAGGAGGAGGAGGCGGAGGAGGAGGAGGAAGAGGAGGAGGAGGAGGAGGAGGCGGAGGAGGGGGAGGAAGAGGAGGAGGGAGAAGCGGAGGAGGAGGAGGACCAGTGTAAACCCAAGAGCCATCAACGATGTTGGAATGAACTCTCCCTCCAAGCTCCAACTTCATAGGCCCCTACAAGGGTTCATTTCCACTGAGGGAACTGCCTCGTTGGAAGACAACCGTTTAAAGACACGGGAACATTCCAAAACATTCTTCTCGTGATTCCAACGCCATGAATCAACCTAACTAATTGCTCTTGATGATCCTGAGTCGTGCCAGAATGCCATTCCTGGGACGTCAACAACTGCGAATCAACGGAACTGTTGTACCTTCATAGTCCTGAATTATTCCAAACACCATGTCTGAGCGTAATGGGAATCCGTGAAAGACTTGAAGTTTTCGGCATGAATGCACGCGACGCTACGGCGAGAGCCACATTTTGAACAGGAGCGGCCCTCAATCCGTAAAGCTCTTGCAAATGTTTACAGCGGATGTGCGCGGCGCGAAGACGAGAGCCACATTTTGAAAACGGGTGGCCCCCAATCCGTGAAGTTCTCGCATGTCTTTGAAACGGATGTGCGTGGCGCTAAGTCGAGAGCCACATATTGAAAACGGGTCGCACTCTTTCCGTGAAACTCTTGCAAATTAGTATAACGGATGTGCGCGGCGTTAAGGCGATAACCATATTTTGAGAACCACCCGCCCTCCATTTGGTGGTGACGAGGTCTCAGGCGCAACGCCCAGCCCGCCCAAAGAAATGGCCTCGGGGTGCGACAGGGAGAGGTTATTTCTGAGGAGAAGGAATGGAAGAGGAAGAGGAGGAGGAGGAGCAGGAGGAGGTGGAGGAGGAGGAGGAGGAGGAGGAGTAAGAGGAGGAGGAGGAGGAAGGAGGAGGAGGAGGGAGAGGAGGAGGAGGAGGGAGGAGGAGAAGGAGGAGAAGAGGAGGAGGAGGAGAGGAGGAGAGGAGGAGCAGGAGGAGGAGGAGGAGGAGGAGGAGGAGGAGGAGGAGGAGGAGGGACGGGAGGAGGAGGAGGAGGAGGAGGAGGAGGAGGAGGAGGAGGAGGAGGAGGAGGAAGGAGGAGGAGGAGGAGGAGGAGGTGGGGGGCGACAACGAGAGGTTATTTCTGAGGAGAAGGAATGGAGGAGGAGGAGGAGGAGGAGGAGGAGGAGGAGGAGGAGGAGGAGGGGGAGGAGGAGGAGGAGGAGGGGGAGGAGGAGGGGGAGACTGAAGAGGGCCATGGGCCCCCTAGGCGCGCCTGGCGGGGGGGGGGGCCCCCCCCGCTCCCGGAGCGGCGGGCGCAGACGCCCGGCCGCCTCCGCAACTGCGGCAAGCTGGTGCTGCGGGTGGGCGGCGCGGGCGGCGCGGGCGGCGCCGCTGGAAAACGGGGGCGAGCCCAGATCTCTGAGGATGGTCTTCGAGCTTTCGGAGGTTGATGGACCTCCTACCCTGACACATCGATTCAGGAATCGGCCGTTCTCGGTTCGCGAGAGGGCGACGCGGCCGTCATTTTTGCGGGTCCAGGTCCGTCGGTTTCGGTCCTAGGCCGGTTTCACTAAGGGGAGGTTTACTAAAGGGAGGTTTGTCCACCGCCGAAGCTTCGAGTTGTGGAGGACGATCAATGGAGAGGAAGCATGCTGCCAAATACTTGCCAGGTGCTTAAAACATGTGTTACACATGTGTTCAACATGTGCAAATACACACATGCTTCAACAAGGATTTCTTTTGTATGCCTCTACAAACATGATCCTTTTGTATTCTGCTACAACTGTACTCCTTTTGTCTTTCGCCACAAAGGAAATCCTTTTGTATTCCTTTACAAAAGGAATCCTTTTGTATTCTGCTACAGATGGGATCCTTTTGCCTTCCGCAACAAAGGGAATTCTTGTGTATTCCGCCATAAAGGAAATCCTTGTGTATTGAGCTACAAAAGGATTCCTTTGCAATCCGCCTCAAAGGGAATCCTTTGGCATTCTGCCACAAAGGAAATCCTTTTGGATTTCGCCATAAAGGGAATCCTTTTGTGTTCCTCTACAAAGGAAATCCTTTTGTATTTTGCTACACATGGAATCCTTTTGTCTTCCGCAACAAAGGAAACCCTTTTCTCTCCCGCCACCAAAGGAAATCTTTTTGTAGTCAGCTACACAAGAATTCCTTTGCAACCCGCCTCAAAGGGGATCCTTTCGTATTCTACTACAAAGAAGGTCCTTTGGTATTTCGCCACAAAAGGGAATCCTTTTGTATTCCTCCACAAAAGGAATTCTTGTGTATTCTGCTACACATGCAATCCTATTGTCTTCCGCAACAAAGGGAACTCTTTTGTATCCCGCCACAAAGGAAATCCTTTTGTAGCCAGCTGCATCCGGATTCCTTTTGTAATTGATGGAGGTGTTGAAGCCCTTGTGATTTCACAGGTCTTTAGAGCATTTCAATTAAAATCATTAGTTTCGTATGTGCCTGTTCGTATTCATAAAATTCATCTGTGAAAACACAAGGCAAGGTTTTCTTAGAAAACCTTGTGTGTTCACAGAGTTTTCATAAACAACAGTTCCCATAGTTGGAGAATCATTTAAATCTCTGTGATCTCTATGTCTGGCCAGGAAAAAACAATATTTCTAATTGAAAATTGAAACTCTCTGAATTTCTGTGCAGGCACATACGGCACTAATGATTTTACTTGGCATTCTTTCAGAACCTGTGAAAAAACAAAAGGAATCGTTTTGTAGCTGACTACAAAAGGGTTTCTTTTGTGGCGGGATACATCAGTGTTTCCATTGTTGCGGAAGTCAAGAGGGTTCCTTTTGTAGCAGAATACAAAAGGATTCCTTTTGTAGAGGGATACAAAAGGAATCCTTCTTTGGAGGATTACAAACAAGGATTCCCTTTGTGGCGGAATACAACAAGAATCCTGCTGTAGAGGAATTCAAAAAGGCTCCTGTTGTGGCGGAAGACAAAAGGATCCCTTTTGTGGAGGAATGCAAAACGAGTCCTCTTGCTGAGGAATACCACAAGGATTCCTTCTGTGGCGGCCATCCACCCCCCACATCCCGAGGACGCCCCGCCAGCCGACAACGAATGCAAAACGCTTCGTTGTAGCTCATTCGGATCTTATAACCACCAGGTGTTATTTGCGAGACTTCGTTGCCAGAGCTGCCAGATTGTTGCGTCTCCTGCTCTGAAATTCGCCTCTTGCTCCTGTCGGCCCTTCCCCCTCCTGTTTTCTCCCCTACTTCCCTTCCCCCTCTACCCCAGCCCAGGGTTATTGCAGGTTTTTAGTCTCATCGCCCTGGGGTCGGCTTCGATCGGCGGTGTTTAGGCTACGCTCGCAAGGCAGCCTGTTGAGCAGGCCTGCTACGCGGTGTCGGCGATATTTCTGCATTGACCTTGTTCGTCGCATTCCTTGTGTTTGTGCGGGCTAGCCCCCTTGGAAGGGCAGCGGGTTATCCTTTTTCCTGCCTTGTTTTGTTGACACAATGAATCGTGCCAGAACACCCTCTTAGGACCTCAGCGACGTGAGCCAGTGTGATTGCTGCGCCGTAGCAATCCTAGATCGTGCAAGGACACCATGCCTGGTACGCCAACCACTTAGACTCCGTCAGATTGTCGCACCGTTTGAGACCTAATGTGCCCATCGCTCAGTCGCGAACCACATTTGAAACAAAAACGTTACTTTATCCGTGACACCCTCGCGCATTGTTAAGACGCATGTGCGCGGCAATTGGGCGAGGTCCACATTTTGAAGACCACCCGCTCTACCCGTGACATTGATGCAAGCGTTGAACTCGAATGAGCGAGGCGTTTCTGGCGAAACCTCATTTTGAAGGCGAACCGCCCTCCATCCGTGTTTGCAATATTTCAACACGAATGTGCGTGGCGTTGAAAACGTGAATCATATTTCGAATACCGCCAGCCCACCATCCGTGAACATTTTGCGATATGTTAGCACGTAAGTGACACCCGCCGTCTGTCTGTGGCATTTGTGTACGTCGTTAACAGGAATGTGTGAGTTGCTGAGGCGACAACCACATTTTGAAAACCAAACGTCCTTCATCCGTGCTTATATTGTGAGTCTTTGCACGAATGTTCTCGGCGCCGTGGCGACCACTTCGTTCTGAAAACACATTGCTCCATCCATGACATCATTGCGCAATTCTAAAGCAAATGTGCGCGGTGTTCAGGCGATAGCCGCATTTTGAACATCACCGATCCTCTACCGGTGACGTTCTCGCAAACGTTTGATATGAATATGCGCGTCGTTAGGGTGACAACCACATGTTGACAGCGCACCGCCCTCTATCCGCGAAGCAGTTTCGCAATAGTCTCACACGAGTGTGCGCGGCGCTGGAGCGAGAGCAACATGTTTTGACCCGCCCGCCCACCATCTTGGATCATCTCGCATTATGTTAGCACGAGTGCGCGTTGAGCTAGGGCGTGAACCACATTTTGAAAACCATCCGTCTTCCAGGGCTCATTTCGACGCCGCCGATTCGATTTGATTCGATTGCGGAGGGTTCTGATTCCGATTCGATTCGATTTGGGATTCCGACTTGGGCACCGACTTCTCATTGGAGGCCTACTAGCCTGCCGATTTCCGCCGATTCGACTTTCCCCGACTCGGTTGCCGATTTCCGCCGATCCGATTAATTGGATCGCCGATCCGACTTACCGATTCGATTTTGGGCTCTCCTGTCTTCTACCCGTGGCACCCTTGCAAACACCACGATTGCGTGCGGGGCTGAGGCGGGAGCCACATTTTGAAGAACCGACGTGTGCCATCCGTGCACGTGATGCGATCTTTGAACACCGATGCGCGCGGCGGTAGGGCGAGAGCCACATGTTGAAACTCATCAGCCGTCTGCACGTGAAACTTCTGTAAGCTTTTGTCGGCCGGATGGCGATGGGGGGATCAGGACATGGGGGGATGAGTATCCGGTACCGTTTTGTTGGGGTACAATGTGTACCTTCTCTTCGGGTTGCAAGTACAAATTGTACCTTCTCCCCCCCGTTAACATCCTCGCACATGTCGCGGACGTTGTCAAAAGTACACTTTGTACCTTGCCTGCGTGGCGTCGGTACAAATTGTACCTTCTCCGTGGGGCGTAGGTACAATTTGTACCTCGGTTGCGCCTCCCTCCCCATCTGGACTTATCCCCCCATTTGCATCCCGCTGATTTTGAGGCGATGGAACTTGGCGCCGAAGCGAGAGCCACATGTTAAAAAGCCGACCGCCCTCCATCCGTGACGTTTTTGCAAACCTTTGTGGCGAATGTGCGTGGAGTTCAAGCGAGGGCCACATTCTGAAAACCACCTGCTTTCCGTGCGTGACGCCCTCGCAAATTGTTAGCACGAATGTGTGAAGTGCCGCGGCGAGGGCCACAGTTTAAGAACACACGTCTTCCGTATTTTTTTGATTCGCAGCCCGCAAGGAGAAGTCCAGAGGGCGGTATGACCGAGGCTGGGGCACAGCGACAGATACTTGGCGCGAGACCGCGCAAAGTGCACCTGCAAACAAATTAGGAAGGTAGGCGGCCAGAATTGGGCAACCATCGAGCACAGGCCAACCCGCAGGTGGGGCCGAACCGAAGCCCTGCCGAAGGCACGCAGACCCAGGCAAAAGCCGCTGAGCGGGTGCCAGCAGAAGGGGGCGGCCACAACTGGGCAGGTGGAAACCAGGCCGGACCCGCAGGTGGAGTACCGATCGGCAACCGGACAGGGGGAGAGCCGGGAGGCGCGAGCGAAGAAAAAGAGCGCAACTGGGGAGGAAGCGTGGCGGATCCACTCACGTGGCACCCAGTGCGTGTACGTCACCGCGAACGCCGACCACTCACCAAGCCACCGATGGGGGTCAGGCCAGTAGGCACACGTCACGAGCTGACAGGTGATGCACAAGGTAGGGCCTTCAGCCAGTGCCTCTGCATCACGGCCCGCACTCACACGAGCAAAGCCTGGGTGGGGTTCTTTCAGCCGACCGCAGGCGAGAGCGCCCACGGGGAGCCGCGGGAACCATAGCGGTGTAGTGCCTCTGGTCCCAGGAGGTGGCACAAACTGTGGCCAGAGCCATCCTTAGCTAGCTGAGACGGAAAGGCGGTACCTTCAGCCGGTCGACCCTGTCCGTCGCGGGCCGGCAATGCGGCCAAAACTGTGGGTGAGCATGCATCGGCCGACCGCACGGGCTACACACCCATAAGTATGGGGGTCACAAGTGGTGCTCGCTCCGGACGGCGACGAAATGGAAGCCACTGCGCATTGCTGGACTTCAAAGGATGGGGCACTTGGAGGGGCCGCGGCCAGCGCCCTCTGTGTCCCGGCCCGCACACGGCACGGGCAAAGTGACAGGGTAAAGCGTGACGAGGAGCGGTGGGGAAACGCCTTCAGCGAGTCGACCCTGTATTCCACGGGCCGACAACGCGGCCAAAATCGTCGGTGGGATTATTTCAGCCGACCGCACGGGCTATAGGCCCACGAGGCACGTGGGTGTCTAACGCGGTGGTGGGGGGTGTACCTCGACCCCAGGAGGTAGCACCAGACTGAGCCCGCGGCCGGCCGCTGCGGTGAAACAAACCCTGCCACTGGCTGTGCCGACAGGTGTGGCCGCTCAGTGGGAACCCATCGGCCATGGGGCCAGCCGCGACTGGCCTTGCCGGTGTGCGGTGGGACCTGCGATAGCCGCGCCTCTCGGGCTCTGTGCTGTGGCGACGAGGAAAGGGGGCTAGCAGCCGATAGCCGCTGGACTTGTGTGTAGAGGCAGTGGCGACGAGGAAGGGGGGGAAGCAGCCGATAGCCGCTGGACTTGTGAGTGGATGTGGCGACAAGGTAAGGGGAAATGCAGCCGATAGCCGCAGGACTTGTAAGCGACAGAAGAAGAGGGGGAGAGCGGCCGATAGCCGCAGAACGATAGTCCGAAGTGGGAACGCTCCAGGGGGAGGACAAGCCACGCCTCCGGGGAGTCCCCGCGGTATTCAGGTGCGGCTAGCCTTCCATGAAGGGGGGACCCGCTGTCCAAGGGAGCCCTAGGCCGTGCGCCGTGGGGGCTCTGGGCTGTGTCGGCCCAGCTATGGGCAGGGGGCCCCTGTCAGGCCAGTTGCCGGGCTACCAGCGTGCGAGTTCCCTTCCTCGCTGTCGCTTGTCGGCGTATTGCTCGTCACTTTTCGGGGCGGTCCTCTTTTCCCTGCTCCCCCACTCAGCGCCTCTCCATGAACTCTCCTGGCGGTCCCACCCTTCCCAGCGCGGCCTTGGGCGCCATGGGGCTCCAGAGCTGGATGCTCCCGACCAGGTGGTCTCCCTGTAGTCGGTGTACGCTGGCGGGGCAGCTGTGTCAGCTCTGGGCCTGCTCCACGGGTGTTGCTGCTCAGCCCCGATGTGTGTGCTAGAGGACGGGGCCTGCTCGCAGTAGCTTGTCCTGTCGGGTGGGGCCGGAGGGGTGGGTGCTGTCCTGCTGCTGGCGGCCCAAGGGTATGGGCGGCCTTCGCTATCTTGTCCCTTGGGTGTGCTGGTCCTTGCGCTGCGCTGTAGTAGGCTACGATACTTCTCAATGACCTTATGCCATTCCACTCGGAGCTGGTGGTCCCTTACCATCTTGTAGGCGTCGTAGCCCGCTGCTTCCCACGCCCGCAGAAATTCTTCGCAAAGCTGAAGTGTGTTCCTCTTGGGGTCCGAATGGATGCGGACCCAAGGCAGACCTTGCAGGCTGCCTGCCCTGCGGGCCCGAGCCGTCCACGCCCCGTTGAATGCGCCTCCGAGCGTCTTCTGCAGTCTGATGACCTTCTCTTCGGCTGGCTCGTCTCTCTGGATATCAGCCTCGTCGATGGACCTCATGTACATGGGAAGCCCTCCCAAGGGGTCGTCTTGATGCGGGGGTGGGAGTGGATCTGCCTGTGGGCGAGGCCGTCTATCAGGGCTGCCGTCCTGCCCAGGGCTGGGCGCCAGACGGGTCTCGCGCACAGACGCGGCGAGCTCAGGGATAGACTCCTGACGGCAGTCTGGTTTGCTCCCTGTCCCTCTTAGGTCCCTGTTGTCACTGACTTTTTCGATGTCCGCCCGGGAGCGGGCCGTCGCGCACGGCGTCCAGGTGGCCGCTTCCTCCTTCGAAGGGGGGTCTGTCCACAGCACTGTCCGCCTGTGGGAACCATCTCTGTCGCTGGGGCCGTGGGCTTCGGTTTCCTCGGCCTGCTGCGGGGGACTGCCGACCATGACGACGGTCCTGTCTGGCGGATTGTCCTCATCCCAGTCTACCTCGAATGGGTGGTCGCCTTTACCGTGGGCGTCCCTGTCCGGGGATGGTTCCTCCTTTATCTCCTTGCCCGCCTTTGTGGCTCCCGGGGGCTGCTGGCGGAGGCCATCGCCGGGGGTGCGGCCGTCCGAGGCTGGTGGGCGCTTGCGCCAGACGGCGGCGGGGGAGTGGTCTCCCGTGCCGCTGCTGCTCCCGGCGTTGCGTTCGCCGGCGAGGAACTCCAGCGTTCCCCCTGCGAGGTCGTCCTTCCTCTGGGATAAGAAGCGGTGCAGCGTGTTCAACGGCTGCCGCCGGGGGTCTTGTCCTCTTTGGCTATTGAGCGCGTCGGAGAAGGAGCGCCAGGCCTCCTGGAACTTTCATTCCTCCCAACCAGCTGCGTGATGGCATTGGCTGCGGCAGCTCTCTGCCCGTCCCGCGGGATGAGTGGGGGATGTCCATTCTTGGGGATCTGGTCCCCGTAGATGGAGTCAAGGAAGCGCAACAGCTGGTTGTGTGACCATTCCGACACATCGCTGTCTTCACCCACTTTGTCTCCGTTCCTTTCCCCCCCGAAGGCCGACCATCGGATGTAGACCTCGTGGTTCCATGCCAACAGAAACTTCACAAGTTTGCGGACTGGGCTGTACGACTGCTCCCCCTCCAGGCGGAGGGTCGTGTACGTGGGTAGCTGGGGTGCGTAGGGTGGTGGGAGCGCAGGCAGGGCGCACCAGAATGTAGCATTGTCATTGGGGATCCTCACTGACCGCGATCCGTACCCGGGGGGGTTGCCTGCGGTGGAGCCCTCGTTTGTAGCTGGGCTGACAGGGGAGAGGTGTGCTGTCATGTCGTAGATGTCCCAGTCCTCAGTGCCTTGACTAGTCGCCGCCATGATGGGGCTGGGGGGATATATCTCGTTCGAGCATGAGTCCAGCACTTTGTTGAGTGTGCTGAGTGCGATGTCCCAGATGTGCACCAGGCATCTCCTGCAGGCCCAGCTGGCGTTCCACTGTCTTTTGATCCACAACGATGGCATTGCTTCCCACTCGGGGAGGCCTGTGCGGTCACTGCACTCGGCGCCTTCTTCAGGGCGCCAAATGAAGCACCCCAGGGCGGGTGCGCCTGCAGGCCATTCGAGACATGGGGAGTGTGGGGGACAAAAGTCGCACTTGGCCGAGTAGCATCTGCTACGGTGCGCCTCTGCACCGAACCTGTCGTCGGATAGCCTTTGCGGTGGAAGCGTGGTGCCTACGCCGGTGGGGCGGTAGTGGCGCGGCGTACGAAGTAGGAGCCCCTTGAGGGAGACCGTGGCTGCTGTGTCCTTTGGCTCCTGCAACCCAAGTGGTAGCCTGTCCAGGGATGGGAGGGTCTTCGCCCTCTTCTGCTCCCGGTTGTCCTGTAGCCAGCGCTAATGCTCCTGCACTAGCCACTGCATGGACTTTTTGCTGATGCGCTCCGAGCGTCTTCCATACGCGAAGATCTTGCGATTTTCTAATACGAATGCGCGCGGCGGGAAGACCAAGACCTGAGTGTGACAAGCGCCCGCCTTCTATACGTGAAACTCTAAAGACGAACGTGGTCGGCGCTAGGGCGAGAGCCACATTGTGAACACCGCCCGCCCTTCATCCGTGAAGCTTTGGCACCGTTTTAAGGCGAATGTGCGCGGCGCCCAACTGAGAGCTACATTTTGGAAACTGACCGCCCTCCATCTGTGAAGCCCTTGCACACTTTTAAGGCGAATGTGTTTGACGCCCTCGCAGGCGAGAGCCGCGTTTTGAACATCACCCGCCCTCCACCTGTGCGAACTTTCGAGGCGAGTGTGCGCGGCGCTAAGGCGAGAGCCACATTTCGGAACCCTGCCGTCCTCCACCCATGACGCTTTTGTAAACGCTAAAAGCGAACGTGCGCCGCGCCACGGCGAGAGCCACATTTCGAAAGCGACCCGCCTCTCTCCGTGAAGCTGGTGCAGCTTTTGAGACTCGGGGCCCGCAGCCGTGCGGAAGTCTCCGGCGAAACGCCGGGCCCGCCCTACCGACACGCCGCGGGGTGCGGCAGGGAGGGGCCACTTATCAGGAAAGGGATGGATGTGGAGCAGGGGAGTGTGGAACAGGAGGAGGATGATGAGGAGGAGAAGGGCGCTGAGGACGAGGAGGACGAGGAGGGGGAGGAGAGAGAGGACGGGCGACGTGTTCTTTGACCGACCCACTACGATCACGTCCATCCAGGAGACAACTGCCTTAGACGATGTGACCAAGACTGGGGCGGCCGCGCATTGGGTTCCCTCGTGGACCCCGAACTAGAAGCTCGAACGGTATCAATAGGCACGATGAGCAGGACCTGGAGCAGGACGGCCAGGAGAGGCAGGGAACAACACGGGATAGCAAGGAGGATGAGAGCAAGTGGTGACGGGCGGAGGAGGAGGAGGGGAGGGGGGGGAGGGAAACATTGGCGGTGGGTGGAATGTGGAAAGAGGGTTGAAGAGTGAGCAGGAGGCCGTGTCGATTATGTTGATGATGTAAATAGGGAAAATTTATGATAATGGTGATGGTGATGATGATGATGGTGATGCTGATGCTGATGAGGATGATGACGATGCTGATTATGATGATGGTGGTGATGGATGGTGGTGGTCGTTATGATTATGATGATACTGGTGACTCTGATGATGATGGGCATTCTGGTGATGGCGGTGGGGATGCCGATGATGACGACGATGATGATGACGCTTGTGGTGGTGGCGGTGCTGATAATTGTGTTGATGGTGTCGATGATGACATTGGGTGATGATGATGATGATGATGATGATGATGATGATGGTGATGATGATGATGATGACGATGATGATGATCATGGTGATGTTGCAAATGTTGCCGCGTCTGGTGCTGATTACGATGATGATGACGACGATGACGATGAGGACGATTATGATGATGTTGCTGCTGCTGCTGATGATGATGATGATGGTGATCGTGATGATACTGAGGACGACGAGGGGATGAGTGCGGATAGTAGGGTTCAGGATGGGGAGGAGGAGAATAAGGATAGCGCAGCAGTGATACGCAGGGCGAAGAAACATTTGATGGGGGAGACAGGAAGGAGGAGCGGGAGAGGATGACTCTGGCATCGTTGCTCGTCGGGTTTTGCTGCCTAGAGCACTAGTGGAGCGGCGCTTCTCCTGGCCTCGTCACCAGTTGCGGACGCCTCGTGCAGCTCGAGGCGGCAGAGGAAGATGAGGTGCGACTCTGAACGTGTCGACGGCGCTGCTGGCCACATCAGGGGCAAAGCTAGCGGGGGACATTTATGCGGGCAATACTTGTATCCATATCAAGAGCGTCGTGGACTTGTTGGGAAGGGGTGCCGCAAGGCCGAGCCACACTGGAATGGATAAAACAACAAAAACCTTCTGGGGAACAAATTCATCCGTATCCAGTGCGCCTCCGGCTTCTGGGGAAGAGAGCCCAGAGCTCCAAGACGCACTGGATGTGGATATGACTCTTGCCCGCAGTTGATGCCCCGACTGGGGCCCGGATTGCTCTCCCTGGCAAAGGGGCGGGAGCGACGAGGGAGGACGGAAGGGGAACGGGGGGGGAGGGAGGAGGGGGGACGGAGGCGGGAGGAGGGAGGAGACAAGGGGGGCGAAAAGGGAAGGGAGGAGGGAGGAGGAGGGAGGAAAGAGGGACGGGAGAGGGAGGGGGGAGGAGGGGGGAGGAGGGGGAGTCCCCCCGGTGTCGTTGCCGCCCATTTCCCCGTCCCTCGGCGAGGTCCTTCTTCGATCCGATCCATCCGCTTCGGTATCGGCTCCGGCCGGCCCGACGCCTCCCTCCTCCTCCTCCTCCTCGTCCTCCTCCTCCTCCTCCTCTTCGTAGCTCCTCGTGGCTCCTCCTCCTCGTAGCTCCTCCTCCCTTCGAACCTGCCACCCCACGCACCAGGCCGTCTCTGCGGGGCAGCGGGTCGCGGCCGCCGTGGCCCGTCTCGCCGTGCCTCGCTCTGCTTGCCGGGAAGGCGTCGTCCTTGGACAGTCAGGAGGGAAAAAAACACACAGACTCAATTCATCGTCGATCCCCCAGAAAGATCTCGGAACAGATGGGAAGTGGGGGGGGAAGACGAGCATCCCAAACAAAAAAATGGAAGAACATGGGGAATAGCTTTATTTGTGTGTGTGTGTGTGTGTTTACTTGTGTGTCCCAGGGCCCCGCCAGGGAAGGCGTCGTCCTCTGACAGTCTCTCCCGTCTCCCTCCCTGCGCCGCGGGCAGGCGGGCCCCCTCCTCTCCTCGGGGGCCGCTGCGCGTGGCCTCCCCCGGGCCCGGTCCGCGCGGCGATGGAGCCTCTGGGGCCGCCGCTGCTGGTCCGGGTGAGCGTGGTGGACCGCCGCGGCAAGCAGCCCGGACAGGCTTGGCAAGGAGGAGGAGGATTAGGAGGAGGAGGAGGAGGATTAGGAGGAGGAGGGTTAGGAGGAGGAGGATTAGGAGGAGGAGGAGGAGGAGGGAGGAGGAGGAGGAGGAGGAGGGGAGGAGGAGGAGGAGGAGGAGGAGGAGGAGGAGGAGGTCGGGAGCCTTGAGACGGGGGTCAATGCAAACGGGGGTCAGCCAGGGCGCCAGATCCTGCAGGATCCTGCGAAGACCCCCTCTGGCTGACCCGGGTTCGCGAGCCGCTCGTGGCCGCGAGGCGGCCGCGCATATTGGTTGACCCGGGTTTGCGAAGATCTGCGTTGCAGTTTTTTTCCTGCATTGCAGTTTTTGGTTTCTTGCTGACCCGGGTCTGGATTGACCCGGGTCAGAAGATCCCCGAGGAGGAGGATTAGGAGGAGGAGGAGGAGGGCGGACCAGTGTGACCCAAGACTCACCAAGGATGTTGGAATCCACTCTCCCTCAGGCTTCCTCTTCACAGGCCCCGACAAGGATCTCTTTCCATCGAGGGAAGCGCCTCGTTCGGGGACAGCCGTGTGAAAGTACTGATGCGTGCCAAAACACCGTTCGTAGGACATCAACGCCACGAAGCACCCTGACCTTCGCGACTTGACGATTCTGAATCGTGCCAGAACGCCGCGAATGACCGTAACCTTTGCGCTCTGACAATCCAGAATCGTTGCAACACGTTATTTCTAGTACGTGGGCCATGATGTTCAGTTCTCATCGTGCAGAGTTTTAAGCGCGGCGCTGAGGCGAGAGACATATTTTGAAAAGGAGCTCCTGTGAAAATTTGTAACTCTTGCCTGTTCTTCAAACGAATGTGCGAGGATCTATGGCGAGACTCACATGTTGAAAACGACCTGTCATCAATGATTGCACATTTTTCAAGGGACTGTGTGTGACGCTAAGGCGAGAGCCACATTTTGAAACCACCCGCCCTACATCTGTGAAGCTTGAGGCTCATAATTGGTAAGGGAGTCTAGGCGAAACGTCCAGCCCGCCCTTACACCTGTCCTCGGAGTGCGCTAGGGAGGAGTTAGTCATAAGGAACAGGAATTGGAGGCAGACGGAGGGGTTGATGGTGATGGTGGTGATGATGATGGTGATGGTGTTGATGGCCAGGATGATGAGGATGATGAGGATGAGTAGGATGATGATGGGGATGATGAGGATGATATGAATGGTGATGCTGATGAGAATGGTTACAATGGTGACGACGATGACTTCGATGCTGCTGATGATGATGAGGCGGAGGATGACGATCATAATGAAGATGTTTATTGTGTTCATGAGGTTGCTGTTGATGCCGCTCCAGATGATTATGATGCAATTGCTTTCTATGACGAGTATGATGATGTTAGTGCTAATGGTAATTATAGTGACGAGGATGATGATGCTACTGATGAGGATGATGCTGCTGGTGATGCTGGTTATGATGATGATGCGGTTGATGCTGATGACGAGGATTACGACGTTGGCGTTGATGATGATTATGATGATGATGATGCTGCTGATGATACTGATGACAATGGTGATGATGGCAATTATGGCCACGGTGATGGCCATGGCGATAATGATGGTGATGATGCTGATGCTGATGCTGATGGTGATGAAGATGTTGTTGGTGATTCTGATAATGGTGGTACTGCAGATACTGATGATGACATTGATGCTACGTATGACTCTAGTGATGGTAATGTTGTTGATGCATGTGATGATGATGAGGTTGCTGTTGCTGGTGATGACATCGCTGGTTGTGATGTATATGGTGATTGTGTCGATGATGGTGCCGATGCTGGTGATGCGGTTGATGGTGATGGTAACGATGATGATGATGATGATGATGATGATGATGACGATGATGATGATGATGATGATGATGATGATGATTATGATGGTGTCGCTGAGAAAGATACTGATTATGATGATGCTGCTGATGATGATGATGATGATGAACATGATGATGGTATGATCATGGCGATGCTGATCGTGATGATGACGATGTCGATGACGATGACGACGATGCTGATCATGATGCTGTTGCTGATGATGATGATAATGATGATGGTCATGACGATGCTAGTGCTGATGATGATGCTGATGATGTTAATGCTATTGTTGATAGTGATGCTGCTCATGATGCTGATGATCGTGTACTGATGGTTCTCATGCTGATGCTGATGAGGATGATGGTGACGCTGATGTTGCTGATGACGCTCGCGCTGATGATGTTGGTGCTGGTGCTGATGTTGATGATGTTGATGATGCGGATGTTGTTGTTGTGTTGTAACTGATGATGGTGGTCATGATGATGGTGATGATGATGCTGATGATGAGGATGATGACGCTGCTGATGGTGCTGCTGCTGAAGATGATGCTTATGATGATGAGGATGATGACGCTGCTGATGACGGTGCTGCTGCTGAAGATGATGGTGATTATGATGATGATGCGGCTGATGATGGTGATGATGAGGATGCTGCTGATGATGATGAGGATGAGGATGATCATGATGACGATGCTGATGATGCTGCTGCTGCTGATGATGATGATAATGGTGATGATGATGCTGACGATGCTGATGATGACGATTATGATGCTGCTGATGATGATGCTGATGATGAGGATGATGACGCTGCTGAGGGTGCTGCTGCTGAAGATGATGTTTATGATGATGATGCGGCTGATGATGGTGATGATGAGGATGCTGCTGATGATGATGAGGATGAGGATGATCATGATGACGATGCTGATGATGCTGCTGCTGCTGATGATGATGATAATGGTGATGATGATGCTGACGATGCTGATGATGACGATTATGATGCTGCTGATGATGATGATGATGATGATGATGATGATGATGATGATGATGATGATTATGATCGGGTACCAGTTGGCAGGGGTCGGGAGCGAATTGGTGCAGGATTGATATGCTCGGCCAAGACAGCGCCTCAGGGCTCGTTCGACCTTTGACGTGGCCCACGGCGGCGCCTCAGGGCTCATTTGGGCCCAAGCGCCCCAGAAGTCCAAGCCGAATCCAGCCGACGAGGAACGGGAGCCAAGGGTGGGCCGCCCAAACACGGAGGCGGCGCGCACGGCCCGAGGGGACCTAACGCACCGCGGATGGGGAGGGGGAGAGACGCGCGCGGGGCGCTTCTGGCTCGCGCTCGAGGCGATGTGCCGGCAGCAGCTGCGGCCCGCTGCCGCTGCTCTGCTGGTCCCACCGCTCACCTCAGCGCCTCGGCGATCTGTTCCTCGGCATCCCGCCATCTGTTCCTCGGCGCGGCTAAGCATGCCTCGCGCCGCGGCCGTGGCCGCCGCAGATGATGGTGATGACGGTTATGATCAAGAGGATGTTGATGACGATGATGATGCCGATGATGCTGATGATGCGTGTGACGATAACAAAAGATATGATGATGCTGATGATGCTGACATCGATGCTGATGGTGTTGATAATGATAATTATGATGATGAGGATCATGATGAAGAGGATGATGCTGATGATGATGATGGCGATGATGGTGCAGACGATGCTAATGATTGGAACGATGACGATACTGATGCTGATGAGGCTGATAATAATGATGATGATGGGGATGATGAGGATGATGATGATGGAATGGTGGTGAGTATTAGGACGATGAGGATGAGGCTGATGATGGTGATGACGATGAGGCTGATGATGCTGCTGATGATGATGTGGATGTGGATTGTGAAGACGAGAATGAGGACGATGATGCGGATGCAAATGATGATGATGATGATGATGATGATGATGATGGTGATGGTGGTAATGGTGATGGTGATGATGATGATGATGATGATGATGATGATGATACTGGCACGGTGGTATGCTAATATGGAAGATGATCAGGATGAGGATGATAATGAGGATGAGGATGAGAAGGAAGAGGAGAAGGATCATGATGAAGATGATGATGATGATGATGATGATGATGATGATGATGATGACGCTGATGATGGTGATGATGCTGACGATGACGATGACAATGATGATTCCGATGCTGGTGATGGTCCTGCTGCTGTTGATGCTGATTAGGAGGATGCTGATGAGGATGAGGATGCTGATGCTGCCGGTGCTGCTGTTGATGATGATGATGATAATGGCGTTGACGACGATGCTTCTGATGCTGATGATGACGATCAGGATGAAGACGGGGATGGTGTTGATCATGATGATGCTGGTGATGATGATGGTGATGATGATGCTGATGACGATGGTGTTGATAGTACGGATGATATTAATTATGCTGATGCTGCTGATGATGGCGCTGATGATGACGACGTCGATGATGAGGATGATGATGATGGTGAGGAAGAGGCTGACGATGCTGATGATGGTGAGGATGAGGATGAGGATGAGGATGGGGAGGAGTATGACGACGATGTTGATGATGAGGATGATGATGATGAAGATGATGATGCTGATGCAGCTGCTGCTGATTATGACGATGGTGAGGATGATGATGAGGATAACGACGATGAGGTTGTGGAGGATGAGGATGAGGATGACAGTGCTGATGATCATGCTGCTGATGATGATGACGAGGATGAGGATGCTGATGCTGCTGCTGATGATGCTGATGATGAGTATTGTGATGATGATGATGATGATGATGATGATGATGATGATATTAGTGCTGATAGTGATGCTGACGATGACGGTGATGATGATGATGGTGATGATGATGGTGGTGGTTGGGATGCTGATCACGATGATGACGTTGATGATGAGGATGATGATGCCGACGCTGATGATGATGATGCTGATGCATGTGCGGCTGCTCACGATGATGATGCTGACGATGATGATGATGATTATGATGATAATGATGATGACGGCTGGTGGTTTTGATATTGGCTGTTGCGGGCAGGATGGGGATCAGGATGATGATAATCATGTTGACGACGATGATGATGATGATGATTATGGTGATGATGATGGAAACGATGCTGATGCTGATGCTGATGATTGTGCGGCTGCTCATGATGATGACGGTTGGTGCTGTGAAGATGATGAAGACAGTTAGAATTGTGATGTTGATGATGATTATGATCATGCTGTTGTGGATGATGATGATGATGATGATGATGATGATGGTGTTGATGGTGATTGTGATGCTGAGGCTCATGACGATCATGGTGGTGGTGGTGGTTGTGGTGATGTTGGTGGTGGTGATTTTTGATAATAAGGTTGATGATGATGGTGCCGATGGTGGTGGCGGTGATGGTGATCTTGCTGGGAATGATCCTGCTGCTGCTGATGATGATTCTTATGCTTATGTTGATGATGAGTACTCTGAGGGTGGAACTAATAATGGTTGTGACAATGTGGTGGATGAGGGTTACACGAATGATACGGAGGTAGCAGATGTTTACGATGAGTCTCATGGTGATGGTACTCATGTCGACGATGTCAGACATGATGGCAATGGTGTCCACGATACGGACGGCTGCGACGACGATGATGACAATCATGGAAGAGCCAACGCCTATGAAGGTGGAGGCGTTGGTGATGACGACGACGATAACGGTGACGATGACGACGAAAACGACGACATCGACGACGACGCTGTTGCTGATAATGATGATGATGATGCTGATGATGCTGATGATGATGAGGAGAAGGAAGACGATGAGGATGAGGAGCTGGGTGAGGAGGGTGAGGAGGAGGCGGAGGAGTAGGAGAAGGGGCATGCAGATGACGATGGTGATTATGATGGCAGTGGTGATTGTGACTACGACGACGATTGCAGGCGGAAGAGGCGGGGGAGGCGGAGGAGCTGGCGGACCACGAGGATATCGATATCGATGAGACACTTTCGCAGCAAACGCGTCACGACTTCGCAGGCCTGGATTTGGCCCGACACTTGCATCACGCGCTGGCAGGCGGAGGGGCTACATGGTTGAAGACCCTGTTTGCCCGCGAGGGGGTCGGCTGGCTCGAACAAATCAAGGACAGGGCCAGGCTGGTGACCCGGGAGGGGCCGAGGGGAAACTCAGACAGCCTCCCCGTGAAGAAGCTGGTGTCTTGGGGTACGCAGGGCATCTGCTCAGGCTTTCGCTGTTCCTTCTCCCCCTCCGCCCTCGCGTCCTCTCGCCCTCAATCCCTTCTTCCTCCCCTCCATCCATTTTCTTCTTCCTCCTCCTCCTCGTCCTCGTCCTCGTCGTCGTCCTCCTCCTCGTCGTCCTCCTCTCACCCGAACGATTCCTCTTGCTTGCTTCCCCGCCGTTTCGGCCCGGGGGCACGGCAGGTTGCAACCTACCATGCCCGTGCTAGTCGCGTGTTATACTCGTTTTAGCACTTGTTTGGTACTGAAAAGTGTTCTGTTGCATCTTCGGGGGCCCTCGCCTGTCCCAAACATTGGTGTCTTCTTGGGGGCCCGACGCGTGCTCGATGCGGACTCGACGCGGATTTGGCGTGGATTCGACGCGGATTCGACACGGATTCGACACGGATCCGACGCGTCCGACATGGATTCGACACGGATTCGATGCGGGCAGGGCCGCGACGGGACAGACAAGGTCCCCCGAGGATGCAACATAAGAAGTGCCCTGTCCACCCTGATCTTTGACTTCTAGTTTGTGGCGGAGCTCGGGTTCCCTTCCACGCGCCGCCATGGCCTGCACAGCATCCTAGCGCCGCCCTGCCTCGAAGGTGAAGGCTCCAGCACTCCGTCGTGTGGTAGAACCTGCCCAAGAACTTCAAGTTCACCGCGTTCAATCACCCAGCCCTGCATCGAGCTGGACCGTGCTCATCGTGTTTGTGCTCTTTCACCCCTCGATCGCGGTACGCGACGGCTTTCCAGGGGCCCTCAGGGCAGACCCCGCCCAGCCGCCGTAAGCGACTACGGGGGAGGCGTGCGTCCACCACCACGAGAACATCAACTCCAAGGGCCGCGCCCCCACGCTTCCTCTCCCAGCACGTTTTCCCAACCTGTCCCAGAGACTACGATTAGCAGCTCGTGGACCCAACGCCATCAGCGCATTCGCATGCGAGCATAATCTCCGATGTATCACAGATGCTCGGCACAGCGTTCACGTCTTCGGTGTTGGCGAAGGGTCCCGAGCTCCCTGCCACTATATCGCAGGGGCCTTGGGCGAAAGAGGCAACCGACACGACTGCTGCATTGCCTCCGCATGTGAGTGCGGCCGAGGGTGTCAGGCAGTCGATTGGTCCGACGTTCACATGTACGGCGTTGGCGCAGCGCCCCGCGGCCCTGGTGACTACGTTGCCAGAGCTGGGAGAGGCTCAGGCAGAGCAGCGTGATAATATAATGGAAAGTCTGACAACCATGTTGTCTGCGCTCCAGGGGGCGACGCATCGAATCTGGGACCCTTCGTCTTCGATCTCATGGAACACGACCGTTTGCATTTTTCGAGCCTTCCCCACTTCTTGGCAGACCTGGATCCCCATGCGCAGTCCTCTTGGATATCGCACAGCTGGTGGTGCGCAGCGCAGTGGCGATATGACCCGCGACGAGCATTCCCATGAGCATGTTGTGGGATGTTCCGTGTGCCGATCGCGCCCCGTGAAGACAAGTTAAATACGTCAGCGAGGAAGATCATACCCGGGACAGATACCCGCGACGGTGTCGAGTTTCTTTACCAGAGCAGCGCCGTTGGTCAGTACAACGACTCCAGCGCCTCCTCGACGCATGGAGTGGACTCCGTGTCGGATGGAAGGCCAGCGGTGTGGGCATGGTCGCTACCGCCAACTGCATCGTTTCCATGGATGCTGGCGGCGGTGGCGGGGGAAACATGCGACGCCCCCGCGCCTGGGGGTCCAAGCAGCAAGGTCGCGTGCCCCTCCAACGCTGGGTGCGGGAGGTCGTGATCTGTCAGTGGCGAACTCCGACTTCAACGAGTTCCGCCAAGCGGCTTGCGTCTCATCTTGCCTCGCCGGCATGGCGCGCGAGTGCGCGGACGAGTGGCCGCCCGCTTTTCTGATCCACGGCTGTCGCGTCGCCGGCAAACCAGCGCCGCCCATGGCCTTCTTCGCGCATGGCCTGGCCGAGCGGCGGGGCCAGCTAATCGAGGTGGAGCGCGCCCGTGCGGTATCGGCCTTGATGGGTTTCAGCCGTCTGCCGCAGGAGCGCGTCGACAACCTCCTCGCCAGGTTCGACATCCTTTGCGACAGGGCGCAGCAGGCTGGTCAGCTCATGATCGGCCACGAGGGGCTCAGTTACCTTTGCTGCGCGCAGTGGGCGCGTCGAGCATCCAGCTCGCCAGGATATCGCAGCGCTGCAGCGTGACCTGCCCCACGAACGCGCAGCAGCTGTCGCGCGTGACGGGCCGGCTGCGGAGGTGTGGCCGCGCGATCGGGGGCCCGCCGGGCGACCTCGCCCCGCCCGCCCGCTCGGCCCAGCGCCGCCCTGCCTCGCGGGCGCGCCCGCGCGAGACCAGGTTCAAAGCGCCCATGGCGCCGCGGCCGGACCGAGCTGGGGCGGCGCGGGGGCGGCTCCGAGCCAGCTTGCAGCTGCGGCCGCTGCCGACCCCGGCGCTGCGTCCTCAGCGCAGGTGGCGCGTCCAGCGGCAGGCCCCGACTCCGGCGCCGATTCCGACGCCGTTAGCTCATTCGGCGACGAGACAGCTGCCGACGACTCCTACCTGCGGGAAGTTTCTCTGGGGCAGCGCGGCGCGCGCCTCGTTCGGGCCCGCGATCGCGCCGAGTCGCGCTGGCCTTGCTTCGGCGGCCGAGGGCCCGCGCGCCGCGCCCGGAGGTTCGTCGAACGCAGCGGCAGAGGCCGCGGCGCGGCTAACCACCGCGCCTTCCCGGCCGACGTGTCCGAGAACGACCTCCGGAGATCTGTCGCTGGCTTCGGGGGGGCAGGGGCGCGCTGAATGGTGTTTTCGGGGCCGGCGGAGCGGGTTCAGGCCGCCAAGTCAACCCGCCGTGCTCAGACGGCTTGCGTCTCAAGTGCCGCGAGTGCGACTCCGAGGAGCGCCGCGTGCGCGACTGCCCCTGCCGCCGCCGGCAAGGGCGCGCCTTCTTCTTCGTCGCCCTTGCCGCGGCGGCGCCGCCGCCGCCGCCGACGCCCTCGCCGCTTGCGCATCGGGGGCGCGGGGGGCGCCCGGGCCAGCCGCTCGGCGGCCGTGGTGGTCGCGCGTCCGGCGACGCCGACTCCGCGCGGAGCGCCGGCCCCCCGGGCGGCGGGCGAGTGGCCCTGGCGGGCGACCGACTTCAGCGACGGCAGCGCCGCGGCCAGCAACGGCAGCAGCGCCGCGCGCGTTGTCCGATGGCTCGCGGTGCCGCAGCCATCTGGTCAAGTCATGGGCCGCTTACCGCGAGAGTCTGTTCGACCTGCACGCCCGGCAACTGCGCCGACGGTCCGCGCGGCAGGGGCGGGGGGCGCGGCGCCCGCCGCGCCTGCAACATCTACGGCTTCAGCTGCATCAGCGGCGCCATCGCCGCCGACGCCGCGCTTGATCAGGGTGGCCGGCGCCTTTCCCTTGGCGCCCCCCGCCCATCTCCCCCGCGCCCTTGGGGCAGGACGGGCGGGTGATCCCGCAGAAGGCCCCCGCCGCCAAACCGCAGCGCGTTGCGCCTGGTCGGCCACCCCGCGCCGTTCCCCGACGACGCCGACGGCCCCTCCCGTCGACTGCAAACGATCCCCCTCCACGCCCGCCACCCACTGCGCCGCTGCGCCTGCGACGCCGACGCCTGGTCGGTGTCGCCGCCGACGGGTGCGTGGCCTCGTCGCGGTTGGCTCCTCTCTCCCGCCCCCAGGCCAAGCCTGTCTGCTTGCGGTTGCTGCCCCTCGGCTCCTCTTGCTTGCCTCCCGCTATTCTGCCCGCCCGCCCGCCCGCTCTGCCGGCCCTGGCCTTCCGCCGGCGAGTTCGTCGTCGTGCGCACGCTTCTCCCCTCTGTGGCCTCCGCCAGGCAGCGCGGTTTGCACGGGGCCAGCGAGGCGGCGCGATTGTTGTTTTGATGCTGTAGTTGGCGCGTCGCCCTACAGGGCTGAAAAAGAAAACCACTGTTCCAGAGCTTCGGGGGGGCACTCAAAGAAGCACTGTTTCAGAGCCTCTGGGACCACTCTGGGCTTGTTTTGTTGTGGTAAAACCGACCACTGTTTTTTTGCTTCGCCGTGCCATTGTTTTTTTGCTTCGGTTTTGGGCCGTGGCATCAACCCACTCCAGCAAAACGCTAGCGAACATTTCGTCAACATTATTATTGATAATGTCATCGCGCCCGTTATCGCTGTCTTGTGCAACAACCACATTATCCCAAACACCATGCGCGGGAAGTCTTGGGATGCGTAGTGTACTTCGGACTTCCTTGGGAACTCTGGGAAGCGCCCTGAGAGGCCGACGCAAATTGAGAGGATGTCCCGAGTCAGGGTCTCATGCCTCCTCCTCCACCCCTGCCCTGCTGTGCTCCATAGCTGTTTGAGCTTAATTTGAGATGACACCCACTTGCAGCGTCAAATGTCAGAGCTTGACGAGTTGTTAGCAGAAGACAATGGATTTCTTAATCACGGTGCGATGGCAGCTTCAGAACTGGATGAGTTGTTAGCAGAAGAACACAATGGGTTTCTTAATCAGAGTGCGACGGCAGCTTCGCAGTTGGATGAGTTGTTTGCAGAAGAACAAGGGTTTCTTAATCATCCTGGTGCGGCAGAGGCTGATATCACAGAGATCGCCCTCGCCGTTCAGCACTGCCCCGCGGCACCAGCAGCTCGACCGAGAGGCAGGCCGCCAGCAGCTCCAGCGAACGGCAGGCCGCCGGCCGCAAGGGCTCCACCACAGGGCAGGCCGTTCGCCGATGTTGTTTCAATCGCAGCGCCATCGCACATCCCGCATGTGACAGAGTCGATTTTTGATCTTGTTCGGATGAAATACTTGAAGTTTATGCCCAGTTTGCTCGCTCGGCACTTGGAGGAGTGCGTTGCATTTGCCGTCCGCCCAGGGTGCAAAATCGACGATCAGGCGGCAAACATTGCCATCGGGCTCATGTCGCAAAACATAGAGAACGCTGCGCGACAACCAGCCATTATCCAGCGCGACTTCAAGGTGAGTCGCAAGACATTCTCACGGCATCGGTCAATGTTGGCGCAGGTTTGCTTCAATTTGGACGTTTCGGCCAGAGTGACGTTCGACAGACAGTTGGTTACAGCGCCTCGTTGCAGGGCCCTCTTGGTGTTCGAGACCGATTTATATGATGAAACCCCTATGCCGATCAGCCTCAGGGACAAGATCGAAGACATGGTCGATGCCACAACGATTGCAGACCTCACCCGAGGCATGTTGAGCAGATGGTCTGCAGGCGAGTTCATGTTCAGAGAGTCAGGGCCTGCAAAGCTCTTCCAGGTTGAGAGCCACTGGGGAGCGCTGGTGGCAGTACACGACAATGGTGCTCAACACATCGGATTCTTCATTGGACGAGGGCTTGCCGATCTACAGTGCTTCGACAGAGTTACTGGTGAAACTGCGCGCCAAGGGCTTCGGCAGATATGGTCAACCAACGGATATTGTGAACGATACGAACAGAAGTGCCGAGGCTCAGTGCCGGACAGAGGAGCTCCAAACGGGGCGTGCGAAAGGGGCATGCGCGCTGAAGGCCGTCCCGATTGGCAGCACATCCACTTGGATTGCCACGCGCACCTCGTGGCCCTCGTGTTCGGCAGAACGTTCAAGCACTACGAGTACATGATCACGGGGATGCTCCGAACTGCACTGGCGACGGAAATCGCAGGTGCTATGGCTCACTTCAGAAAGTGTTTGAAATCTCGCATCAGATCGATGATTCGTTTTGTTCTTGGAGAGCCAGACCCTGAGGATACAGCACACATGAAGCGAGTTCTGGCAATGTATGCACGAACGGGTGAGCACTTGGTGGAACGATTGGTCATATTACGTATGCTTCCAAATGGTGATTGGAGAAATCGCGACAATATGTTTGTGTTTTGCCCTCGCATGCCAAGCAATGCAGAAGAGGAGAAAGCTTGGACCGACCGCCTCGTATCTGGTCTCTCATTTGCTGTTTGCCCACGGAAGTTCAAGAAGTATGCGAGGAACAGGTGGTTCGGGAAGGAGGCGGCCATCGACCAGTTCGGCTTATTAGAGCATTGCCATGGCCTCTTCTCGAGCACCGTCAGGTTGTGGGTTGCAGAAGTTGACAATGCAGCGAAGTCGAGGCCCGCCAGGCGCCGAGGGCCACAAGTTCAACATGGCGCGCCAGGGCTGGATCCACATCGAGACGGCGGTGAGCCATTGACCATCATGGGCGCCCCTGGAGCGGGCCAAGAGGGTGCTGATGGAGCGGCTGCCAGGGGCGCTGACGCCGACCAGGGGGGCGCTGGAGGTGGTCATCTCGGTGGGCCTGCTGTGGGTGCCCATGATGGTGGCACCGCTGGCACAGTGGCGTTTGCACAGACGGCAAACAGCGAGCATCGCCAGAAAGCCTTGGATTTCGCAGCGCAGAACTTCCTCCCCGAGATGGACATCATGCGCATCGTCATGGTGCCAGTCATGCAGATGTTCAGGGAGTACGACAAGCTCGGCGGGGACGACTGGGAGCACCAGCAGCAGATTGAGGAGGCGGCGGCACTTCGCTCAGGCATCGCAGGGTACCGAATGGCAGCCACCACGCAGACGATTCAGTTTTTCTGCCCCACTGGCCTTCTTGCCTGGGAAAAATCCCATGTCGTCCAGGGCGTTTGTTTTGGTTTGTTTTTGCTTCGGGGGTTTGGCAAACATATTTAACGTGTTCGTCTGCATGTTGGTTTCCATTCGGCGCCTGTCGCCAGGGGCTGGCGTGGACGCGGTAGCAGTCAGCAGAACATGCAGAGTCGTGGTCTGCGCGAAGGGGTCACTGGAGATGGACGTGTTTCGCAAGCTTGCCTTCCTGTCAGAGTCAGACTTAATGTGGACTACGATCGCAGACCATTGCCTTACGGAGTATCTCAACGCAGTTGCTTTCAAGACTCTGTCGGCAGCTGGTGCCAAAACTGAGCTCGAGCTAGGATCACTCCATAGGAGGTACCCGTGCCGCGCGTTCCTTTTGATACATGACCCAGGGGTTGCCAAAGAGATGGAGAACGAGCCAGAATGCATAGGATATCCTTGGTGGAAGAAGTTCAAGTCAGAGAACCCAGATTTGGCATCGCGAGAGACACGAGCCAGACTGATTTTAATGGCGTTGTTGTTGATCCCGAGCATTGTTGGAATCGAGGCATTGCGCGCATCCATCAGGCAGATACTCAGGCAAGGCTCGCAAACCAATATCTCGAGCTTTCTTGATGCATCTTCGAGTTTCTTGCTGAGGCGCTTGAGGACACGCGAGAAGAAGCTGATCCTTCGGAGGGAGATCATCGTGCCGAACGCCACTGTCCACGACCCTGCGCCCCTCCAGCGCAAGCCTAAGGTTCGCCGTGGCGGTGGGGGGCCATGGGGGGCATTCATTTCGACAACGGACGTTGGCGAGGTCAGGGGCTTCAGCAAGTTGGCAATGCAGTGCCGCCAGATATCTGATGAAGAACGCATTCGATTAAAAGCATTGGGCAAGGAGGGCTCGAAGCGGCACAGGGAGGATCCAAGCATCAGGAGTTTCGGGCCCACTGCCCGTGATATTGCCAGAGGCGCAGAGCGTTCCCGCAAGAGGGCATTGACCGACTCGATTCTCCAACCGATTCAAGATGTTGATGGGCCTCTTCGCAGCACCGACGTGGCAGCTCAGGTCGTCGCGAAGAGCACCTCCTGGCAGGACGCGGAGACGAACGCCAAGCTCGCCAAGCGGGCCTTAGGAGATTTTCGTGCACGCAATGCAGCTGCGGACACTGCGTCGCTCGTGCAGTTCACACAGTCAGCAGGAAAAGAACGGCTCGAGGCCCTCAGATTCTCGGTGCCTTCTGCATCTGTGGCTCTCCAGCGGTGCATCCCAATGCCGAGCCAGAGGGAATGGCCAGTCTTCACTTACGACTACGACACAAGCTGCAGGGCTGCAAACACATGGGCGTGCATTGTTCGCCAAAAGGATCGCCATGGGAACTCGATCGGCAAGCTGGTGGAGGTGGAGGCCCACAAGCGCCACTTCATGATACATCATGATGAGTGCGACCCAGTGCCCAAGGAGACATCTGCGGAGAAGGCTGCGAACAAGTGTTGGTTGGCAGGGTGTTGTTTGTGTTCGCCCGAAGGGAAGCAGTTGAAACGATTGCACAGCAAAATATTGCAGTTCATCAAGATAGCTTCGCACGATGAGGATGTGAAGGCCAGCGTTGTGGCTGGAGACTGGTTCATTGCACTCGTTTGCTCAGACGCACTCGACGCTGCTCATGTTGATGATGGCAGTATTTACGACAGAGCAGACTTCATTTGGTACGTTGCGTCCTTGTCGTTGAAACGGTCGTGCCGACGTTTCAGAAGATGCTGAAGACTGAGACCATCATCGGTCCAGCTGTTGAGGATGAACATCTATTTTGCCGAGTTCGACTCGGGCTGGAGGGCAGCGGCAGGGATGCGGGAAGGAGGGGGGTCCCAGTCAACTGAATGACGTCTGAACCAACTGGATGATGAGGAGGATGAGGCCAAATGAGGAGGCATGGGAGGGAACAGGATGATGAGGAAATAGGCGAGGATACGAGGGGGGAGCAGTGGGAGGCGGAGGAGGTAAGAAGGCCACAAGGAGTGATAAACGAAACAATGACTGAACTCCTGGATGTGGTTTCCTCCTGGAGGTTTTTTTTTTTTTTTTTTTTTTTTTTTTTTTTTTTTTTTTTTTTTTTTTTTTTTTTTTTTTTTTTTTTTTTTTTTTTTTTTTTTTTTTTCTTCTTCCTTCTTCCTGGTGAGGGTCGGGGTCCACTCGATGAAACTCGTTCGGCTTCTCGGGCCACCGTAATGCTGGGTGCTCTAGGTGGCCAGGGCATTTCTCACATGCGCAATGCACTTGAACGCGCCCATGCGAGCCTGCAGCGTCGCGATCACGTGAACGCTCGCGCGCTGGCGGCATGCGCGCGTGCATCGGGGGAGCGGACCCCCGCCACCAGACACCGCCTCATCCGACTGAGGCCCGCACGGGCGGACCTGTCAGAAGCGGGCCTGCTCAGGGCCACCCCTCAAGGCCACGATTGCGCAGGACGTGTCCGCTTACAACACGAGCATGCACACATGCATGCCCCTACATTTATATACATACATGCTCATTCAGGTAACACATATATATATACACACGTGGTGTACATGTGCATGCATAGTACACTGTCTTGTGCCACATTATATACACATTGGTTATACACATGAGTTCAAACCATGTGTATGCACATTAGTATAGGCAGACAAACATATATAATCATCTATGCACAGACGTACACGTACATATCTATACACATGTAGCACACTAATGTGTGCATACGCAGCCACATCACATTAAACGTGCAACCGTACAAGTACACGTAGTTATGTACCGTGGTAATCCACACATAAGCCATCCCAGGAGTTTAACCCATCGAAACACTAGCGCCTCAGAGTTGCTTGGGGGTGATTTCCAAGGGGGGGCTCTAGCAGCCAGCAACCAGCGATTAACTTTTTCGCATCAGTTTGCCGACAGGTGCGGCCAGTATTCGTTTCCCGCTTTCCTGTCTCCTGTCATCCCCCCCCCCTCCCGCCTTCCGTTCCTCCCCCCTCCCCCCCCTACCGCTTTCCTTTCTCGTCCATCCCCCCCCGCTTTCCTCTCTTCGTTCATCGCCGCCGCCTTTGCGGGGCCAGGTTCTCGGGGCGCCGCCGCCGTCATCGTGCAACATCGCCATCGGTAATACTTGCATTTGCCATGACAGCAGCAGCAGCAGGCAAGCCAACACGCACGCCAATAGCAAGCATCAGCAACAGCACGGGCGCCGCCATCATCGCGAACATCGGCAGCACCAACACCAGCAGAAACACCAACCGCAGCGCCAGCAGCGCTAGCAACGCCAACAGTAGAATTCGCAGGCCCAACAACATGACAATGGGTAGCAGCAGTGCATGCATCAGCAGTTCCACGCGCAGCAGTAGCACCAGCAACAACATCATAAGCCGCACCGCCAACGCCCAGCAGCACCAGCAGCATCAATCAGCCGTCACAGCAGCAAGAAGCCCCAGCAGCAACGCCGCCAATCAGCCGTGACCACAAGCACAAGTAGCAGCATAAGCAGCCGCACAAACAACACAATCGGCATCACAAACAACTACCACAAGCAGCCGCACAAGCAGCACAAACACAAGCAGCAATCAGCCGCACAAGCAGCCGCACAAGCAGCACAAACACAAGCAGCAATCAGCACAAGCAGCAATCAGCCGCACAAGCAGCACAAACAACTATCACAAGCAGCACAGGCAGCATCACAATCAGCACAGGCGGCCGCACAAGCAGCACAATCAGCGCAGGCAGCAGCACGGGCAACAGCACAAGCAGCACAGGCAGCAGCACAATCTGCTCTCGCGCCGCTTGGCGCGATCGGTCCGCGGTCGAGCGGCCGTCATCGCTTTCCGCGCCCGCTCGCCCCCGCTGCCCCTTCCCCCATGCCACGCAGTTGATTATTTCGGCTGCGGCGCGCGTTGTCCTTCCCGCGGCCATAGGGAGATTTGTCCGCGCCGTGCGCGCGAAGCTGCCGCCATTCGGGCTCGCTGGATCGGGCACACCACGCTCGTCACGGTGACGCGCCTTGTCTGGCCTGACACGTCAGAGGATCGGTTCGCGAACACCATGGAGCGAAGAAGAATGGCTCGCGGATCGCATGGGGCAAGAATAATGGCGGTGCGCCTGAACTGGGCAGAGGCCGCCTCCGACAAAGGCGCGCTGCTGGGGCTTCATTTAAAGGGCCCCGCGCGGAGGCCGCGGCGACAACGCCGTGGTGTTCTGTCATTACTTGGACACCACGGCGTTGTTGACCTCGCTCGTTATGCAGCGTTTGGGCGCGCTGCGCGTCAGCATGGGCACGTGAGCGAAACGCGTGGCGCGGCCACTGCGGCGCCTTGTGTCAAGCGGGGCGTTGGGCGGTTGGGTAGGCATTGGACATGGGGCGGTTGGGTGGTTAGGCGCGTGGTTTTTGGGCGGTTGGGGCTGACGAAGTGCGATGTGTTCGGAAGAAGCGGCGGGCGGGCGTTCGGCAGAAGAAGAAGCGGGTGTTCGGAATGAGAAGAAGAAGGCGGATCAAGATGACGGGTTGCGGTCGCAGAAGGCGCGCGGCGGCGGCAGTGCGGCCTCGGATTGGCAACGATGGCCTGCCAGCGATGGCCTGCCGCCGCGCGCCCGTGCTACTCAAGCCGCTCTCGGCCGATTCCCGTCGCCGCGGGTCCCCGCGGCGGCGCGGCCGATGCCCCCAGCGGCGGCGCCGCGGGCGGCAGCGCCGCGGCCGCGCCTGGGCGCCTGGCGGCAACGCGCCTGCGTCGCGCCAGGGGAATCCGCGCGCCTGCGTCGCGCGGCGGGGATCCGTCGCGCCCCGCCGCGGGGGGGGCCCGCCGCGCCTGGGGCGTGGGCGCCGCGGGGGCACGGCCGCCCGAGTGGCATCCCAGGGTGGCTTCGCGTGCCCGCTCTCACCAGCCCCCCCCCTCCCTCCGCGCCCCACACCCTCCCCCCCCCATCCTCCTCCCCCTCTGGCGAGGGGGGGTGGTGGGGAGGGGGGGGGGTGGGGGGGTTGGGTTGGGGGGGGGTGGGGGTGGGGGGGGGGGGGGGGGGGCGGGGGGGGGGGGGGGGGGTGGGGGGGGGGTGGGGGTGGGGGGGGCGGGGGGGGGGGGGGAAAGAGTGAATGCGCGGTGCGTGGGTTGTGGTGGCGTGGCGCTTTGCGCGCGCGCGCGCGCGCGCGAGTGGTGGGGCGGGGGGGAGGGGGAGGGGGGGTGGGGGCGGGATGGGGAGGGGGGGGCGAGGGGGGGGGGGGAGGGAGGGGGGGGGGGGCGGAGGGAGGATGAGGAGGAGGGGGCGCGGGCGGGGGGGAGGGGTGAGGGGGGAGGGAGGAGGGATGTGTTTTTTCCTCCACTGGCCACTCACTTGTTGACATGGCCGAAATAGCGCGCGGTGTCGCCACCTATGATGATGCCCAAACAAGAACTTGAGCTGTTCCTCTCCTCTATCACAAGAGAAGAAATATAGCGTGCGTGGGTATTGTAACAAGGCCCAATGGCGAAGGTTCGCGTTGCCCAAATACACCGCCGCCGCAACGCCTCTGCTTGTCATCGGCGCAGAAGCGGCCCCGCATGGCGCGACAGGGCGTTTGCATCGCACGGAGATGGGGGCCAGCGGTCATCGCTATTCCGCTGTGTACTTCTCCTGTCGCGGCATGCCCGACACGGCGACCGCGGAAGAGTTCCTGGAGCATGGGTTCGACTTCGCGAATGGGTGTTCCCCCAGCACGAAAAAGTTCCCGCCGTCCACTTCGACGGCTTTGCCGTTGCGCCGAAAAGTTCTCGCCGTGCTCGCGGTGCCCCCTGGGGCTGTGGAGGAAGGTTCACGTTGCCCAAAGCCACCGCCGCCGCGGCGCATCTGCTTGCCATCGTCGCAGAGGCGGCCCCGCATGGCGCGGCAGAGCGCGACGCCGTCGCGGTGGCTTCCATCTGGCGTCGCGCCAAGACCGCGCCGCGAAGGCAGCGTCGGACATTCCGAATCCGACGCGGGCCCTTGCGCGGTTCATCGCCCAGGAAGGCGGCGGGCGCAACGGCCGCGCGGCGCATCTCATGCGGGGCCGCCCTAGGTCCTATGCGGCCGCAATGCGGGGCCGCCCTCCCCCACCCCCCTCCCCCACCCCCCTCCCCCTCTGGCGGGGCTGCGAGCGCTCGCCCCAGAGTGCGCGTGGGTCCGCCGAGGGCGGGGGGGGGGCGCCCAGCGCGGGCTTTTCGATTCCCGAGGTCTGCGCGGCGAGTCAGCAGCGCGAGTCATCGCCGATCCCTGAACGCGCCACGGAGTGGCTCTTCGAGCGGTGCCGAATCGCAGGGCTGCTGCGCGAGTGGTCCATGCGAGTGCTTCGGCGCGCTCGACATTGCGCTGGAGCTCCAAAAATGTTTTTTTTTTGATATTTTTTTTTGCTATGTTTTTGATATTTTTTTTGCTATCGGTGGATCGGTCGGTTTCGGTTCTGACTTTTCAACCACTCGCGTGTGCCTCCCCGTCCCCCATGTCGATTTCGGCTCTGGCTCTTCAACCACTGTTTTTTTGCTCCCCGTCCCTCAATCGGCTTCGGCTTTGACTTTTCAACCGCTGTTTTTTTGCTTCTGTCTCGCTGCCTGGGTCGGGCTTGACCTCCTGTGTTGACTGCTCGCTGGACGCGTTGAGGGCGCCCGCGCTCGCGTGCGCCCGCGTGCGCTAAGTACCCCCCCCCCCCCCCCTGTGCGACCGCGAGCGCTAAGTGCACCCACCCCCTCCGCGAGATTTTGGGCGCGCGCGCGAAGCCCCCCCCCCCCCCACCCCCAACACCCCGCCCCCCCCCACCCCCCCCCCCCCCCCCCCCCCCCCCCCCCCCCCCCCCCCCCCCCCCCCCCCCCCCCCCCCCCCCCCCCCCCCCCCCCAACCCCCCCCACCCCCCCCCCCCCCCCCCCCAACACCCCACACACACAACACACACACCCCTAACCGTTAACCCCCGTCTTGGGTGGCCTATCGCCGCCGCGCAGGCGCGCTAGGTGTTGGTTGTGTTTTTTTTGGTTTTGTTTTTATCGCCGCGCACGCGCCGACCCCCAACCCCCCCCCCCCCCTTCTTCCTCCCGCTCTTCCCCCCGTTCCCCCTCCTCCGCGCGCTCAGGCAGGGAGCGCTTCGCGGCGCGCCGAGTGCTGCCCCGCTGCGGGTTCGGCGTGTTTTTTTTTTTTTGGTGCTCTCGGGGCGGGTCCTCTCCGAAAGGTTCCAGAAAGCTTCAAAAAGGCCCGCAGAAGGCCCGTTCCCCAGTCCCCAGAAGGCCCCCGCAAGGGAAACTTCCGAATCGCATTTTTTATCAACGAGAGCTCGAGGAGCAGCCCCGTGGGCGACGTTCAAAAGAGTGGCCAGCGACGAAATGCGTTCTTCATGCTTCGTTGCGCACAAGCATCGGACAATTGTGGGTCCGAGGTTCCGAGGCAAAACATTCCCGTCCGTTCTGTTCAGGCGAAGGTTTTCCAGGAAACATCGGCCCAGCATTACAGCGCCGATTTTTTTAAACGTGTATTACTTCCTTGGGACGCACTCCTTGCATTATTCGCAGCTTATTTAAACATCGTCATAGTTCGACCCTGGTTCCCGAAACAGGGAAATCATTCCGGTTCCTTTATTAGTTTCCCCCAAATCATTTGGATTGACAAACAGGAAACCACGCGGCCACCACCACGACCGACACGGAACCCCTTGGGGTCCCATGTCGGTCGTCTTATAATATTTGCGCAGGGGGTTGGCCAACGCCCACATTAAACTCCTAGGATGGCTTCCGTGGACATAGTGCATGCACACTTCTTGTACACACAAGTATAACTATATTATACATACGTATATGTACATACATGTGTCTCCTACATATACGTCCCCACCTTCCTCCCGCTCTTCTCTGTTTGGTATTCGCGCCCGTCCGCTAGGCCATGGCGGAGTGGTTCTGCTCCTACGACGCAGTCGGCCTGCTGGACCGCGAGAAGGTTTGGCGCGCCGCCTTCCTGCGCCTGGATGCGCGCCAACGACGGTTGCCCAGGCTGACTCCCAAATATGTCAGTGCAAAAGGTCGTGCCTTCGGAGATCTTTGGCATCTCGTTTGGAAGGGGAAGCATCGTCCCAGGACAAGCCCACCACGGGGCCCACGCCCAGGTGCGGGCGGTGGCCCTCTCCGAGATGATGATGGTGAGGAGGCGGGGGAGGACAAGGAGGAGGAGGAGGAGGATCCCGAGGAGGCCTCCGAGGACCAACGGGTAAAACTGTAGGGACACATAATCCTGGCCCTCAGGTTTGATCCATGAAACAGCGGTGCTTCGGCGGTCCAGGTTCCCGTTTTTTGTTCTGGCCACCCTGCCCAGGAACGCAACGACATTTCGGTGTCGGCATTTGTTCGGACCCGTGCTGGGAGACCCCCAGGACAATTCTGATGGTGCTAGTCATACTGATTCTGCTGAGGATGAGCGGTTTGACGCAGAGTTCCCACCCGAATCCAGTTCCAGTGAAGGGGATGGGGGCGAACACGGCCATGGTGGAGAAAATGATTCGCCTGGTGCTGGCGGAGGGGGTGACCCGCATCCTGAGCCCGTAGGTTGTCCAGGCCCTGAGTTGGTCCATGGCCCAGAGCCACCGCCGTCTGTTCCGCCCCCGCCGCCACCTCACCCCGCTCCTCCTCCGCCTCCACCCGCTCCACCTGTTTTGTTTGGGGGCGGCGTGGCGGGGCCTCCCAGGATGTCGGACCACGTCATTCGCCATGGAGTGCCAGGTGGCGTTATCACATTTTATCATTCCGAGACACCTCGGTTTGTGTTTGAATGTAAAGGTAGAGGCCATGGGCGCTGCTCTGTTGAGAAAGCAGCGTACCGTTCAGACAAACGTGGCAGGGAGGGCCAAGGTCGCTGTTTAGGTTGGGGCCTCGCTTGGCTCGCAGACGTAGGGGCTGGCTCCAAAGCGGAGCATAAATTGTACAACCCGTCTCGCTCTGACAGGCGTGCGTGTCGGCACCTCCAGAGAGAAACTCAGCCAATGTTCAGAGTTCTGGAGAACGATTGCGAGGCGCCTAAGAGGCTCCCAGATGAGGACAGCGAGCCTGAGACTGTTCCAATTCGTTAAATGTGTTTTTACATGAGGCTTGTCGCGAGTTTGCGCGACGTGGCCCTGGGACTCGCCTTTGCATCGTGGGAGCTCGTGCGACAGGAAGCCGATGTAACCAGTTCAGGGGCATTGCAATTCATACATCACATCGGCCACCCACCATGTGGGTCACGGTGGGGTCACGGTGGGGTCACGGTGGGGTCACGGTGGGGTCACGGTGAAGTAAGCTGGAGGAGACGGCCGTCTTAGGTGGGCCGTCTTGGGTGCAGTCTTGGAGGGTGTCTTGGGTGGGCCGTCTTGGAGACCATCTCGGGCCATCTTGGACGCTGTCTTGGGGCCCTTTATGGGCATCGTGGGCATCTTGGGGCCCTTATGGGCATCTTGGGGCCCTTATGGGCATCTTGGGCAATTAGCCCTAGGCATTCGCCTTACCGCCTAAGGGCCCGCGAACGGGGGCTCCCACGGGCGGGGGCGAAGGTCGCGACCCCCCTCCCCTCCAGCACCAAATGCTGGGGGGGGGGGGAGGGGTCGTGACTGCCCGTCCTAACCCCTCGTTCGCGGATCCGCATGAGGGGTGCACCCTGGGCAATTAGCCCTAGGCTTCCGCCTTGCCGCCTAGGGGTCCGCGAGCGAGGGCTCCCACGGGCGGGGGCGAAGGTCACGACCCCCCTCCCCTCCAGCACCAAATGCTGGGGGGGTGGACGGGCCGTGACTGCCCGTCCTAACCCCTCGTTCGCGGATCCGCGTGAGGGGTGCGCTTTTCTGTGGTATTCTTTGGGCTCCCTGGGCGTCTTGGGCATGTTTGGGCGCCTGCCGTGCCCGTCTGAAGTGCCGTGCTGGTCCGCCCTGCTGATTGGCAATTCGACTGATCTGCCGCGCTGGTCTGCCCTGAGGGTCTGCCGCGCTGGTCTGCCTTGCTGGTCTGCCGTGTTGGTCTGCTCTGCCGTGCGGCCGTGCGGGTCCATTGGGGTCCTCGGCCTCCCAGGGCTCAGTGGTCTCGGGGCTGCCGCGCGGCTCTCTCGGGGCCATCTCGAGGCCATCTCGGAGCCATCCTGGAGCCATCTTGAGGAGCCATCTTGGACACTCTTGGGCCCCAGGGGCCATCTTGGAGCCATATCGAGGCCGAGCAGCGCGCGCGCCCTCACCCTCCCAAGGGCTTTTGAAGATGAGCAACGGGGCCACCGCTTGATATCCACCCGCTGCCGCTACCCATGCTTCTCGGGGCAGTTCTTGCTCTAGCCAACTGATGGAGTTCAGACCTTCCTCCAGGCTGATGCTGTGCGCTTTCTTCACAAGTTTGATCCATATTCTGAATTTGGTGCATCTCTCCATGGCGTCGCCGTCCTCGGCGGCTGGTGCTTCGAGCAGCCCAGTGGCACCCCGCGGCTGCGGAGTGCGCGCTTCCGTGCCAGGACGTACGTGGCACAATAATTATGTTCATTAGTTATGCATTATCCTTCTCCTCCCACGGTTTCCCTCCTGCCTCCCATCGTGTTTTCCCCCTGAGGACGACTCCATTCTGTGTGGGCGTTGCTTCCGATTCAAGAGCGAGCTCTTCTATTTCCTCCCAGACGAGGCCCAGTTCGTCGCCGCTCTCAACGACAGCCCGTACCTCAAGAACCAGATCTGCAGCAACAAGCTCAACGTGGAGCAGCTGCCGATGGCGCCGCTCTCGGACCCCGAGCAGGTGTGCACGAGGCTCGACGCAGGGTGCGAGTACTATTACGAACGCCTCCTCCCCACGGAGGAGCAGCTGCGATTGCTGATGCAGCAGCCCTCCCTAACGCCGAAGACGCTGAGGGCGATCGAGAGCCACCGAACCTGGGGCATCGACGAGCACGGGCGGTATCGCTTGTACTACGCGTTTTTGGACGACGTCAAGGACGACAAGATGCTTGGCTACAGACGCGAACGCGTCTTCTGGAAGATTTCTACGAACCAGTATCGGGTACTCCAGAACCTCAATAACGCATCCTTGGGTGGCCAAGGCAGCGAGCTTTTCCATTGGATGGCCGAAGCAGAGAAGGCGGCCTTGAGGCAGGACAATGCAATGGACGTCCCTTTCCTGAGCGCAGTGCTTGGCCTCCAGCCCAAGAAGAGGAGGGGCCCTAGCACAGATGCCGACAGTGGCGCCGCAAGTGCCAGTGGAGGCACTCCGAAGCCCGTACTCGTCAACAAACGCGGGGTGCCGAACGACTCGACCTACGGAGCCTGGGATCCCGAGCGCAAGCGTGGCCGCTGGACCCTGACAGCGAGACCCGACGCGGAGCAGACGACGCCACTGCTCCCTACTTTGAGTCCTTCTCCTTCGAGGGCGTATCCGCGAGTGCCTGGTTTTTATGCTGCGGTGTACTCGCCGCTGACCTCCGAGGCACTGGCTGCGCATGCAGCTGCCACTGGCACTCCACCGAGATCTGGTGCACCATCACTGGCTTCACCGCCTCCAGGTGGCTCACAGGGCGACAACTACAGCTCGATTGGAAGCGAGGACGGCGACGCGAAGGCGTTTTTCGCCGAGTGCCCGAAGGAGGTCCCCGAAAAGGCTGCGTACTGGATCATGAAGAACGACCTCCTTGCACACGTCAACGGCGCGAAGTTAAAGAACAGCATCAAGGAGGCCAGGAACTTGCTTGAGCGCATCCGAGGGAAACCTGAATGGGCTGGCCCGTACTCCAAGCTGACGCAGCACATGAACAACGTGGACAAGGTATTGAAGATTAGGAAGGAGAGGGTCGCCGCTGGAATGGTGACGGACGATGACATCTTGACGAACATCCAGCCCATCCTTGCGTTGAGTGGCGGCGCCGACCTGCTTGACCCCTCCTACCAGTTTGCTCTCGTCACGCGCAAGTGCAACCTCTTGTTGCCCGCCGACTCCAGCATCGACGAGACAAATTCTTCGATTATTAAGGATCTCTGGAACAAGATCCGCCCTTGGACGGCAACGATTGACCCCATGGCAGACTCACTCGCTGAAGCGGAGATGTTGGCTCAATCTCAGCTGGACGGCTCACAACTACCACTACCAGGCAGTCAAGGCCCTGACTCTGGCTTTTCAGCACAATTCGGCACTGAGGTCCCAGCTGGCTCGTTCGACGCCCTGAACCCGAAGGTATCTGCCGTCAGGGCCAAGTCCACCTCGGATCGCGCCAAAATGTCAGCGTCATATGTCGTCGACAACTTGGTCTGCAGCGCAATCCTAAAGGACGAGGGCAACAATAACAATACGTACCACATGGCCAAGCACTTCATGGATGCCATCCAGCACGATTTGCAGGCGTGCGTGGTTCCAGCGCGCTACACAGCTTTCGCTTCCGACCTACTGACGACGATGAGGCAGATCATGTTCTTGGTGGAGATCGGCAGCGGTCGGGTACATGCAGATTACGCGGACAGGTACGATGAGTTCAAGACATACTGCGAGGCGGCCGACTCCCAGGCTGACCAGGGACACGCTGTCCAGAAGAGCGTCAACAGTGCCCTTGAGACTGCCGAGTGGTGGAGTAACCAGATGAAGTTCGCGATCGAGACGCACGAGGCGACGACGGCTATCTTCAAGAACCTGGATCCCATCGACACTGCCTTGACCGCCTACCTGGCCACCAAGCCGGAAGGGCACGAAACAATCGCCTATGCGCCCCCTTGGGAACACATGCGGACGTTTGTGGAGAACTACCACAAGTGGCATGCCAACACCAACAAAGCAATCGGAACGGCCTTCGAGGAAACTTCGGAGAGGTTTGTTGGCAGCATGAAGTTCATGAGATCGGCGATCAGCAAGTTACACGACGATGGCACGCTCACCCAGTCCATCGACCCGAGCATCGACCTTCTCACTGTGGCAGTGAAGCAGTTCCCAGAACAAAGTACCTTGCATACAACATTGGAGGCGCTGAAGCAACTGAAGTTGGAGAAGAGCACCAGCCACTTCAGCGCGAGGGTGGAGACGGATTGTAAGGCACTCCAGGCGGCGATTTCTGTGGATCGCGATCAATACGACATCACTCTTGCAAGGAAGCTCCAAGCAACGGTGCACGAGCTGGCGGGCGTCAAGCTGATCACCGAAGCCAAGAAGTGTCTGTTCAAGTCGCGTGTTCAATTTGCGGGTTGGACGTTGGAGACGTGGTACAACGACAAGCATCCGATAGACATGACTGTAGCCACCGACCTCCTCCTCAAGAGCTCCGACCTGATCAATATTGGAACCCAGGACCCTGCTGCGCCTGCTCAGGAGATTCGCGCCGTCGGCTTGCTCTTCAAGGACCTGCACATGAACAAGGAGACGCAGGAGCTGCTCATCGCGCAGGGGCTGATGCAGGGCGATGATAAAGAGAAGGCGCTTGTGGACAAAGACAGGCACGCTGGCTACCACTCGATCGCCAAGTTCATGTCGCTGACCAAGTCGTCAGACCAAATGCTCGGGGCCCTCTCGAAGAATCCGAACTTCAAGGACGAGTTCCGTGCAATCAAGTTGTTCCAGGGGGAACAGGTCAAATACTAGGAGAACCAGGCCGACGCGCTGGTCGGCCTTGCAACGGAGTTGGAAGAGAACGCCGTGAGGACACTCCAGGAGAAGCTCTCTCAGACGGCTGCGGGCGGGACGGACGGCAAGCCGTGGCACGCGGCGTTGACGGAAGAGGTGACGACATTCGACGCCGTGCTCGCGCTGGACCCGCTGGCGGACTACGCGGCCATGCAGCAGAGGCAGCGCCAGGCAGAGCTGGGCGAGGCATTGCACCCATGCTAATTTCTACAAGCCCCTCCAACAAAACTGCATTCGGGGCCGTCGGGGGTGGGGTGGCGTCGAAGATGATAAGGGGGCTCAGGGGCTCCGTCCGTTTGGGGGCGGATTCGAAACCGTCGGGGGCTCCTCGAAACTTTTTTTTTTCTCCATGTGGGACTGGGGCCAAGGGGTTTGGACTGATGTGGGTGGTGCCTCGTCCAGCTCTGTTGCGGTCTGCTTCTGCAGGCCACCAGGCGCTACCAGCAGACGGTGGAGTTCATTGGTGGGCATGTGAATGACACCATCGTGGAGGAGACGAAGAGGATCGGCTGGCGGGTCGTCACGACCGAGGCCGAGAGCCTCATCCTCCACGCGGCGAAGACGCTCTCGACGCCGCTGAAGATCGCGACGGCGATCACGGTGCAGAACGGGAAGCTGCAGCGGCTCCGCTGCAAGGACGGCCTCGTCCACGACATCATCAAGAAGCGCATCGAGCGCGCCAGGGCGGGCAAGTGAGAGGCCCCGTCGGGGCCCCTCCCCCACCCACCGCCCTCAGCAACACCAGCAGCACCAAGACACACACACACACACCTCCCCCTCCTCCTCAGCGAGGGGTGGACCCCTCCTGCTGAGGAGGAAGACGAGGTGTGTGTCATGGTGCTGCTGGTGTTGCTGAGGGCGCGAGAGGCCGCTTCCCCACCCCTCGCCAGGAGGGTGGCAAGGGGGGCCGCCGACCGCGGCTCGCGGCGGCGGGGCGCCGCCAGCGGCGCGAGGATTCGCCCGCCGTTCGGCGGGCCAGGAAATCCTCCATGTCCTTTGTTCTCTCCTCCACTTCCTCCTACACGCACCTTCCTCCACTGGCCGCCGCCTCTGCATTATTCATTCCTGGTCCTTCCTCTTCTCCTACTTGTTGTCGTCACAGTGCCCTCCATCATCGCATCGTCCCCCTTGTTCCTATGTACTCACCACCCTCCCTGTTCACTCCCTGCACCCCAATCCTGTCCTCGCTCACCATGTCCCCTCCCCTCCTGCCTCCCCCTTCCCACTACCCTTTACGATTGCTTCTATGGCAAGGGCGGGTGTGGGAGGCATAGCGTTGGATAGCATGCCATAGCAGCGCTTTGCGTAGGATGGCGCAGCATCGCGTCGGCGCGCATTGCACTCCATTGCATAGCATCGCATTGTGGTGCGCGGCATTGCATTGCAGAGAATGGCATAGTAAAAGGACTCTTTGGGTACCGATGCGTTGAATGAAGCGTTCGGCCTACGTCCGAAGTTAAGGCTGGCAGCGTTGCAGTTGGCATGTCCCCCTACGGCGGCCCTTCTTGGGCCGCATCCCTAAGAATCGCGTCGTGGGAACTAACAGGAACAAATCATTGGGGCTGGACTGCATCGAGATTTTTTTTCCCTAGGACTGGTTGGAAAAGCATTCCAAGAGTCAACTTTTCGAGTGGTTCGAAGAGCTCTTGGAAAGTCAACTGTGTGAGTCAGGCGTGAAGGCTCCAAAACAGTGGTTTTGAATTTCCATCTTGGAGGGCCCTGTAGGGCGACGTGCCAACTACAGTTTTGATGCGGCCCCTGCGGCTTGATGTGGGGCCCGACTGCTTCCGCCTACGTCGCCGACGCATTCTCGACGTCGACGATGCATCGCCGACGCATCGGCGATCTGTCGGCACAATCTACTCGGGCCCCATCATGGAGGCATCTAGTGCTGCAGCGAAGGTGGAACCCTGGCGTTAGGCAGATGGCACGTTGGGCTTCGGTTGTCCGCGCCCCCTTCCGTTTCATTATCTGCCCCCTTTGCCCCGTCCAGCGCTTGGCTGGCTGAGTGCTCTTTCCTCTCGGAGTCCTTTGGGGTCCAGGCTGCCGCCTCTCGCCCCTCTGGCGTTTGGCCTTGGCGTGGCCTCTGGCGTTGTGTTTTCGGTTGGCTTTGTGGGTCTGCCCTGGTGCCGTGATGGCGCGATGCAGTTCCTTAGGGTGCCCTTTCCCATTCGGCTCCTCCCCGCTCCGTCGAGGTGTGATCGGGGCAGCTTGACAGTACGCTCTATTACTCCTCGCAAGTGCGTTCGACACGAGAGCAAACACAGATGCCTTGCTCGTCCTCCCTGGACCCCGCCCCCCCCGCGGAACGGGGCCCGCCGCGGAGGCTTGTCGCGACCTGCGGCTGCGTGCCCTGGGCTGCACTCGCCTCGGGCAGCTGCGCGAGCTCGTGCGGATGAAGTTGGCCATGCCGTCGGAGGCGTGGGGGTGGGATCGAAATCCCGAGTTCTGGCGGCATTTTTTCTTCAAATGGGGATTTGTTTGATTCCAGCCCCTGTGGCTTGTTTTCGGCCCAAAAGCCGTCAAACATGGATCCCAGGCGAAGAGGTGGCCCAGGGAAGCGGTCGGGATGTCTGGGGCAGTCGGACGTTTTTTTTGTTGGGGGAGGATCGAGGAGTCTAACACCCCAACCGCGCGATCTGGGCGATGCATTTTTTCACCCTCAGCGTTTTGGGTTTTGGGATCCGGCTTGAAAAATGCAGCAATATGTTTGATATCATTCTGATTATGACTCTGACAATTATGCTTACTATGATTATTATGATTTTTATTTTTTATCATGATTAGTTGTTGTTTTCGTACTCTTCTTCCGAACTTGCAATGTTTCGTGACGTCGGATTTCAGGAAGTGAGGAGACCACCTGTTGTCTCCAGCCTCTGGAGGCCGTTTTTCCCGGCGCCAGGCCCATCGAACAGCGGCCCCGGGATGAAGCCCGCTTGGGCCAAGTCGAGCTTTCGGGCCGATGTCTTCGAGCGTTTTTTGCCCTCCCAAGGCCTCTGGAGGCCAGGAGGTGTCCCTGGGCTCAAGGGTCGCGGGAGGATGAGGGCGCGGGGGGGGGGGGGCGAGGGGGGAGGCAGGGAAGGGACGTAGAGGGGAGGAGAGCGAGGGAGGTGCCCCCCCACCCCCCCCAAAAAAGCTTCGACGTTGTGAGTTTTGCCGCAGCGCGGGCCCCCCCAGAGGTCTAGACTCAGGCGAGGAAGAGACACACAGACACAATTCATCGCCGATTCCCAGGAACATATGGGAGAATATGGGAAGTGGGGGGGGAAGACTAAAACCCAGAAAATATGGGCAAATATGGGGGAATCCTTTTACTTGTGTGTACTTCTATGTGTGTCCCGGGGCCCCTTCATAGACTCCCTCTCCCTTGCACTTTCCCCAGGCCCTCTCATCCAGGGGTCTTTCCCGAGGGTCCCCAGGGCCCTTTCAAGGGCCGGCCGGGGCCAAAGGCTGCCCCCCCCCCCCCCCCGGGGGTTGGGGGGAAGGGGGAAGGCTTCTCAGAAGCACCCCTGCTCCTTAGTGAGGCGCGGGCCTTCTCTGCAGATGTCAGGCCGGCGCCTTCTGAGAAGCGGCCTCCTTCCGAGAAGCCCTCTCCCCTCCCCCCACGCCTTTTGTGCGCGCCGCCGACGAAAGCCGCTGCGCCGCTTTGTCTTCAATCATCCACCAGACCACACCAGCCCAACCCGAAGGCCTCAATTTGCACTCCATCTCCAGTATGGGGGGTCGGGGGGCAATGCAAAACCACACATTGCAAGTTCGCTGCTATCTGCTCGCGTGCGATTCAACACGTGTATCCTCAACCGTCGGTGCCCGCCCTCTTCCTCTTCGTCTTTGGTCGTGCCCCCTTGGGGGCTCGTCTCTCTTATCTGCAGCCTGTGTGTCGCGCAGCACCTAAGGCAGGGGAAGAAAGGAGGTCTTCCCTCGGCGCGAGGAGGCGGGGGCCTGCCGTCCGACGCCTCCCCCTTTTTATGGACCCCCTCTCCCCTTGGCATCGCTCGGACGTGTGCATGTTTCCTTCGGCGAGGACCATCGAGGAGCATCCTTGATCTTTTGGCGAAAAAGCCACGCACGAAACCGAACATTATCCTGGCGATGGACCCAGCCATATGCAGTTGCGAGTACCGCAAAGCAGGTTGGGCGAATGAGAGGGAACTCCCTAAGGGGCCACGAAACGTGTGAGATGTGTGCCGAAATGGGTGCGGTGCCGCCATGCGAACGCAGCCACTGGGGCCTTCGGTTCACCGCTGTAACACATGTTCATGTGCGATGCGACGCGCACGAAACTCGAGCCCGCAACGCTCGTCACTACGATGGTGTGGACGACGGATCTGCATGCGTGCCCACCGTGTTTTGGAAACCTCTGATGTGCCAGGAGCGCCCTCCTAGAGCCGAAGACCCCCCCGCAAATGTCCTCCTCGTGGCCGCGTAACTCGCGATGCCAGAGCGTCTCGAGAGGGGGGGGGCCTCGGGGGCACCATCAGGGACTTCAGGACCAGGACCACACAGTCTAGGAGGAGGTATTGCCACCGTCTTCGCCTCGTCTCTCAGAACACCTGGGTCCAGGGCAATGCGCTGAGCTCTCAGGTCGGGGTCCATGCAGAGCGCCCTGATGTTGAGCCTCATGTGGGGGTCGGTAGACGCGCCCGAGAACCGCCGGGCCTCCAGGAGCTCGGACTCCGAGCGACGCGCCAGGGCCCAGACGTCATGATCAAAGCGGACCGCGCGCGGGCTGGCGGAGGCCGAGAGGCGCCCCTCCCCTGTGATCGTCGGGGCGGGGTCCAGCGGGAGCTGTCCGAAAAGCGACCCCATCTCCTGCGGGTGCGAACTCGGGCCCGCAATCCAGCGACGGCGTAGGCGAAGCCTCCAAACTCAAAGCTCAACAGCAGAAGGAGCGACGCCCACTCGACGAAGCGCCACCCCGTCGCACACGGCACGGCAGCGCAACACGGGCTGGCCTCGATCGTCCACGACTGGATTGCCCTCGGAATTCTGGATCTCGATTTTTGACAAGCCGCGCCCCCCAAGAGCTCACTCGCGAAAACGACCGGGACCCGATCCAGCCTTCCCACCTGCGCCTCCGTAAGCAGTAGCGCCCCCAGGCCAGACAGTAAAGCGCCCTGGACAACCGCTCAAAAAACCGTCCGAGTCAAACGCCACAGCCTGTTCTTCGACCAGAAGCGCACCATGAAGTAAAAGCTTCGACGCGCACCCAGAATCCTCCTACGAAGCTCGCCCTGGGTCGTGCCATTGATGGCCGTCTGACCCCCCGACGCAGCACTGTCGAACTGGACCTGCCCAGGGGGCCGCGTCGAACCTCCAAAAACGGCGGCGGCGTCGGCATGTGCGCGTAGCCATCCGAGGCCAACGCCGTGCGCGGGTGGCTGTGCGCGCGCTCCAGCGTCCGCCGAGCGGTCTGCGCGCTGCTCACGATGTGCGCCCTGCTCGCGTCTGGGGCCACGAAGCGTGTGAGGGGTGTGCCGAAATGGGCGCGGTGCCGCCATGCGGACGCAGCCACTGGGGCCCTCGGTGGAGCTCCTTATGGGGCCACGAAGCGTGTGAGGGGTGTGCCGAAATGGGCGCGGTGCCGCCATGCGAACGCAGCCACTGGGGCCTTCGGTGGAGCTCCCCATGGGGCCACGAGCCGGGTGAAGGGTGTGCCGAAATGGAGGCGGTGCCGCCATGCGAACGCAGCCGCTGGAGCCCTCGGCGGAGCTCCCTATGAGACCACGAAACGTGTGAGGGGTGCCCCGAAATGGGTGCGGTGCCGCAATGCGAACGCAGCCACTGGGGCCCTCGGTGGAGCTCCCCATGGGGCCACGAGCCGGGTGAAGGGTGTGCCGAAATGGGCGCGGTGCCGCCATGCGAACGCAGCCATTGGAGCCCTCGGTGGGGCTCCCTATGGGGCCACGAAGCGTGTGAGGGGTGTGCCGACATGGGGTCGGTGCCGCCATGCGAACGCTGCCACTGGGGCCCTCGGTGGAGCTCCCTATGGGGCCACGAAACGTGTGAGGGGTGTGCCGAAATGGGTGCGGTGCCGCCATGCGAACGCAGCCGCTGGGGCCCTCGGTGGAGCTCCCTATGGGGCCACGAAACGTGTGAGGGGTGTGCCGAAATCGGCGCGGTGCCGCCATGCGAACGCAGCCACTGGAGACCTCGGTGGAGCTCCTTATGGGGCCACGAAACGTGTGAGGGGTGTGCCGAAATGGGTGCGGTGCCGCCACGCGAACGCAGCCACTGGGGCCCTCGGTGGAGCTCCCTATGGGGCCACGAAGCGTGTGAGGGTGTGCCCGAAATTGGGCGCGGTGCCGCCATGCGAACGCAGCCTTGGGCCTTCGGTGGAGCCCCCATGGGGCACGAGCCGGGTGAAGGGGTGCCAAATGGAGGCGGTGGCCGCCATGCGAAGCAGCCCTGGGCTTCGGTCTTGCTCCCTATGGGGCCACGAAACGTGTGAGGGGTGTGCCGAAATGGGTGCGGTGCCGCAATGCGAACGCAGCCACTGGGGCCCTCGGTGGAGCTCCCTATGGGGCCACGAAACGTGTGAGGGGTGTGCCGAAATGGGTGCGGTGCCGCCATGCGAACGCAGCCACTGGGGCCTTCGGTGGAGCTCCCTATGGGGCCACGAACCGTGTGAGGGGTGTGCCAGAATGGGGTGGGTGCCGCCATGCGAACGCAGCCACTGGGGCCCTCGGTGGAGCTCCCTATGGGGCCACGAAACGTGTGAGGGGTGTGCCGAAATGGGTGCGGTGCCGCCATGCGAACGCAGCCAGCTGGGGCCCTCGGTGGAGCTCCCTATGGGGCCACGAAACGTGTGAGGGGTGTGCCGAAATGGGCGCGGTGCCGCCATGCGAACGCAGCCACTGGGGCCCTCGGTGGAGCTCCCTATGGGCCCACGAAACGTGTGAGGGGTGTGCCGAAATGGAGGCGGTGCCGCCACGCGAACGCAGCCATTGAGGCCCTCGGTGGAGCTCCCTATGGGGCCACGAAGCGTGTGAGGGGTGTGCCGAAATTGGCGCGGTGCCGCCATGCGAACGCAGCCATTGGGGCCTTCGGTGGAGCTCCCCATGGGGCCACGAGCCGGGTGAAGGGAGTGCCGAAATGGAGGCGGTGCCGCCATGCGAACGCAGCCACGTGGCGCCTTCGGTGGACCTCCCTATGGGCCCACGAAAACGTGGAGGTGTGCCGAAATGGGTGCGGGCCGCCATGCGAACGCAGCCGCTGGGGCCGTCGGGGAGCTCTCTATGGGCCACGAAGCGTGTGAAGGTTGTGCCGAAATGGGTGAGGTGCGCTTTCGACCGCATGCCACGGGGGGCCCCTCGTGGAGCTCCCTATGGGGCCACGAAACGTGTGAAGGGTGTGCCGAAATGGATGCGGTGCCGCCATGCGAACGCAGCCACTGGGCCCTCGGTGGAGCTCCCCATGGGGCCACGAAGCGTGTGAGGGGTGTGCCGAAATGGGCGCGGTGCCGCCATGCGAACGCAGCCACTGGGGCCCTCGGTGGAGCTCCCTATGGGGCCACGAAACGTGTGAGGGGTGTGCCGAAGTGACTGCGGTGCCGCCATGCGGACGCAGCCATTGGGGCCCTCGGTGGAGCTCCCTATGGGGCCACGAAACGTGTGAAGGGTGTGCCGAAATGGGCGCGGTGCCGCCATGCGAACGCAGCCACTGGGGCCTTCGGTGGAGCTCCCTAGGGGGCCACGAAGCGTGTGAGGGGTGTGCCGAAATGGAGGCGGTGCCGCCATGCGAACGCAGCCACTGGGGCCCTCGGTGGAGCTCCCTACGGGGCCACGAAGCGTGTGAGTGGTGTGCCGAAATGGGCGCAGTGCCGCCATGCGAACGCAGCCACTGGGGGCCTTCGGTGGAGCTCCCTATGGGGCCACGAAACGTGTGAGGGGTGTGCCGAAATGGGTGCGGTGCCGCCATGCGAACGCAGCCACGGGGGCCCTCGGTGGAGCTCCCTATGGTGCACGAAACGTGTGAAAGGGTGTGCCGAAATGGGTGCGGTGCGCCATGCGAACGCCCCCAATTGTCCCACTGGGCCCTCGTGGAGCTCGGGGGGCTGTGGGGGCCACGAAGCGTGTGAGGGTGTGCCGAAATGGGTGTGGCTGAACGCCTGAGGGGAGGGGGGGGGAGGGGGCAGGAGGAGGATGACGAAGGAGAGGAGAGGAGAGGAGACGCGGGCAACCAGTCCTCTTCAAAACGATGACCAACACCACAGGATGGTTGGGACAAACACCAGGAATGGACGTCCGAGCGATGGCGAGTTTATGGGAACAACAGTTCTGAGGTCCGCGCGGATTTCTCGCATCGGCGCTGGACCCCCCCTCCCTGCGCGCGGGACCGGCGCCAGGGGTGGCGCCAGGGAATTCAGGGGCTCACGCGGATACCCTGAGAAGTCCGCGCGACCCCAGGAGTTTTTATAATTCATGCCATTGTTCGTTTGCCCTGTGCGTCGTCGTCCCGCTCCGCCGCCGCGCGGAGCGCGGCACATCATCGGTAGGGCGGGGCCCGCGCCCTGCGGGGCGTTGGGGAAGGGGGGTGCCACCCCCTCGCGGCCTCGTCCGCTCGTGCCTCCCTGGTCCCTCTCTGGTGGCCTGCGTTCCACCACCGCCATCACCACGTTGGAGGGGGAGGAGGTGGAGGAATGAGAAAGAGGACGAAAAGAAGGAGGAGGAGGAGGAGGAGGAGGACAGGGAGGAGGAGGAGGAGGAGGAGGAGGAGGAGAGGGAGGAGGAGGAGGACCCCCTCCCCCTTTTTACTTCTGGTCGTGGCGGTGGAAAACAAGCCCACCACTCTCTCTCCCATCCCCCCTCGCCAAGGGAGGAACAACGACCTGGACCTGAGAGCTGGCTTTTTCTAAACGGCTCTGGGCGTTTACTAAGCAGCCCTGCGTTGCTTATTCGATTCCTTCTGCGGGTGCGTTGACTAAACGGCCTCGCGTGTCGGGGTGATTCTTATGGGGCTGGATATTCTGCTCTGTACCTAACCCCCCTTTACCTCACCCCCGATTTGTTCAGTCTCGGCGCTTTTCCGTGGCCTCGGTTTTTGCTCGACCATTAATGGGCCATTGGGCCATCAGAAATGGAGACGGAACAATGCTTGCCCCCGGGGAGGGGGTCGGGACCTGTGCCGCCGCGTACCAACAAAGATCAAGCTCTTCGTTTTCCGTCCTGCCGAGCTGGTTTCTGACGGACCCTGGGCCCGAAAACGGGTTTCGGAAGCCGGAATGGTAGAACAACTGCTGGCGCGTTTTATCCTGCGACTCCCAGGTATGAGGCTCTTTTTCTTCAGATCCAGGCGAGCTTACGTTCGTGGCAGGCCCTCTCCCCTCCGCCGCCCTCTCGAGCGGCGCCGGCTCGAGCGAGAGTGCAGGCGTACTCCAGAATTCCTGTCGAACCTCGCCACGCTTTTCCCCTACTCCATGCAAGTACACGCTGGTCGTGGGAAGTAGGTGTTGTTGACTTCCAAGAGCTCAGTCTGCTTCAAGCGCCTTCCTGCTTCAAGAATCGATCTGCCTGTGCTGTGTTTTGGTATTATCTGGGAGGGCCTGAACCCAACCTACTTTATTATCCTCCCTACTTAATGTTTTTACCCACTTCTTCTGACCCACGTGTACATTCGCCAGCATCGAAAGAAAGTTTGCCTCCATGATGGCCCTTCCTCGCCTCACACGTCCGTTGGGTGCTCATGGGCCCTTGTTGAACGCAACTGCTCAGCTTTCGCGCCGATGACCGCCAAAGACCGCCGAAGACCGCCGAAAACCGCAAAAGACCGCCCGAAGACCGCCGACGACCGTCAGAGGACCGCCTCAAGACCGACGAGGACCGCCGAGGACCGCCTCGAGACCGCCGAACGCCGCCGAAGACGGCCCAGGAGCGATTGGTAACGAAGGGTCCCAGGGTCGCGGAAGCGGAGGAGGAGGAGGAGGAGGAGGAAGAAACATAAAGGAAGGCGGAGGAACTCGTGACGTCCGGAGACTTATTTCCTGGCCCAAGCCGCTGGCCCGAGCCGCCGCCCGCATCGTCGCTCGGCACCCTTCGGGCCGGGCGAAAGGGGGGGATAGCAAAGAGTGGGTTTGAGAATCAGCTCACGTAGCTGACTTTGCCCGGCGCCTCCCGGCGCCTTGGAGGCGCCCATGTGTCGAGGCATGGGCCCGGCGGCGGGGCCGAAACCAGCTGCATGCAGCAGGTTTCGTACCCCCCCCTTTCTGTATCCCCCCCCCATTCTTCGGATCAACTCCTGGGAGGTCAAATTCTGTTTTCGCCCTGGTCCGAAGTCGGGCTTACTCTCGCTTAATCCCGCTTAAGCCTTCTTAATCCGAGGCCCATTCCGGTGCAACAGCTCCCCACTGGGGCCTGATCTCAGTTTTCCGACGAAAGCCTCCCAGTAGTTGCTTCTTAGCCCCGCCCCTTTCGTCTGGCCCGAACCTTGCATTAAGTCGAACCTGCCCCTCTACAGAGGGAATATTCAAAAGTAGTCAAACAATAGTCAAGGGACGTTTTTGTTTGTGGGGATTTTGTAGGCATCTTTTGACAATTTCTTGAATCTTTCGAGCATGTGTGAAAAATGCTCGAACATAGTAAGAAAGTAGTCCCCTGACTATTCTTTGATCATTTCTGAAAGATCCCCCCTGCAGTGGGACACGCCCGACGTAACCCGAACCCCGCACCGCCCATGAGCTCCGCACCGGCCCGCACCGGCCCCGCGAACATGGAGCAGCCGCTCCTCGGCGCGGCGGCGCCGCGCCCCGGCTCGGGCAGGACGGCGGGGCCCCGTCCTCCTCCTCCTCCTCCTCCTCCTTCCTCCTCCTCCTCCTCCTCCTACCTCCTCCTCCCAGTCCTCCTCCTCCTCCTCCTCCTCCTCCTCCTCCTCTCCTCCTCCCAGTCCTCCTCCTCCTCCAGTCAGCAGGCACAGCCACAGCTGCCTGCAGGGGGAGGCCCACGCCAGGGAGCACCCTGCGTGCCTCCAGGATTAAGTCGGGTCCGTCCCTCTACGGGGGAATGTTTTTTAAAAGTGGTAAGAAAAAGACGGGGGGCCATGTTTGGAGAATGTTTTGACTATTTTGGAGCATTTTTGGGTTTTTTATGTTTCGCCGAAAGTCCCCCTGTGGGGGGACACGCACGACTGAACTCCAGGGTGCCCCGGGTGTCTTGGGTTTCGACGGCTTTGCGGTGGAGAGCGTGGCGTTCCCACACCAGAACTCAGTGCACGCCCTCGGGGTCTCAGGGTTGGCGTTCTCGTGGAGGGTTTCGTGCGGTCGAGATGCTACTGTGTGGAGGTTCGTCCTGGGGACCTTCCGGGGGCCCACCTCGCGGATCTGCTCGACTCTGGTTCGACCCCAGTTCGACTCGAGCTCGACTCAATTTCGATTCATGTTCGTCTCGGGTTCGACTCACGGCCGCCTCGAATCGACGGACGTTACACGCAGCTTCCACGCACGAGTGGAGCCCGTGGCTCCAGGGAGGTCCCTAGAATGAGCATCCAACCAATTGTGGAGAGTCCTCGTCCTCCCTCTGAGCACGCACTGCCACCACTGCCGCACTTTAGGCCGCCCTGATGGGGTCCGAGGATCGCGCCGCCCCGCCGATGCAACCATGACGTCGGATTTCGGATATACACCTTCGAAGTTCTTCGGAGGCATCCGAAATCCCTCGAGACACTGTGCACATGGGAGCAGAAGCCTCCGGGCCGCCTGCCGTGTCGCGGCGTGGGCAAGAGCATGACGTGGGACCCTGAGATCCGACACTGCAAAAAAACAACTACAACTTCGCAATTAATCACGCCCAGCGCCCCGGACCGCATCTTTCTGCGCCATTTTTTCGAGCCGGATCGATCTGTGAGGGTCCCGGGGCCCGAGATTGAGCGAAAGCGCACGTCGTGAAAAAAGTGGCAACGCCAGGATCTCAGGGGATGTCTGTGGCGGTGGCACTCGCCGCTGGCCTCCTCGCGCAGGAGCCGGCCCCCGGCGGCAGGGCGAAGGCCCCGGAGGCCGCGGCATGGGGACTATTGTTTGAGTGTTGTTGGATCTTTTTTTAAATAATCATTTTCGTCGAAAATCCCCCTGTAGGGGGACGCGCCCGACAGAACGCCGGCCTCCTCGCGCAGGAGCCGGCCCCCCGCGGCGGGGCGAAGGCCCCGGAGGCCGCGGCCCGCGGCGGCGGCGCGCGGAGTAGCCCGGAGGCGCCCGCGGCCCGCGGGGGCCCCGCGGCGCGCGGGGAGGGCCCCGGCGGCCCGCCGGGCCTGGTGCAGCGGGTCGTCGAGGCCGTGCAGGAGCGGGGTGCGGAGCCTCCTCCCTCTCCCTCCTCCTCCTCCTCCCTCCTCCTCCCTCCTCCCTCCTCCTCCTCCTCCTCCTCCCTCCTCCTCCTCCTCCTCCTCCTCCTCCTCCTCCTCCTCCTCCTCCCTCCTCCTCCTCATCCTCCTCCTCCTCCTCCTCCTCCTCCTCCTCCTCCTCCTCCTCCTCCTCCTCCTCCTCACGAGGGGATCCGAGTACAGGAAGGCCCAGGAGGCCCCCAAGAGGCCCCCCCTTCAGGGGCTCCAGACCTGCCCCGCAAAGACCCCCGAGGGCGCTCCGAAGAGGCCACACGAAGCATCCCTGAGGGCTCCGATCCGCAATCCAGGCAGCACGGTGGCGGGGTGGACCGAAGGCCATTCGATGTTTTCTGTACACCTTTCCCTCCCCCTCTCGGGTCGTTCGGATGGGGGGGCAGTAGAGTGGAACCTATGCCAAGAAACACCCTGCTTGTCTCCATGGTGCCCTGGGTTTCTTGGGTTTCGATGGTTTTGCGATGGAAAGCGTGGCCTTCCCACACTGCAAATCAATGAGCGTCCTGGGGTTTCAGGGTTGGGTTTCTCGGGGAATGTTTCTTGTGGTCAGTGGTCGAGCTCCTACGGTAGATGGGGTCGGAGGATAGCGCCGCATCGCCGTTGAATCGGCGATAGGGCCCGACTTGAGGCCCGAATTCTCCACGCCGACGTCGCCGATGCATCGGCGATGCATAGGCGTGATCCTCCTACGCCATCTACTCGGACCCCATGTGGGAGGCTTCGCGTGACCATGATACTAACCTTCGCAACCGCCAACGCGCAACGTACAACCGGTGGACATGATCCTGGGTTGGTTCGCGAGCGCGAGGCGTTCGACAAACTTTCTGCATCTATCATGATCCGTGCGAAGGCCCGCATACCTCAGGAGGGGCAACAAACACACAGACACGATGAATCGTCGATCCCCAGGAACATATGGGAAAATATGGGAAGTGGTGTGGAAGACAAAATTCCAGAAAATATAGAAAACTATGGGGAATCTCCTCATTTGTGTGTGTATTTATTTGTGCGCCCCAGGGCCCCTGCAATACCCGAGGCGTGCCTTGGCGGCTCCCTCAGGACTTGTGCTCGCCCGTGGGCCTGGTGCTGCGCGAGGACCGGGCCCACCTCTCTGGCATCGGAGGCGTCGAGCCACCAGAAGAACACCATTTATAGTCGGGGGTGGACCTTAGCGGAGGCCGCCCCAACGGGATCCGAGCGGAGTGGGCCAGACGATCGCGCCACATTGCCGACCTTAGTGGGCCCTGGAAACGACAGGGCCGTTTTTTTACCGGTTCCGTTTTGCCGTTTTTTTTGCCGGTTCCGTTTTGCCGTTTTTTTACCGTTCCGTCGCCGTTTTTTTGACCGGTTCCGGTTCCGGTTCCAATTCTGGAGCCGTTTTCTTGCCGTTTCCGGTCGCCGTTTTTTTGCCGTTTCCATTTTCAAGGAACATTTTTTGGGAAACGGTGAAAAAACGGCCCTGCCGTTTCCGGGGCCCACAAAGGGGTGGACAGACCTCCTACCCTGACACGCCGAATAAGGAACTGGCCGTTCTCGGTTCGCGAGAGGGCGTCGCGGCCGTCATGTTTGCGGGTCCAGGTCCGTCGGTGCCGGTCCCAGGCCGTTTTCATTCAGGAGAGGTTTTTTCCAAAAGTAGTTTTGTCCACCGCCGGTATAGAGAGACAAGCGAGCATACGCACAGCAGCTTTAAGCCAGCTCCGTGCGGATTTCTTGATTCGGCGCTGTTCCCCCTGTCTTACCAGCCTGGAACATATCCCTATCCCTATGCTAGGCACCTCCTCATCACGATGCCAATCTTAGGGATTCCCTTATTTTTTGAGGGCGGATCCCTAAGATTGTCATCGCCTTTTGGCGTGTCAATCTTAGGGATAGGGAGACGTTCGAGGCTGGTAACTGTCGGCGCTTCCTGGCGCCGCCTCTGGCGTGCTCCGGCCACCAGGGGGGGGTCCGGCGCCGAGCCCTAGCACATCCACGTGGGCGTTTGTAAAAGTTTTCTGCCTCTGCAGCCGTCCTCTCCTCCTCCCAGGCGAGTCGCCTCAGGCGGCGGCGAGCAGGCAGCACGAGCACGAGGCGCTGCTGGCGATGCCGACCGCGCCCCTCGTCAGCGTCATGGCCGCGATGTCCAGGTACGACGGCAGCGACATGGCGGAGGCGGGGTGCCGGCGCCTGTGCGAGCTGCAGGCGCAGCAGGAGGAGGGGCTCCTCGCCGCGGGCGCCGCGGAGCTGGTGCTGCGCGCCATGGAGCGGCACAAGGGCGACCGGTCCCTGGGCATCCAGGAGTCGAGGAAGACAGAACGGCATGAGCAGTAAGTCGGGCCCGTCCCTCTACGGGGAATACTCAAACGTAGTCGAGAAATAGTCTGGGGACCGTTTTCTGGCCATTCTTGAATATGTAAGGGCATGTGTTAGCTATTTTTAATTTTTCGTCCAAGATTCCCCTGTATAGGGACATTCCCGACTTACAGAAGCAGGAGCTTTCACCGGCCCGCGTGGATTTTGTGGATCTGCGCTGGGCCCCCCTCCCTGGGGCGCGGAGAGCGCGCCGGGGGCGGCGCCAGAGGCACCGCCAGGGGGGTCCGGCGCAGATCCGAGGACCCGGCGTGGACCAGTGGAAGCTTATTCAGCGAGCGAAGAACGGTATAAAATAAACTTTCCGCCGTCGGGGACACCTGCCTCTGGGCGGCTGGAAAGTTTATACCCCTACGGTGCCACCGTAAGGGTACAAACTTTCCAGCCGCCCTGGGACAGGCGCCCCCGACAGCGAAACAGTTTATTTTACACCGTTCTTCGCACGTTAATTTATGCTGATGCCGTGTCTCCTCTGAGGAGGCCGGCGTCCGTTTCCTGCGCGACGCAGCGTCCTCCCGCGAGGGCCAGGCCAAGGTGGCCGCCGCCGGCGGCTGCCACGCGGTGCTGCGCGCCATGTCGGGCAGGGCCGCCTCAGGGTCACCCCGCATGCAGGAGCTCGGCTGCGGGGCGGTGCTCAACCTGGCCCGCGACCACTCCGAGGGGGGCTCCAAGGTCGAGGGGAGGATCGCAGGCCTAGAGATTTACACCAACACCAATATCGGCGCTGTTTCTCCACCGAGGGAAGGCAGATCCCGATCTCGGTGATGGTGGTAATATTTTGTCTTCAAAGGCGGCCGAACTATTACCACCAACATCGAAAGCCAGGATCATCTTCCCCCTGTGGAGGCAGCCCCCTTGTCTTGGTGTTGGTGCCCATGTCCAGGCCTCCAAGAAGAAGAAACACCACGACCCTCGGAATTGGCGCTTGCTGACCGCAGAAGGTCTTCAATGCTGTGCCCCCCCCAAAGCTCTGGCTTGGGCAACTAGGTGCGGTGTCGACGGGCGAATCATTTGCCCAGTATTGCTCGCCGTGCTGGCTTTTGTTGGGCCTTTATGTCTTCTGGCAGATTTCATTCCTTGGGCAACTCCACACCCTACACGATAGAGAAATTGCGTGCCTGTTCTGCAAGGCTTGTAGTACGAGTCCGCACCCTTCCCCTAATGTCGTTTTTCGTAGAGTCGTAGTTCTAGGCTTCCAAGATTGGGTCCAAGTCCAAGCAGATGGGGTCGGAAGATGTCGCCGCATCACCGATGCATTGCCAGTGCGGCTCGATGTGGGGCCCGATTTTCTCGGCGCTCGCGTCGCAGGTACACCGCCGACGTCGCCGATGCATCGGCGATGCATCGCCGATGCATCGGTGATATATCAGCGATGCGGCGCGATCCTCCGACCGCATCTGTTCGGAACCCCATCCAGGAGGCCTCTAGTAGTAGCGCTCGTCGACGGACGACGGCGACGGCGGCGACGGCGACGGCGACGGCGCTGGCAGCGTCTCCAGACATATCAATTTGCGCATTCTCTTTTTTTCGGGGGGGGGGGTATGGAAGACCTTCTGCGGTTGAGCAGTCCTCGGCGTTTACTGCGCAGTCCTTCCTTTTGTTCGATGCCTCCCCGTGGGTATGTGTGCCGCGAAAAAGGCCTCGCCTGTCTGTCTGGGGTGCTGACCGTGAGGGTGGGTTCCTCTGCCCTTCCACCAAGGGCCACGCCGCGTGGAAGGTGGGCATGGAGGGCGGCGTCGGGGCGGTGCTGCAGGCCATGACGGCGTGCGAGGACTCCCCCCAGGTCCAGCAGGCGGCCTGCGCCGCCTTGCGGGCCCTGCTGCTGGACCCGAGCAGCCAGGCGAAGGTCGTGGCTGGCGACGGCATCCAGGCCCTGCTCCTCGCGACCACCGTGCACGCCGCCGACGCCGCCGTGGTCGCGGCGGCCTGCTCGGCCCTGCTGCTGCTGGCGAGGGCCTACCCCGACAGCCTCCCCCAGGCGGAGGAGGAGGAAGAAGCGCCATGTGGGCCACAGACAGAGGATTTGGGCGCTCCGCGCGGGTTTCTCGGATCCGCGCTGGGCCCCGCTCCGCGCGCCAGGGAGGGGGGACCAGCGCAGCTCCAAGAGATCCGGGCGGAGCGCCACAAGTTTGTGAGCATGCCGTGTTTTCTTCTTCTGCCGAGATGGCCGCGGCAGGCGCCGCCGCCGCCGCCGCGCGGTGCCTGTCGGACCACGCGGCCGACGCGGCCGCGCGTGCTGCGAGCCGCTCGCTCCTGGATCTGCTGGGGGCTGCGCACGGCCCCGCCCCGCGCGCGGCGCCGTGAGCCGCACACGGCGCCGCGCCGGGAGCGCCGCCTGTGGCGGCGGCGCCTGCCAGCCCCTCGCGCAGGCGAGGCGGCCGCCTCGAGTTTTTTTTTTTTGTGGGGGCTCAGGAGAGCCGTTTCGACTCGAGAGATCCGAGGCGACGCCGACGAAGTCGGAGCTGCAACCCTGCAGTCGAGGCGCTGAAATGGGGGCCGCTCTGGGCTCGGAAGGGGCTCCCTGCTCCTTAGGCCATTCCGTGGCCGTTCCTCCAGCCCTCCTCGTGCACTGCGGGCTTTCTAGGTGCCAGAATGAGGCTTCGTTCCTTACTTAGCATTCCTTACTGCAGCTCCCGATCCGATTCTCTTTCCGACCCTGATGCGCCCCCCGAGCCGCTCAGGGGAGGACGAGCTCCCGATCTACCGCTGCCCGTGCCTCGCTGCCGCGGCTGGGTGCGCCTCCAGATCCTGGCAAGAGCGCACCCTGGAAGGGTCGAGGCTCGGAGGAGGACAAGCTTTAGGTCGGGCCTGTTCCCCTACAGGGGGAATCTTCAAAATAGCCAACAAGTAGTATGGGGACTATTTTTGTTACTATGTTTGAGCATTTTGGGAGTATTTTTTTCAGTATGTTTGAGTTGTTGCCCGAAATTCCCCTGCAGGGGGACAGACCCGACCTAAGACAAGCTCCAGATGCCGCTGCCCGTGTCTCGTTGCCACGGCTGGATGCGTCTCGGCATCTTGGCGAGAGCGCACCTTCGGAAGAGGCCCGTGTGCTTGCGGTAGGGGTGGCGCTTGTGATCCCCAGAGCGGAGGCGCCAGTCGTTTGGGGAAAGACCCTCTCTCTCTGCAGCATTCGCTCCTGCTGCTCCGGCCTCCCAACCCGCCGGCTGCCCTTTGGGGCGTGGAAGAAGAGGGTGGTGGTGAGCGGTGTGTGTGTGTGTGTGTGGATATCACGGCTGTGGCCGTAGAATTCTCGAGAGTTCAAAGCGTTTTTTGTTCAAGAAGACCCCTGGCCCCTTCTTCGCTACCCGAACACGCCTCGGGCCATGATGTGCTAACCCCCATCTTGCCGGCCTCCCTCTTCAGCGCACCCTATGCCCATGATTTAGCGGACGACGAGCAGTATGAGATCATTTTGTCCAGTGCGGCTGAAACGCTTATACCCCACAGTGTCACCGTCGGAGTATGAACTTCCCAGCCGCATAGGGACAAGCGCCCGCGATGGCAGAACAGTTTATGCTATACCGTCCTTCGTCCACCAAATGAGGCGAGTACGAAATCGAGGTGCCACGAATTTCCGATCCGCCGAGGCTGGGGTTTATCCGCAACCACCGCCGAGGGTATCCATCATCGGGGACCTCGCCAGACGGCAGAAACCAGGAGTCGATCTATCTCTGTATACACCGCCCGCCGGGGTCCCAGGGCGTCGGTGATCGCCCGCTGGGGACCCAAGGGCGTCGGTTTCCCACTGGGGTGGCTACGGATAACTCATCGCCTCGCAGATCCGCTCCTTGCGCTGGTGGCGCTGCCAACCGCTAGCGCCTCCGACCAGCGCGCCCTCCCGCACGTGAGCCCCGCGCTGTTTGCCGCGCCATCCGCGCTCCGTCTCAGGAGGCGCGGCCACGGGGTGCTCCTCTCCCTTCTGCTCGTCCTCCTCTCTCTCCCCTCCCCTCCTCTCTTCTCCTCTCCCCCCCTCCCTTCTTCACCTCCCCTCTTCCTCTCCTCTCCTCTCCTCTCCTCTCCTCTCCTCTCCTCTCCTCTCCTCTCCTCTCCTCCTCTTCCCTCCTTCTCTCTCCCCTCCCCTCCTCTCTTCTCCTCTCCCCCCTCCCCTCTTCACCTCCCCTCCTCCCTCTCCGAGCCTCTTGCTGACTCCTCCTTGCCCGCACCTTCGCGCCCTCTCCAGGGTGCGCGCGAGGCCGATCCAGAAAATCTCGGGGTCCTCTGTCCTCTCTGCTGCTGCCGCCTGGCTGCGGTCTCTCCACTGACAGGGCATGGCAATCCTTCGGCACAGGGAGGAGGAGGAGGAGGAGGAGGAGGAGGAGGAGGAGGAGGAGGAGGAGGAGGATGGGGGAGGAGGAGGAGGAGGAGGAGGAGGAGGAGGAGGAGGAGGAGGAGGAGGAGGAGGAGGAGGAGGTGGAGGAGGAGGAGGAGGAGGAGGAGGAGGAGGAGGGGTTCACCAACGCAGTGTATTACAAAACATCGAGGGAGCGGACCACACCTTTGAGGGCGTAGCCTATTGCAATAATGCCGTACAGGACCGCACACGCAAGGCCTCATCATCGAGTGAGCGGCTGGGGGGGCTGCGTGAAGGCCAGGTGCGAAACACTGTGGGTGCGCTCCCAGGCCTGAAGCATTCATACCTTTCCGTGTGCAACTGCGTTGCCGTCGACTATTTTGCCATCGCGTGCGCGAGCAAGCAGACGTACAGTCAACTTCGGCCTCCAAGGGTCTTGCGTCCTTGCCACGCGTCCTTACTATACGTTTTCACTGTACTCGTGTCCCGCCCAGCTGCCCACGTCTCCATCTGCCAAGGACGGCACATCGGCGCACACGATCACAGGTATACCAAGAGGGCCTCCGCGGCCGCAGCGGCGGGCGCCCGCAGCGCGGGCGCCCGGGCGCGGGCGCCGCGGTGCGCGCGCGCCGCGGTGCGCGGGCGCCGCGGAGCGCAGGCGCGGACCAGGATCGCCTCTGTGGCGCTGCGGCGGCACAGGTGCGGTGTTTGGGGCGGGGGCCAGGGTGGAGTGGGGGGGGCGCCCGAGCGCGGGCGCCGCGGTGCGCGGGCGCCGCGGTGCGGGCGCGGACGGGGATCGCTTCTGTGGCGCTGCGGCGGCACAGGTGCGGTGTTTGGAGCGCGGGGGCCAGGGTGGAGTTGGGGGGTTCGGCACCCGAGGGGTGGAGCGTTGAGGCGAGGGGGGAGGGGGCATTTCGGGGCTTCCAGCTGCGTGCGGGGCAATGCCGGGCATGGACGGAAGCGAGGATGCAGGGAGGGAGAGGAGGAGGGATGTGGGGAGGAAGAGGGGAAACGGCAGAAAGGAGGTAGGAGGAGGGAGGAGTCAGTAGGGAAGGAAGAGGAGAAGGAGGAGGTCCAGTGCGCACCCAGGATGCATCAACAATGTTGCAATACATCCTCCTTCCAAGTTCCCTCTTCATAGGTCCCTGCGGCGATTTGTTGTGAAGGCCTCACGGCTAATGCCGCCGGCCCTGAATGGGGAACCGGAGGTGTTCGGGAGGCGAGGAATCAAAAGGTGAGACCTTCTGCCAAGGAGGGACGTTCCCCCACGGGGGAAGGGGTCAAAACCCCCAGGGCCCCCCCCCTATCAGGGATCCCCCCTACCCCCCCCAACCCCGGGAACCCCCCTGGGACCCCTCCCTCCCCCCCCTCGGGAGGGATCAAAGGAATAGGGATCCCTTCCGACTCGATATACGACATCGCTCGATCTTGTCTTTGAGCAGGAGGGCCCACGGACAGTGACAGGGGCGCGGTGACGGCGACGACGACGACGATTCAAACGGCAAAATCTTCCACACGCCGACAGGGTCGGCGGATTTTCATTGCGGGGAATGCCCAATGGGACGACAACCGTCTGAGAGTCTTCAAATGCCATTCGTGCGAGAGACATAACGCCTGGAACTTCAACGCCGCGAATCAACGTGATTACTGCGTCCTGACAATCCTCAAGCGCTCCAGGACAACATTTCTGAGATTTAAGCCGCGAACCAACGTGACTGTTGCACCCCGACAGTCCTAGATCGTGCCAGATCACCATCCCTGGAACTACCACCATACACAGATCCCTGGACTTGCTGCAGACTCCTAGGACGCATGGGTTCGGCGTTGAAGGCGGCAGCCGCACACTGACCACAAACCGCACTTCACTTTTGAAGGTGTTACAGAGGTTCAAGACCACTGTGTGTTGCGCTACAGTCGGGGCCCTGAAGAAGGAACCCTTTCCGTTGGAGAGGGGCTCCGTTTTCCTTAATTGTTTCGCAGTTTGCCTTAGATTTTCCTCAGGTTTGCGACACGACATCGAAGTTTCACTTATGGAAAATAGGGGCCTCGTTCCTTATTTAGGGTTCCTGAGGTCAGCGCCTCGACGGTAAGGCGAGGGCCGCATGTAGATAGCGGCCCGCCCTCCAGCCACGAAGCCGTCGCAGACCTGTGAGACGAGGGTGCGCGGCGCCCGGGCGATGACCACATGTTAAACCAGCCGCCTTTGATCCTTGAAGCTCAGCTTCAAGGATGAAAGGCGGGGGGTTGGGGGGGGCGTCACGTCATACCCCCCCCGCCCTCCCCCCCCCTGCCCTTGACGCCCGTCATCGCCGAACACAAAGAAGCGCCCTCCTGTTGCAGACCTTGAAGGCGCCAAGGCGATAACAACTTTGTGAACACGGCCCGCCTGCCATCCCTACCCTAGCGGCACATGTTTCGGATGAAGGTGCGCGGCGCTCAGGCGAGAGCCACATTTTGAACATGGCGCGCACATTGTTCCAGACGTGTCAGGCGAAACGCCCGGGCCGCTCTACCGACACGTCTGGGGGTGCGGCAGGGAGGAGTTTCTTTTGGAGGAGGAGTCTCACGTGCAGCCCAGTCTTGGAACCAGAAAGCGGGCGCCAGGGCCACCATCGGGCCCCGCTCATTCCCACCAGCTTCGAAGTTCAGACATACCGAACATCAGTCGTGACAACAAGCATGGCAAACCATTCCTAACTTTCAGGCACTTGGAGGGGCTTCCCCGTCTTAGTGTGCCTGCCAGCCTTGACGGCTTTGACCGAATATAGATGATCCGAGCGTGTTGCAAATTGCGCTCCGAAGGACCAGGACACTTACCCGACAGCTTCTGCTCTTGAACCCCAAGCTGGAACGAGCTACAGGGGGGGCAGACCATGGCTGTACGGCAAATCCACACGATGGCCATCGATCTCGACTACCTCCTCGGACTCAGGCGGCACTGACTCCCCAGGACCAGAAGGAACGTCCCCAGGTTCGAGGCCCCTCGGAGACCGAGTCTGCAAAATTAAACGCGACCTGAACAAACTCACTATATACAGTGGGGCCTGCTTCACAGCTATGTTTCTCCGCGCCCTCACAGTCTGTTCCTCCGAGTGCTGACACGGAGTAGTTCCGAGCAATGGCCAAACAGCGCTCGCAATGGCAGACCCCACGGCTCCGAACCACCACAGTGTCAGAGCCCATTCCTACACAGGGCGTGGGTGTGGACTCGTTCATCCATTTCTTCAGCCTGTCAGGTCCCCCAGACTCAGCACCTGTGGACATCACGCAAGTGGCCGCACACGAGAAGAATCGGGCCCGCATCCTGGCACCCCGGAGCTTCGACTTGAGCGAGAGGACGAGGGTGTGTAGGCGGACGAGTGGCACTCAGCACCGCATCTGGCGGAGAATTCGGCCCACACCCTGCCCAACATGAACTCCTGTGTGATCTGGGCAGCGACCTCTGCAGCACGCTCCTCTGCCTTGCCGTGCGCAGGACGCCAGCACGCAGCAGGACGGCGGCCACCCTGCACACATCAGACTGCACGCCACACATCAGCATGCGAATGCTGTTAAGTCGGGCCTGTCCCCCTACAGGAGGAATCTGCAAACATAGTGACAAAGTATGGCCAGGGGTCTATTTTTTGAGCACTTTTTGGCCATTTGAGGGTTTTTATTTTATACCTTTTTGTATTTTTCGTCGAAAAAACCCCTGTAGGGGGACAGGCCCGACTTGAGAGTACTGTGCGTCGGCGCCGCCCCCCCCCTCCCCCGGCCGTGGCCCCGTCGTCCTCCCTCCCTCCCCCGCCCCTGCATGGTCTTGGCATCGCTCGGACGTGTGCATTCTTGTTCTCGGCGAGGACCTTCGAGGAGCATCCTCGACCATCTGGCGAAAACTCCACGCACGAAGCCGAAAAAAGCACAGAGGATGGACGTCCGAGCGATGGCCAGTGGTGGCACAATTCGCTTATGCCTGCCCCGTGTCGCTCCTGGTCGCCAGCAGAGGGATTCTGCCCAGCCGCCGACGCTCGGGGGCGGAAAAGAGGGGGGTGATGACTAGAGGGGGGTGGATATCATGGCGTGGGCCATGATATTTCCCCAGGTTTCATGGCGCCTCTTCTTATTTCTTTACGTCCCTGGCCCCCCCGCTGGGCCGCGCACATGCCGCCGGTCATGATTTGCACCCCCTCCCTCTTGGACACCCCCCTCTTGGCCGCTCCCGAGACGCAAAAGGGCGTCCGCCCGGTCCTTGTGCCAGGAGGTAGCGTCGTTCGCCGGCCCGCGGAGACGTGCCACCACAAGCTCGTCCTTGTGCCACACAGCTCGTCACCGCCCACCAGGCCACCCCAACCCAACCCGAAGGCCCCGATTTGCCCTCCATTTCCAGTGGGGGGTGGCCGGTTCGGGGAGCGTTGAAAACACACATGGAGCCGTACCCCCCGCCCAACCCGAAACTCGGGTCTTCGGGTTGGGTCGGGTGGTCAAGTTCTCCCCGCCCTCCCACCGCCCGAACCGGGCCCGCGAGGGGCCCATGGTCAGCACGAGCAGGCATACATCCTTGTGCCCCGAGCTGCACCACTGTGACCACCCACACCGTCTTGGTTCTGGCCACGCTGGGGCCATGCCAGACCCGTCCGCGTACACGACCGAGGACCCCAAGAGCTCCTGTCCGCGACCCAGTCTCCCCAGAGTTGATGTGTCGGGCTGTCTTCAACACAAGGAGGAAGGAGAGGAGAGAGGGCTGCCAACACCGGTGGTGAAATAGTCCCAGTCTGATGCTTCAAGAGCCCCTTCTCCCGTTTTCCGAAGATGCCGATCCACATGATCCAGACCGCTGTCCCAGCACACATCGTCATCACCCGTGCTGCGGTGAAGACCAGGGCAGTCGTAGAATTTGTGCCTCATCGTGGCCTTGTCGGCTGGCCACCAAATACATGCAGGGGATATCTGGTAGCCTGCTTCATGCACCGTGGTCCTTGACCAGATGTGCCGACAGGACTGCACGCACGGCTCCAGCGACACAAGGATGTGTGCCAGCTTCCTTCGCTCCTCCAAAGCAACTGGTCATGACTCTCATCCATGTGATCTCTCCTCTAACACATGTGTCCTGATGACCTTCAAGGGTCCTCATCCCTTACCATCGCTCGATCCCCTGCCTGACTGAATCTGGAGGTCCTTGGGGGGAACTTCAGCGTATCGAACGTGTGACCTAAGTCGCTGGCCAGGCCCGTGGCAGAGCAGATGCCCCGTGCCATCCTCCAGAGAGAAAGCCAAAGTACCGCCATGGGGCCCGACGCATACTCCAGATTTCGTAATAAAAGGGAGGGGGTCTCAACCCTCCCAGACGAGAAGTTTTAGACCCCCCCCCGTGGCAGAACCCTCCAAAACATCGTCCCCAGACCCCCCCAGGCCCTCCAAGATAGCCTGGAGGAGACCCCCCCCGAAATGAGACCCCCTCCCCTTTATTACGAAATCCGGAGTATCTCTGATCACGGGGTGCCCCAGGACTCGCTCCCTCCCCCCCCCCCACACCACCAAGAGCCGATTCTCGACCCTAGATTCTCGGCTGCCCAGGGGGGGCGCGCACGGACGGCTCGCGGAGTCCGAGGTCCGGGGCTCACGCGTCGGCAGGGACGGGAAGCCTCTCTCCGAGAACTCCGAGGAAGGGCAAGGGCACGCGCGAAGGCCACAGAAGACGGGCGGACGGACATCAGGAGAAGACTGAGGAGGAGGAAGGAAGATGGGGGAACAAACAATGGCATCAACAAAAGGACTCGGAGGTCCGCGCGGATTCCTCGGATCGGCGTTGGGGCCCCCTGGCGGCGCCTCTGGCGCCGCCCTTGGCGCGCTCCGCGCGATATGGAGGGGGGTCCAGCGCCGATCCGAGAAGTCCGCGCGGACCTCCGAGTTTTTCTGTTTGTGCCATTGCTTTATCCCCTAGGAAGGAGAAGCCTGCCCCGCGTTCGTTGCGTGAGCGTCGAGGTGCGAGCCCACCTCGACATTGGTGGGCCCACCTCTTACAGATGTGCTTATGAATTTGGAGAGCTCGTGGAAGCTCTGTCGCGAGTCGAGGGACAGGAGATGTCGTTGAGCCCTCAACGAGGTGGCGCCCCCCCGGCTCTTGTCAAGAAGCGCAGGGTGCAATCAACACGCTGCAACGGGGACCATCGGACGGGGCCAGGACGAGGATCAGTCCGTTCCAGAGCGATCCAGGAACGCCCCCGGAGCTCTCGAGAGCGGTCCGAAAAGGCCGCGGCGCTCGAGACGTCCTCCAGAGCCGCCGGCTCTCTCAGAGATTCCCGAGCTATCCTCACCCGAAGCTGGCCTTATGTCGGGCCTGTCCCCCTACAGGGGGATTTTCGACGAAGAATGACAAATACTCCAAAAGTGGGTATTCTTTATCGTTCGTCGAAAATGCCCCTGTAGGGGGACAGGCCCGACTTAATGCTGGCCTCGGCCTGGCCTCGTCTTTCACCACCCACCAAACCACCCCAACCCAACCCGAAGGCCCAGATTTACCCTCGGTTTCCAGTGGGGGGGGGTCGGGAAACATCGAAAAAACACATGTGGAACCCTTACCCCCCCCAACCCGAAATTCGGGTCTTCGGGTTGGGTTGGGGTGGTCTGGTAGGTAGTCCGTTTTGGGCAGGAGAGAGAGGCTCCGGTGCCGGGGGGCCGCTCCTCGGGCCTTCTTGTGCTGGAGGCGCCGGCATGCCGGAAGGCGCGCCGTGGGGCAGGAGAGGCCCCCTGCGGTCCTTGCCTCGAGCAGGGGGTCGAGGCTGCGCAATTCTGGACGCCCGAGAGGGGTACTCCCATAGGTTTCTCCCATAGGTTTCCCCCATAGGTTTCTCCCAGGATTTCCCCCTATAGGTTTCCGTAGCTCTGAGATGATCGTCTCTTTCCTTGCGCTTCCCATGTGTCCCGATATGTTCCTGGGCACCCGCGATGAGTTGTGCCTATGCGTGTTGTTGTTTGTTGGAAGTCGCCGTGCCACCCAAAGCCCAGATCTTGGACGGTACTCCGGATTTCGTAATAAAGGGAGGGGGGTCTCATTTCGGGGGGGGTCTCTTCCGGCTATCTTGGAGGGCCTGGGGGGGTCTGGGGACATGTTTTGGAGGGTTCTGCCACGGGGGGGTCTAAAACTTGTCTTGGAGGGTTGAGACCCCCTCCCTTTTATTACGAAATCTGGAGTACGCAATTCTGGACGCCCGAGATGGGTACGGAAAGAATGGGTACTCCAGATTTCGTAACAAAAGGGAGGGGGTCTGGACCCTCCAAGACAAGCCATTTCAGACCCCCCCCCCGTGGGAGAGCCCTCCAAAACATCGTCCCCAGACCCCCCTAGGCCCTCCAAGATAGCCTGGAGGAGACCCCCTCCGAAATGAGACCCCCCTCCCTTTATTACGAAATCCGGAGTACAATGCCCAACAGCGGTTCCTGATTATTTTGTCCAGGATTCGCTGTCCACGCCGCCGCGGCCCGTGTCCATTCGAGGCAGAGGGCCGCCTGCCCAAAAGCGGCCGCTGTTGGTTTGGGGCAACATTTGTTGTTGGGCATTGTACCCATTCTCCATTTCGGGCGTCCAAAATACTTGATGCACTCGAGAATTGGGTTTCTTGCCGACCCCGCGTAAGATAATCGGAATGCTTCGTTGATCTACGGAGCATTCTGCGTATTTCTTCGGCGAGGATGCTCATGTTTTCGTACACCAATTCTGTTCTCAATCTCCTGCTCGATGGCTCAGCGCTCCTCCCATACATCCTTCGATCTGTACGATTTTGTTCCATCCGCGGCCCAAGGGGTCAAGGCCTCTTCTCGATCCGTTTCTGATGGTCCCGGACCCGAGCTCGTCTGCCCCAGAGTCGGGCGAAGAGAATTATGCACATGCACCGATCCTGGCAAGGCCCATCCTTGACCCATGATCGGTGCATATGCCTTCCTGGCCAAGGTAGGAGGGCGTATGCCCCGATCCTGGGCTCAGGATGGGCCTGGCCAGAATCGGTGTATGTGCATAGTTCTGTTTCCTCTACAGAGGTCGAATTCGAAGGACCACGCTGGGATTTGACAGAGCATGCTGTAGGAGATTTGGCCCTGTGGGTCGCAGACGGCTCCCCCGACCTCTCCCGGGGTGCGCTCTGCCCGGGATCCCGGGGCGGACCCGGCCGTGGCCACGAGGAGCCTCGTGGAGACGCAGGAGCGTAGACAACAGGTGGCTTCTCTTCGAACTTCGGTTCTCGAACCTCGAAGCGTGCTCCAGATTTGGTAATAAAAGGGAGGGGGTCTCAACCCTCCCAGACGAGAAGTTTTAGACCCCCCCCCCCCGTGGCAGAACCCTCCAAAACATCGTCCCCAGACCCCCCCAGGCCCTCCAAGATAGCCCGGAAGAGACCCTCCCCGAAATGAGACCCCCCTCCCTTTATTACGAAATCCGGAGTACCGTCCAAGATCTGGGCTTTGGGTGGCACGGCGACTTCCAGAGGGGACAAACAACAACACGCATAGGCACAACTCATCGCGGGTGCCCAGGAACATATCGGGACACATGGGAAGCGCAGGGAAAGAGACGATCATCTCAGAGCTACGGAAACCTATAGGGGGAAATCCTGGGAGAAACCTATGGGGGAAACCCTGGGATCCCGGCCTGACTTGCACTGCAGGTCGCCGAGCGCGTTCCACTGCTCGCAGGGGTGCCTACTCGCAAACGCCAAACAAAACACGCGCCCTGCTCCGAGGTAGTGGATCGTAGATCCTCGCGGCGGGTCCAGGCCGTTCGCGAGTTCCGTGGGCCCGCACGGGAAGGCCCGGGAACCCTGCCAGGGGTGCCCTGGCATCCCTGCCTCCTTCGGTCCAGCCTGCGCCGCTTGCGCGGGCCGCGCCCCGCGCGCAGGGCGCCGGCGTGGCCCTCGGAGGCCCCTGTGCGCACCTCTGCCGCGCATCCTCACCACGCGGGCTCACTGCGTCGGTAACTGGAACATCTTACCAGCCTCGAACGTATCCCTATCCCTAAGATTGACGCGTCAAAAGGCGCTGACAGTCTCAGGGGTTCGCCCTCCAAACAAAGGGGAATCCCTAAGGTTGCCGTCGTGACGAGGAGGTGCCCAGCATAGGGATAGGGATCTGTTCCAGGCTGGTGAAAATATACATTACCAGTGGCGGGCTGTTTTTCAATCCCAGGACTTCTTGAGGGTCGAGGACGACGTCGGGGTGGTCTGGTGTATACTTTTGCTCCGTTTTCACGGGGAAACAGCGAAACTTTTTTGTCTGCGGGTCGGGAGCGGGCCCCCTCCGGTCAAGAGCTAAACGGGACGCGGGTAGCCCTAATTGGGGAGACAGGGCGCGGGCGGGCGGGGCATCGAACGAAAAGAAACAACGAACAAAAAAGGAAGCAACGAAACATGTATACACCAGGATCCCGTATACACCAGGATCCGCGTCCCTGTTCGGACCTCAGCACCGGGTCGGAACAGAAACGTCGGTGTCGTGAGTTCGTTTCCCTACTGTGGTTGCCCTGCGAGCAGTGGAGCGCTTTGTGGGCCCCAGAAACGGCAGGCCGTTTTTTCATCGTTTCCAAAAAAATGTCCCTTGGAAATGGAAACGGCAAAAAAACGGCGACCCGGAACGGCAAAAAAACGGCTCCAGGATTGGAGCCGGAGCCGGAACCGGTCAAACCACCCCTGACCATCCGGGGGACACAGAAAACTAAGTTTAAGTACAGATTAAGTTCTGGACTTATCTTACATAGAACCTCACTTAGTCTGTACTTAGCGAACTTAACTTAGAATGTACTTAGAACTTAGATTGTACTTAAAGTGTTCTTAAACCGTACTTAGTTTGTACTTAGTTTGTTGCCGCACTTGCGGATATAGTCACGTCGGTCATTATGGTGCGTGCCTCATTAGATTTGGCCCAGCGTTTCGTTATACGGGCGTCTCTGATTGTGTCGGTGAAAGTCCTCCTCCACTCCTCCACCGCAACATTTTGGATCCTCCTCCTCCTTGTCCTCCTCCTCGTCCTCCTCCTCGTCCTCCTTCTCGTCCTCCTCCTCCTCGTCCTCCTCCTCCTCCTGGCACCCTGTTGTCCAGCACAGAACCACGACGCCCCTCCCCTGAGACACAAAGGCCAGACACTGAGACTCCAATTCGCAGCCATTCTGTTTCAGGCTTCTGGCGAGCTTCTCTCGCCTCTGGCGCTCCAGCGCACCGCCTGGGATGCCGTCCAAGAAGCGCCCAGCAGCTGCTCTCGCGCTCGCGACGAAGCGGCCTGCGGCGGCGGCGGCGTGGCACAGCCGCGACGACCAGTCGGAGCCCATGGAGGACGACGGCGACGCCGACGACATGCTCGTCGACAAGCCCGACGGCGAACCTGACAGCAGGACCACGACACGCGGGCAGCGCTACACGTTCGCGAAGAACAAGCACATGCTGGACAAGAAGCTCGTCGAGCGCTTCGATTGGCTGATGGACCCGCAGAACAAGAAGCCAGGCAAGCAGGCCGAGATCAACCAGATCGTGAACGCCTGCGTCGCCCGCAACGCCATGAATGGCGACGGCTTCATCGCGAAGTCGCAGACGGTCGCCATCGCGCAGTCCCACGTTGTGCGCGACGAGGAGAAGGAATCCCTCGAGGGGATGGGCTGGTGGAGCATGGCCGGTGGCAAGTACAACGGGAGCGAGGAGCTGGCTCAGAAAGCGGTGGACGCTGGCGAGCTCATCTTCAACGAGAAGACCAAGAAGTGGTACCAGAGCAGCCACAGCCTCACGAAGGCGGACATCAAGGAGCGCGGCTACAAGGGCGAGCGGCTGGTCGACGTCTTCCACGACAAGGACTTCCTGACGGCGCTCTGCCACGCTGAGGACGACCTCAAGTCGGAGCCGTTGGCCGTCGAGTGGATGAGCTTCAAGCCGAAGAAGCAGATCTCTGGCGAGATGGCCGACGACGGCGACTTCGCGCTCATGCAGGAGCTCGGGGAGGAGGAGGAGGAGGAGGAGGAGGAGGAGGGGGAGGAGGGGGAGGAGGAGGAGGAGGAGGAGGAGAGGGAGGAGGAGGAGGAGGAGGGGAGGAGGCAGATATGGGGTAGGAGGAGGACGTTTCGCATTGCATTCGTTGGTTCAGTTGTTTTTGATGTGTTGTAGATCTGTTGTAGATCCCTTGTAGATTTGAAAACCTACAACAGATCTACAACTCATTTATATATATATATATATATAAAACCAGAGGAGAGCTTCGACGCCGTCTCGCGCGTCACGCTGGCGCTGAGGCGGCTCGGCACCAAACTGCTGGCCTCTGGTGGGGGCGACGCGACTCGCTCCATGTCGAACCGCGCCATCAGCCTGTGCAAGTCCATCGTCGGCCCCAGCGACGAACTCGAGAAGGTGATGGTGAAGCAGGGCACGGATAAGAGCTCGGTCACTAAGTTCGACGTGTCCAAGGTGCTCGCCGACGTTGGCCGCCCATACAAGTCGACGGTGGAGCTGTGCAACGAAATCATCGTCCAGGTCAAGAACGCCAACAAGGGCAAGGACGGCAACAAAGAGGTGAAGAACCTCAAGCCGATCGCGCTCTAAGGCAGCTGGCACGGTGCACGTCTCTACTGAGGCGGAAGGAGGAAGAGGGGGAGGGGAATGAGGAGGAGGAGGAGGTGGGGGAGGAGGAGGAGGTGGAGGAAGAGGAGGAGGCACCGCCAGCCTTCAGCGCGCGAAGCCCCCCACGTCGCTGAGAGCGACGCTGGGGCGACGGCGCCACCAGCGCAGAAGCTTGTGATGGGCCGATGCCCAAACCGCTGGCCCTGACGTTTCGTCAAAAACCAGATGGAACAACGCCCTCAGGATTGCGTGGGGCCTTCCAGTCCCCGTCGGACCTCCCCTCCTCCTACCCCTAATCCTATTCAGATTCCTACTCTAAGTCGCCCCCTACGCCTACTCCTACTCCTACTCCAAGTCACCCCCTACTCCTATGCCTACTCCTACTCTTACTCCGACTCCTACTCTCTGCTCTCTCATGTCCTTCCTCTCATTCTGCTCCTCCTTCTCCTCGCCCTCCTCCGTCGAGTGCCATTTTGGCGCAATAGTTCATTCGCGATGAGCTCCAAGCGAGCTCGGCAGACTGCGAACCCAGCAGTCCGCGAGTCGGATTACATCGAATGTTTGAAGGAGTTTGCAGGTAAGAAAAGCTTAGAAGATGCCATATCCCCTTTGTCGGCCGATGCTCTACGATTGTCTCCGATGCACGTTGTTAGGACATCTAAGTTACTCGAGGCCCTGATGGATCGAGGCATCAAGAACGGCGTGATCTTCACAACTCGATTCCAAGCGTCAGTTCAAGCTGTGATGACTAAACCAAACGAGCTCCGGTCCGCTCGCATCACCGACCACGTTCGGCATTGCTTCGGGATGGTCCGACAGATCAAGCTCGACTCCGATCTGGCCTCTGGGAGAACTCGGAGCCGAACGAGTGCATCATTCCAGAGACAGTGCGGAGCGGCAGATCGGGTTGTGATCGATCATCTGGTGGCACGTCTGGCACTACACGACGGGCCACCCCTCGACAGCGGCGAAGCTCCTCAGCAGGAGCCGACAGACACCCCTCCCACGTTCAAATCAGTCGTGAACTTCAGCGACAAGCATGATATCATCAGCATGATCCGTTCGGGCTTGCGCCAGATCGAGACGCATGAGGCCGACATCGACATGAGTGATCATCAGAGCGTGGTATCAGTGGCGTCCACCGTCGTGCATCCTGAGGCCGACTCTGTCTCCGGCAAGGACGGCTTCCCAATGCCCTCGCCGAGAACGTCGTTGCGCGCCGCGCCTCGACGCTCTGAACCAGCTACGCCCGCAATGAGCACTGCGAGCTTGGACGCCTTCATCGACGGCGACACGTCCGACGACCCGAACGACAAACCGACCTTCGAGACCCCGACGTTCGTTGAGCCGCCCGATCCGTGTTCAGCGAGGCGCAGGAAAGCTATCTTGAAATCTCGCAAGGACGGTTCCAACGGCAAGCCTGCTGCAGGTAAGCTTCAGACTCCGCAGAAGCCCGCCGCCGCCAACAAGAAGGTCACCAAGCAGACTCCAGCCTCATCGGACGAGGCCCTCGCCAACCCAAAGTTGGCGAGGACGAAGGAGCTCTGGGGAAACAATTAGTATTATATCCTCCGTCCCCCTCCTCATCCACCTCCTTCCATCTCCCTCCTCCCGCCCCACCCAGGGGCCTCCTTAGGCTCAGAACAACATGTTGGTTGAAGATCTGTGTTCGTATGTGTTCCGCATCCTACTTCCCCTTGGCTTCTCTCTCTCTCTCTCTCTCTCTCTCTCTCTCTCTCTCTCTCTCTCTCTCTCCCTCTCTGATTGGGGTTCCAATGCGAGAGGACGGTCGCTTCGAAGTGACTGCCGCGGGTTCGGCTAGCCAGAAGCGGATCCACGCGGCAACGATCAAACGTTCGACTTACGGACCCAACGCTGAGAAGCACATGGAGGACCTCGTGCGCCACATCTCGGAGAACCGCTGCTCCAAAGCATCTGCTCTGGACTTCAAGAAGGGGCTCTCGTGAGGCTCGGTCTTTAGTTCTGTTCTGGGCAATGCTGGCCATGCTCGCAGGGGTTGCGAGTGCGGGTTGCCGAGCAGTCTGAGTGACGCACCGATAGAGAATGGAAATACACCCTCCACCACAAACAAGGTTGCATCGCACGCACGTGCACAAACCTCACAATTACACCGAACGAATTGCACGCACGCACGACCACCACTACAATAAGACACATGTCAAGCAAACCTGGACACAAGATTCAAACTGTATATCACGATTACAAAACTTAGTCACGTTGGATATCAATTTATATCGTGGTGTGTGAATTCGCGGTATATTCAATTACTGGAGTTGTAGATGTGTTGTAGATTTGTTGTAGATTTTGAAATCTACAACAAATCTACAACATATATGTTGTAGATGTGTTGCAGATTTCAAAATCTACAACAAGTCTACAACAGATCTACAGCGCTATGATACTGAACGTGTCTAAACCATACGCATGCAAACACTAATGTGAAAACAAACAATGCGTGTTGGTTCAGAGGAAGAGACACCGATTACAATTTTTGTGGACGACCAGAACGTTTGCGATTACCACGTCGTGATCTTGCTATATGTTGCACATGCGCAAAATGCAAAACCACATTCACACAAGTCAGTCCTTCCCCCTTCTGATACGGATGCGAAGCATGAGAGAGCAGAGGTAGATGACCAGGAACGTTCGCCCGAATATGTTTGTATATTCCGACGCTATGGTTGGCCTATCCTTTCCTCCCCCCACTCCGAAGACAGGGCCAGCAGCCACAGGGAGCGGGGATGGTGAGACCCCGCCTGCTGTCACAGTTTTCGGAGTGTGGGGCGGGAGGGCGGGTCCTGACAACATATCTGACATTGCATTTCCTTCCCCCACTTTGAAAGTTAGGCCAGCAGTTACAGGGAGCGGGGATGGTGAGACCCCGCCTGCTGGCTAAATTTTCGGAGTGGGGGGGGGGGAATGGGGGTTCCGAAGTTGGTTCGAAGATGTGCGAGGATCTCATCGTTGGCTTGAAGATGCGCCAGGCGCCCGACGTTGGCATCGAAGATGCAGGAGGGGGTCCCGACGTTGGCTCGAAGATGCGCGAGGTCCCCGACGTTGGCTCGTAGATGCGCAGGCGGGGGTCCCGACGTTGGCCCGAATATGTGCGACGGTGCCGACGTTGGCTCGAAGATGTGCAAGGGGGGGGCCCGACATTGACCCGAAGATGTGCGGATGTTTCAGGCCACAGTAGATCCTAAGTGTGACACTTGATTTCGGTTGGGAAGTGGGTCGGTTCCTCACGGTCCTCACGTTTCTCCGTTGACATTTTGGATCAAATCAGCCATAACAATATTGCACATTTTAATTCACATCCAGACGCGATGCAGTGTACATGGGTGGCAGGCAGCAGAAAAAACGGAAGCTCGAACTGCAGGCAGATGATGTTTCTGGCCGCGACGCGGCCGCGTCCATCGGTTCCACACCCGATCGGTTCGATTCTGTGTTAGCCACGAGGTTGATTCGGCAATGGGCATGGGGGCACGTCAGCGCACTTGAGATGCAGTCGACAGCCACCGCCGCATACGACGACATGAAAAACATGTGCGAGACACTCGGATCTTCGACGGACAGCATTCCATCGTCAATTCGGCACCTTGCTTCATTGGGAACGTGGGGTCGGTATAAAGGCAACATTTCTTCAGAACTCAGAAGATGGATTGGTGAACCGTCCGTTCCTCCCCCAAGACAGTTTCAAGTTCGGGTGAAGGTCCCAAAAGCTAGAGGGACGCAAGCTACGATTCAAAGTTTCGGCGCGAACATGTTAGACCCACACGTCACGTTTTCGCATATGTTCAGGCACGACAGGGATCGGTTCGACGAGAAATTTCTTGGGCCAAATGGCACAAAAGAGTCGTTGCAACAGTTTTGGGATGAGGTTGTTCGTCGACGGGACCCACGGATTCAACGCCATCCTATGTGTCACAAGCGGGACTGGGCTCAACGGTGCATACCGTTGAGCCTCCACGGCGACGCCGTACCTGTGGTTCGAGTAGGGAAGCCTGGCACGGAGAGCTTGGAGTGCATTTCAATACAATCACTGTTAGCCAACGGGCCGACCCTGCGAGTTAAGATCTTGATGTTCTCGATGTTTGAAAACAATAAAGTGAGTGGCGTGCCAGGGATCGAAAATACATCTCAAACAATATGGAAGCATCTATGTTGGTCTTTGAAGGCACTGTACGACGGGCGATTTCCTCAGACGGGTTGGAACAACGACGAGTGGGACCCACGTTCGAGCGACGGTATGATTGCTGGGCGACCCCTATGTTCGGAAAAAGAGGATTTCTTTGCTGTGATATGGTCGATCAAAGGTGGTCTTGATTGGTTCGCGAAAGGACTTGGCCTCAAGAGCTACAACAAAACAGACCCATGCGAATTTTGCCCGTGCGATAGGTTGTTACGCAAATCAATGTGGCCTACTAATTTTTCGGAGGCGGCTGAGTGGAAGACGAAATTGCTTACTCCAACACAGTGGAGAGCAGGCAAGCCTTCTCTCCACAAACTATTCCAGGAGTTTGAGTTTCTGACAAATCACAATCTGGAAGCGGATGAGCTCCATATTTTACACCTCGGAGTTTTACAATATTACTTCGGGAGCATATTGTGGCTACTGACGTACCATTGTCTTGAGGGCTCACCAGAGGCCAATTTCGAGCGGGTGTGGAGAATGATATTGAACGACTATGCTTCTTATCCTAGTGGCACAGAGTTCACAAAGCTCCAAATATCATCGTTCATCGACCCGACAGCACACGCGGATCACGCCCCCAAGCTCAAGGGAAAGGGTTGCGAGGTCAAATCGCTCCTTCTACCCCTGCAGGCAATATGGCATCGATTAAAAAGACATGGCATGTTTTACGATAAGATTTCGGAGTCACTAAACTACATGGCGCAAGTGCAACTCTATATAGACGACTATAAACACGATATGTTCATGCCCGACGATATTGCGATAGAGTGTTTGGCTGCAGCGAATAAGTTCTGCTTTACATATTGCTGGCTTACAAATGCCAGCCAACGAATGGATATGATATTGTTCACTCCAGCGCCCAAGCTGCACTGGATGTGGCACATGGCGTATCGCGCACGTTTCTTGAGTATAAGAAGGGGTGCTACGTTCATAGATGAGGATTTCGTTAAACACATGAAAAAAGTTGCAGGTAAATCCGTTGCAGGAACGAAGATGCATAAGGTGCCCAACACAGTTCTTCACAAGTACCGATGGGGCTTGACTCTCGAGTGATTATGTGATCATGATGTTGTGCGGGCCAGCACATCGTGCGAACATGTGGCACCCAATCGGCCATGAAGCGTGGTCAGAAAAAAAACAGAAAAAAAAAACAAAAAACAAATCAAAACAACAGAACAGCACACATCACAACAACCACAAATGAACACCGAACGCGAGTAAGAGAGGTAACATAATTTCCACCCGAACCAAATGCAATCAGGCAGGGGCTTCCGCTCGAGGCTTCCTTCCGATTCACGTCCCAGGAACACAAACGAAACGTGACGACAGCTAAAGATGGACAGCGCAAACAGCAGTAAGAGCATGAGGAAGAGGAGGAGGAGGAGGAGGAGGAGGAGGAGGAGGAGGAGGGAGGAGGAGGACGACGAGGGATGCAGGAGGAGTGAGGCGACACGTCCATGCACAAGTCGGCCAACATAATTGTTAAAGTGAAGTAGGGTGTGATTAGGATGATAAGGACCATGTCAAACGAAATATGCGTCAACTACGCTGCAATACACTCTCCTGTCAAACTCCTTTACCAATCCGTGTCTAAAAGCACGATCGCTGAATTAGCCACCCTGCAACAATTGCCTTGTGGAGCGTGACTTCGCCACCCTGACCAAACGTTGGACTGTGCTCGTCGTTTCCTCTTCACTCCTCCTCCTCCTCCTGCTTTTCCTCCTGCTGCTACTCCTCGTCCTCCCCCAACTCCTCCTCTGACTATTCGAATGGCTCGCGCCAAATCCGCCTGCCAAATTTCCGTCGGGATTCACATGGGGAACCCGCGTGGGGACCTCTGGAAACCCAAGGATACCCCGCGGATGATGCTTAACATGACATGCATGGTGGGAAACATGTATGGGGCAGGCGTTCATTGGGGTTCGCGCGGGGGTGTTTCCTTCTCCTGCGGGCTTTGCGCGGGCTCAAGAGACAACTCGCAATTTGCTGATCGGGTTTCGGCGGTCACCGATGGTCCCTCTAAGGGGCCCCAACGCAACCCAGCGAGATTGCCCAGAGAGAGCGTTGGGGGACGCTGGATGGCCCAAAGAGGGCGACAAGAGGAGGAAAGGGAGGAGGAGGAGGAGGAAAGTTTAACACAAGTTTGAGAACCGATGTTAAATTCAATGTAAGTTAAGTTCAACCCACCCCAATTTCTGAGTACGTCCATCTGAGTTCTGTTCGACGGCGAACTTATTTTTACGTTGGGTCTTAATTGATGTTGTACCTAGTTTGAACTTCGTTTGAACTTAGTTTGAACTTAGTTTGTACTTAACTTAGTTTGTACTTAGTGTACTTAGATTTGGGGTGGGTTGAACTTAACTTACATTGAACTTAACATAGATTCTTAAACTTATCTTAAACTTAGTTTTCTGTGTCTCCGGGATGCACAGGGACGGCGACGGAACCGGTAACAAACACGGCGTCGGAACCGGCAACAAAAAGAAACGGCAAACCGGAACCCGTAAAAAAAACGGCCCTGTCGTTTCCAGGGCCCACTCAAGTGGAGCGCGCCGGTCCAGCAGGGCGGCGGCGCTCCAGGAGGGGGGGGGGGGGGGGGCGGACCCGCAGGCCCCGCCCGGCGCGCCCCCGCCGCGGGCGCCGCGGACAGCCCCCGCGCGCGCCGCTGGCGGAGTGGCCGCCCGCCTCGCGGACGCGGCGGGCGGCGAGGACTGCTGCCAGGGGGGGCCCCGCCTCGAGGGACGGGCGGCTCAAGGACGAGGAGGAGGAGGAGGAGGAGGAGGAGGAGGATTTCCAGGATTTCCGCCATCACGTAGTGATATTGATTAGAAGCCCAGCACTGCCTGGGCATGTGCAGTGTGTTGGGAGTGACCTGGTGCACCTCGGTCGCTGCAAACCTCGAACGGCCTAGGAGGGGAGTGGAACTCAGAGGTGCACGTGCACGTCCAACGCCTCCAGGACCGACCCCCCCCCGAGGGGAAGGGCCCCCCCCTGCCACCCGCCAGGCACTCCAGGCACTGGCCAGGGACACAGGACACCCCTCGCCACCAGGCGGGGCACTTGGTGCGAGTCCCGGGGCGGGTGCCCTGGCCTGCTCCCCCCAGTCCCCATGTCCAGGGACGACAGAGCAGGACTCCCCATGAGCCTGGCCGAAGCCAGACCCCCCCCTCCACACCCTGGCGCGGCCAAGACAGTGGAGGGACCCGAACCGGCCGTAGCCGAAACGGGTTTACCGTTTAGGCCCGAAGACCGGGGTCGGGTAACGAGACCCGTCGGTCGTTGGAACTATATTGTTCTGGATGCCCAGGAGCCTGTTGATTTCATTCGGGGCGATGACGGCGGACACGTTGGTTGGGGGAGGGGCCGGTGACGTCACGTTTCGCTCCGGCGGCGTTTGGGAATGCCTAGGGAGGACTAAAGACGAGTAGGAACAGCATGTAGGTGGCGATCGGTGCCACAGCACTTGTGTGAACCACAGTGCCTGCGGGCACCACAGCGCCCGTGCACACCACGGCGCCAATGTAAAATAGAGGTCCGCCACAAAATATATACACAGGCACCCTCCACAGGATTGTTCCTGGGCCCCATGGGAGGGTGGCGGTGTATAGATCACCGCTGGGAGCCGGCGGCTTTATACACCGTCCCTCCCTGAAGGTACGTGCAGTGTTCGTCGCGTGGTGTTTGTGTATACATTTTCATGGCGTAGATGGGGTCCACTGGGATCGGGCAACGATGCCCGCTGGCCGTTGACAGAAGGTCTGTTTGGATGCCCAAGTCCCAATTTACTTCAAGCGTCTGCCTTCGTACTTCAAGAGTCGATGTGTTTTTTGCTGTTCTTCGTTGCAATCTCTGGGAGGGCCTGAGCCCAATCTGTTTTATAAGCTGACGCCCTCCACTGAAGTGTTCCTGGGCCTCAGGGGAGGTTGGCGGTGCACAGATCGATCACCACTGGGGATCTGCGACTTTAGACACCGTCCCCTCCCTGAACGTACATGCAAAGTTCGTCGGAGCTTGTCTGTGTATATACACATATATACGAGAGAGCGTGATCCACCGCCGCTTTCCTGTGGAAAATTGCCAACCTTTTCCTCCGGAACCCGGGGGTCGCCCCCCCCCCCCCCCTCCGAAAATCCCCCCCCCCCCCCCTGCTGGAACCCCTCCCTCCCCCCCTCTCCCCCGGCAAAACCCCCCCCTCTAACCCCTCCCCCCCCCCCCCCCCTCCCGCTCGAAAACCGGGGGGGGGTCACTACGGTTCGAAACCCCTCCCCCCCCCGTCCGGATCCGGAAAACCAGGGGGGGGTCACTACCGGTTCGAACCCCTCCCCCCCTTCCCTTATTACCCTCCGGATCCGGAAAACCGGAGGGGGTCACTACCGGTTCGAACCCTCCCCCCCCCCCCCCCTACTCACCGCCAGCAAACGACTCCCGGTCCCCACACCGTCCGTCCGCATCACATCCCCCACTGGTGTTCCCAGCACCACTGTCCTCACCACCACTGTCCCCACTGGTTCCACCACCGCCCCTACTGTCCCCACCAGTGCCCCCACCACTGTCGCACTGTCCCCGCTGTCCCCAGAACTGTTCCCACCACGGTTCCACTCTCCCCACTGTCTCCACGGCCCCAACCACTGCCCGACTATCCCCACTGTCCCCACTGTCCCACTGACTCCTCCGCTGTCCCACTGAGCTGTCCCACTGTTCCCACCACTGTCCCCACTGTCCCCACCACTGTCCCCACTGTACCTCTGTCCCATTGTCCCACCGCCGTCCTCGCCACCGCCTTCACCACTGTCCCCACCACCATTGTACCCTCCACTGTCCCACTGTTTCCACCTCATTCCCATTGTCCCCACACCACTGTCCCCACCACCACCGTCACCACCACTGTCCACTGTCCCCCCCTGTTCCCACCATTGTCCCCACCACTGTCCCCACCACTACCGTCCCCACCACTGTCCCACTGTCCCACTGTCCCCACCACTGTCCCGCTATCCCCTCACCACTGTCCCCACCAACACCGTCCCCACCACTGTCCGCACCCCCACTCGGTTTTCGAGGGGGGGGGGGGTTCGAACCGGTAGTGACCCCCCCCGGTTTTCGAGGGGGGGGGGGGAGGGGTTCGAACCGGTAGTGACCCCCCCCCTTTTCATGATGAGCTGGGGGGGGGGGGGGAGGGGTTCGAACCGGTAGTGACCCCCCCCGGTTTTCCGCCAGCAGCGGTAGAACACGCTCTTTCATATATACACATGTTTTCCGTGGCGTAGATGAGATCCTGAGGGATGGGGCACCGATGCCTGTTGGCCGATGCCTGTGGGAGGTTTCTTGTGTTCGAGCTCCTACTGTACGTCGTTTGAGGCACCTCGTCCTCAGGACCCCATCGCTCAGGACCCCCTCCTTTGACCCGCCGGAAAAAAAAACTCTGGAGATGGGGGACGGGTCATCTCTGACGACACAAGCCGGTCGTTGGAAGTATGTATTTTTGTCGGATACCCAGATCCCAATCTATTTCAAAAGCGCCTTTCTGCTTCAAGAGTCGATCTGTTTTTTACTGTGCTTTGTGCTTCTTTGGGAGGGCCTGGGCCCAACCTTCTTTATCCGCCTTCCTACTTTATGTTTTTACCTACTTCTTCCGACCGACATGTAGGCGTAGGGGGTTCGGGGTTTTGTAAGGGTTTCGTCGGTTCTCGGCGGCTGTTTCAAGCCTCCGGGGTGCCTTCCAGCAGCCGCGCCGCGCCGAGGGCGTTCCGGGGCTGCCTGGATCGTCCCGAACGGCCGCGGGGGAGCGCAGAGTTGTGACCCGAAAGCCATCAGGGGGCGGACGGAACCCAGTCCTCTTGAGGGGGCGGACGGAACCCAGGCTACTCTCAACGCCCTCGTACACCGTGTTTTTACCTACAGGCGGCCCGGATTAGTAGGTCGACCCTGCAAGAGCAAGGGCACCCTCGGGTCCCGTGCATTGCGACCCGTGTCTCCTGTCTTTCCCTGGCAACGCGGCCCTCGGAGGGGTCTCGCGTCCTCTCGCGTGTCCTCTTCAATCAAGCCCGACTGTACTTCTTCCGACCGACGTGTATGACTCTTTCGGAGGTGGACAGACCTCCCACCATGACACCTCGATTCGGGAATGGGCCCTTCTCGGCTCGCGAGAGGGCGTCTCGGCCGCCATTTTTGCGGGTCCATGCCCGTCGGTTTCGGTCCCAGGCCGTTTTCATTACGGGGAGGTTTTTTTAAAGGGAGGTTTGCCCACCGCCGACGCTCTCGACCCGGGCCTTCTCGACTTCGGCCCCGCGCGCGGCTCGTGGGCGGGCCCCCGGGGGCCGGCGGGCTCGGGTCCTGTGGGCGGAGCCCAGGCTTCGGCTGGGGGCACGGGCGGGAGCTGTGGAGCCGGGTGCGGCCAGGAGTGCCCCTCTGGCCCAAGGTGCCCGGAAGTCTGCCCCTCCCGAGAGCAGGAGGAGGGGGAGGAGGAGGAGGAGGAGGAGGAGGAGGAGGAGGAGGAGGAGGAGGAGGAGGGAGGAGGAGGCGGAGGCGGAGGCGGCGGAGGAGGAGGGAGGAGGAGGAGGAGGAGGAGGAGGAGGAGGAGGAGGAGGAGGAGGAGGAGGAAGGAGGAGGGAGGAGGAGGAGGAGGAGGAGGGAGGAGGAGGAGGAGGGGGGAATGGTCCTTCTTTCGGCGTCTCGAGCGTAGCACGAGCCCGCTCCTCACGGGGGTCCTTCTGCGCCTGTTGCGGCGGCGGCTGCTTCTGCTGCCCTCCTCCGCGTGAAGGAGGAGGAGGCGGATGCGGAGGCGGAGTCGGAGGAGGAGGAGGAGGAGGAGGAGGAGGAGGAGGAGGAGGCGGAGGAGGAGGAGGAGGAGGAGGAGGAGGAGTCCTTCTCCTCTCTGGAGTTTTGTTTTTTGTTTGTACTCTGTCGCGCAACGTTCGCTACCCCGCCCACCCACCCCGGGGTAGCGGTAACGATCATACGCAGGGGGGGGGCTGCCCCCCCCCGTGCCGTGTTGGTGATCGCGCGCATGTTCTGGGGGTCGAAGCGTGCCCCGCCCCGCCCTAGCGTACCCGCTACCCGGGGGCCCCAACCCCCTTCGGGTAACGACCCTTATTGGAACTCATAGAACATGAATTTCGGAGATGAATTTGGACAGCGGAACGGGCTGCGTTGGGTAAGCTTGGTCGGACCAGCCCTGCAGGAGGGAGGAAGGCCAGAGGAGGAAGGGAGACCGATACCTCTACTCTTCCCTCGCTTCCACGGCTGGATTCGCCTCGAAGCCCTGGTCATGCGCACCCCTGGAAAGGTCCAGGGATTAGCGGTATCGGTACCCGAGATCCGAGCGTTGCAATCTGTTCGGGCATCGATCCGACTCGAACAATGCAGCAGAAAGACGGGGTCTAGGGCTCCAGTCGCGATTTCTCGCGAGGTGGCAACGTCGGATCTCAGGTTTGGAGAGGGGCAGGGGTGGCGTGGGACAAGCCAGGTCAGACGGGCCCAGCAGGTCTGGGCCTTCCAGATGGGGTCCGAGTAGATGGGGTCGGAGGTTCGTGCCGCATTGCCGATGCATCGGCGATGCTGCTCGATGTGGAGCCCAAAAGTCTCAGCGTCGACTTCGCCGATACACCAGCGACGTCGCACATGCATCGCCGATGCATCGCCTCGGCGATGCCCTGGCGATGCGGCGCGATCCTCCAAGCCCATCTACTCGGACCCATGTAGGAGCCTCTAGCAGGAGGGAGGTATGTTGGGGCAGGCGCATGGGCGGGCTCGTGAGCCGGCGTCGGGGCATGGGGGGCACCCCCGGCCGCCCTCGGCCACACCTGGCCGAAGAGGACAAGAGGAGGACACGGCACAGACGGGTCGGAGGTCCATACAGATTTCTTGGATCGGCTCTGGGTCCCCTCGGCGGCGCCTCCGGCGCTGCCCCCAGCACGCTCTGCGCGCCAGCCCGCCAGGGAAGGGGGGGGGACTTGCGCCGATGCTAGGAATTTGCCACACACTTGCCATGCATTTCTTATGAGTGTGTTTCTCAGGTATGGCTCTATGTGTGTTTTGATTGTCTCGTCCCCGTCCCCTTCCCCCCGTGCCCCTCGCCCTTGGTCTGTGCCTTGTCTGTGTGGGTGCTTTCAGGCTTGTTTCGAGATCAGGGGCCCTAAGTAAGAGTACTCATTTCAGTAGTCTCACCCGTAGTCCACAGCAGAGCCGCATAACTGTGGCACAGCGGCTTGTTTCACCATCTTGCCAGTGCAGCTCTGACGTGCACATGTGTTGTTGTTGAGTTCACTTCTATATCATCATTGTTGTTGGTTCCGGCTCTGGTAACAAGTGTGTAGTTTCTTCAATTGAGGTGCCACCTCGGGGCGCGCACCCCGTTTTTTTAAATTCAGGGAAGGTCTTGCACGTCAGACTGGACCCCTGGCCTCTGGCTTACATCAACATCAACAACTACAACACCATTAGTAGTAACCAAATCAGCAACGACAGCGACAACGACAACGACAACGACAACCACAACACTTACAACAAGAGCAGCAACAATAACACCACCAACAACAACATCACTATCAACACCAAGACCTACCACACACCAGCAATAACACCAACAAACACACCAACAGCACCAGCAACAACAGCACCAACGACACCAACGCCACAGCCAGCAACAACAATACAATAGCAGCAACAGCAACAACAATGGCAGCATCACCACCACCAACAACGGTTCCCGCCTGATACTCCCACAATCTGTTGAAGAGAAGCGCTCTCGCTCAGGACCTTGCATTTGGCCGCGGGATCGCGCCCTCGCGTGGGACGTCCTCGCAATTGATAATTAAATATTCAGGCGCCGCGCCCTGGGCACTCAGGAATCACGCTCTCGCTTTGGACTTTCTGACGAAATGCACTTGGGACTCGCGCTATCGCTCGAGACATTCTCGCGATTCATGCAGGGGTGACGCTTCAGCGACCAAACCGCTCGACCTGGCCGTCTGGGCCCGCGTTCCCGACCGGCCCGCCCGACCCTGCCGCTTGTCTTCCTGCTCTTAACCCCCCTCCTGCTAATCACTCGAGCTCTATCCTCTTCCCTCCCTCTTGCCCCTTCCCTCCTCACTCCGTTCCTGCAATCCTTCCCTCCTCGCCATAATCGAGCAGTGGCGAGGCGTTCTGGCTTGCCTATGGGTCCACCAAAGGATGGTCTAAGAACCCTTTGTGGTTTGCGCGAAATGTTCTTGGGACAGTTCTGACCGATCCTGTTTTTTGGTGTAATACTGTTCTAAGAACATTGTTTCTGCTCTTGGAACATGTTTGGGTTCTACGACAATTGCGTGGTAGTCCTACAGGAATGTTGGGACGGTCGTTCCCTGCTCAGTATATGTTTTTTCCTTTCGCCAACCTCTTCCTGGTCGAGGGGCTGCGTCACCTGCACGCGGCAGGGAAAGAAGATCTACCTCCAGGAGGGGTACGGCCGCAGACGCAGATCGCTGGTATCGAGGGTGTTGCATATGGATGTTGACTCGCACGCGCTTAGATGGGAGCGAGAGTCTCAAAACGATGATTGTTTTTTTTGTTTGTTTGGTCCCTGCACGCACTGGCAGCTGCTGGTGGCGCAGAGAGGTTGAATTCATTGTTGAGCTACAGGCCGCAGAGTGAGTGGGAAGCCGTTGTGAAGGAGTACTGCCACAGTGGCGGCCAACTTTTCCCATACTTCTGTGCCCTTTGGTGCACACAGTCTCTTGCTTGCTTGTTTGGTCCCTCTCTTTGTCTCTTTCTCTACCTCTTCATCTTCCTTTCGAAAGCCGGGCGATGGCTGCTAAAGCCGTGGCTGCTAAAGCGGCCCTCCCGGAAGGAAAAACAACTTCCCGGAATGAGGCGCGGCACGCGAAACGTTTCAGTCAGCGGGCTTCTTCCCGGAAGGACGGAGACATCTTCCCGGAGGTCGATTTTAGCAGCCCCGGATTTAGCAGCCCTTGCCCGGCTTCCGATCCTCGTATTCCTCCTCGCAGGTCCGCGTGGATTCCCTGGATCGGCGCTGGAGTCCCCGTGGTGGCGCCTTCCGCCCCGCCCCTGTGCCCGAGCGCGCCATGGAGCGGCGGGCCCGAGAAATCTGCGCTGACCCCAGGCAGTACACGCCAGTCGTTGAAAGTAGGTGTATTTTTGGATTCCCAGGTCCCAATCTACTTCAAGCGCCTTTCCACTGCAAGAGTCGGCGTGCTTTTGCTGTGTTTTGTTATTGTCTGGGAGGACCTGGACCCAATCCAATACTACATCCGCCTTCCTGCTTCATGTTTCGACCTACTTTGTTTCCGACCGACGTGTACACGTCAATGCCGTTGCTCCTTTCAGTTCGTCAGCGTCTTCCTATCCATGCTCTCTCGTTGCTTCGGCTCCATCAGCCTACGTCTTCCTATCCATGCTCTCTCGTTTCTTCTGCTCCGTTAGCTTCTTCTTCTTCTGCTTCATCTTCTTCTTATTATTCTTCTTATGCTTCTCAGTCTTCCTCTTCTTCTTGTTCTCCTTCGTCCTCCTCCTCCTCCTCCTCCTCCTCCTCTTCCTCCGCTCGCCCTCGAACTCGATTCGAGAAGTCTGTCCTCGGCCGACTGTGCCAGGCAGCCCGGCGAGGAAGCCCGAAGAGCGCCTGCTCTCCGTGGCTGGCTCCACCGCGCCGGCAGCAGCGGGCCCCTCGCGCTCGGCGGCGGCCGTGCCATGCCTTCGCCCGCCCCTTACCAGCCTCGAACATATCCCTATCCCTAAGATCGACTTGCCAAACAAAACGATGACAATCTCAGGGATGCGCCCTCAAAAGATGAGGGAACCCCTGAGATTGGCATCGTGAGGAGGAGATGCCCAGCATAGGGATAGGGATCTGTTCCAGGCTGGTAGGCCCCGCGAGGACCGGCGGCCCGCCTCCCCCGCCGCCCGCGCCGCGCCCCGGTGCGGGAGCCCGGCCCGGGAGCCCCCGGAGCTGCGGCTGGTCCTCGGCGGTCGGCTGCTCGGCGAGGAGTCTCTCGGCCGCGCGCAGAGAGGGGGAGGGCTTCTCAGAAGCACCCCCGCTTCTCAGAAGGCGCGGGCCTTCTCTATACACTCCAGGCGATGCTTAAGAAAACCCAAGTTTTCGGCCAGAGTCTCGATTATTCTTAATGTTTCAATGTAAATCCTAAGATTTGACTCGACACTCTGGGTTTTTATTCAAATTCTGAGACTATGATTTTCTGAACCCAAGATTTCTAAGGCATTTCGCAGGGTGTAGATGCAAGGCTGGCACCTTCTGAGAGGCAGCCTCCTCCTAAGAAGCCCTCCCCCCTCCCCCTGCCCCCCTTGTGCGCGCCGCCAAGAGTCGGGGGCGGACGGCCTGCGGCTGCAGTGGGGCGCCCGTCCATCTCGCCGAGCGCGTTCCGCTGCCCCGCAGGGTGCCAGCTCGCAGACGCCCGAAAAAGCACAGACGCCTGCCTCGGTGTAGTCTCGGGGTGCTCCTCAGCGGCTGCGCCTTGCCGTTCGCGTCCCAGGGCTGCCCAGATCGTCCCGAAGGGCCGCCGGAGAGCCCAGCTGTGACCCGAAAACAAGGGGAGGTCGTTGGAGTGGATAATCCGGGATAGGCCAAGGGGGGGACTCGGGCCGGGCGAAAGGGGCGGATTGGGAAAGGGGGGGGGTACGACTGATGCAGCTGGTTTCGGCCCCACCGAGGGGCCCATTCCTCGATACATGGCAGCCTCCGGCGCCGGGAGGCGCCAGGAAAATCAGCTAAGTGAGCTGATTCTCAAACCCCCTTTTTGCTATCCCCCCCTTTCGCCCGACCCGAGGGACGCATCGACCCCGAATCGCCTATTCATAGTGGCGCGCGCTGCGCAGCGACTCCCCGCCCGCGTCGAGGGGTTGCTGCGTTCAGGGTGCCCTGGGGTCCCTTCCCACTTGCATCGCGCGCGCGGATTTGCAGGGTTCAGTTTCGTGCGAGGGCTTCTTGCGGCCGCGTCCGCACTGTACGCCACATTTTCGGAGGACCTGGTCTGTCCTGTAAACGGCCGTCGTTGTTTTTCCTTGCGTCCGACGCGTGCTCCTGGGCGCGGTGCAGATTCGACGCAGATTTCACGCGCAGTCGACGCGAAGTCGACGCGGGCTCGCCATAGCTTCGACGTTCGACGTGGACTCGACGCGGAGTCGACGCGGATCGACGCGGGTAATGCCGCAGCAGAACTACCAGCCTGGAACACATCCCTATCCCTATGTTGGGCATCGCCTCATCACGATGGCGATCTTAGGGATTCCCTCAGTCTCTGAGGGTGTCTCCCTAAGATTGTCATCTCCTTCTAGCGTGCCAACCTTAGGGAAGGGACACGTTCGAGGCTGGTGAGCAGAAGCTGCAGCATATTTTTGCGGCTGCAGCCCCAGCAGGGGCGCTCCACGTGGGACGCCACAGTGGCCCGGAGGCCGCCGATCGCCACCAATTTAAATCAGGAGGGGAAAAACACAGACACAATTCATCGTCGACTCCCAGGAACATGTGGGGAAATATGGGAGGTGGGGGGGAAGACAAAAACTCCAAAAATATAGGAAAATATGGGGAATAGTTTTATTTGCGTGTATTTATTTGTGTGTCCCAGGGCCCCTTCAACCAACTTAAAACAGACGCCCAGCCCCGAGAGCGCGAGGGCCAGAACCGGCGGCAGGCCCCTCGAGACTTCGGGGAGTGAGATTTCGGGGCAGGCTTGTACCAGGGGGACAACTAGTCACCACCCACCAAACCACCCCAACCCAACCCGAAGGCCCAAATTTGCCCTCCATTTCCAGTGGGGGAGGGGGTCGGGGAACACTGAAAAAACACAAGGAATCCGTACCCCCCCTAACCCGAAATTCGGGTCAAGTTCGGGTCTTCGGGTTGGGTTGGGGTGGTCTTGTAGGTAGTCAAACTAGGGAACAACAAGTGGCATAAACATAAAAACTCGGAGGTCCGCGCGGATTTCTGCGATCGGCGCTGGGCCCCCCTCCCTGGCGCGCGGAGCGCGCCAGGGGCGGAGTCGGAGGCGCCGCCGGGGGGCCCCAGCGCCGATCCGAGAAATCCGCGCGGACCTCCGAGTTTTTATGCTTATGCCACTTTTTGTTCCCCTCACAACGACGAGCGCAGACCATACCCCCTGGAAGCTTTGGCCGATCTTCGGGTCCTCGGTGGATCCGCGGTTTTGAGATGGGATAGGGCATGTTGTCTATTCTTGGCCATGGTTTATGCGGTGTTAGACACCAGCGCGCAAGTCCTCGCGACACGAACCTGCCGTATACAGGTCCACTGCTCTCTTTCCCGCTTCGGGTGCAAGTCTGCGGATGTTGCGTTCCGCATCGGCGCGGGTATATCCGTGGCCGAAGACCAGCCTGATCCTGCGCTCATCCGGGTAAATCTTGCGCAACCCTGCTTGATCCCTAGTTTACTTTGGAGGCTGATCCCGCTTAGTGACCCATCAGTTGGGTGTACCATAGCCCCTAGTCGTTCCCACGAAGACCTCCCAAGAGCTCGCTCCTCACTCCCCTCTCATCCAGGATGAAACCATTCAGAGGAGGAGGAGGAGGAGGAGGAGGAGGAGGGGGAGGAGGAGGAGGAGGAGGAGGAGGAGGACGAGGAGGAGGAGTTGGAGGAGGAGTGGGGAGGGAGGACGAAGGACGAGGGCCCGGATAGCTGATCGGTTCCTGAAGGCTGCTGGATTCCCGGAGGAGGCCCACTTCGCTTCCCCGTCTCCCCCCCCCTCTCTCTTGGGGAGGGGGAGAGCAATCAGAGGACCCTTACATCCGTCGATGTGTTTTTTCAATCCGCCGCCCCGGCGGCCCCGGCAGCTTCCTCTAGGGTAGTCTAGGGTAGTCTTTCGTCCTGGACCCAGCCTTGACGGCCTTTGCATGGGTCCGACAGTGTGCCCTGGAAGCCGACACGGAGGAAACACAGTAGGGGTCTTGAAGAAGGAACCCTTTTCGTTGGGGAGGGGCTCGGTGTTCCTTAATTGTTCCACACCTTGCCCAATGTTTTCCTGAAGTGTTTGGTTGCAAGTCGAAGGTGAACTTATGAAAAAAGGGGCTTCGTTCCTTATTTAGGTTTCCTTAGGTCAACGCCCCGACTGCACGCCCGAACTGAACGCACCACATCGCCGATGATCCGGGGAGGCGGAGGGGAGTGGTCACCGCCCACCAAGCACCAACCCAACCCAACCCGAAGGCCCCGATTTGCCCGCCGTTTCCAATGGAGGGGGTGTCGGGGAACACTGGAAAAACCCAAGTGGAGCCTATACCCCCCCCATCCCGAAATTCGGATCTTCGGGTTGGGTTGGGGTAGTCTGGCAGGTAGTCAGGTGGGGGAGGGAGGGCGGTCGCATGGGCCCACCGGACGAGGACGAATCCGTTCCAGAGGGCGTGCCGGAACGCTCCCAGAGCGTTCCCGAGGAAGGCCGCAGCGCCCGAGGCGTCTTCCAGAAGCCGGGGGATCTCAGAGATTCTCGATTTCTTCCAGTGGCATGAGGCATTCCGCCGACCCCCACAAGGAGGGCGAGTTTGAGACGACCGTGGAAGTTCTACAGTCGGGGCGTTGACCTAAGGAATCCTAAATAAGGAACGAGGCCCCTTTTTTTTCCATAAGTTAACATTCGATTCCCTGTCGAAAACATCAGGAAAGCCTGAGGCAAGCTGTGAAACACTTAAGGAACGTGGAGCCCCTTCCCAACGAAAAGGGTTCCTTCTTTAAGGCCCCGGCTGTATCTTAGGTCAGAAGACTCTTGGATGCATGTGAGGGGCTCTCAGGGTGCTTCTCGGGGGCCTCTTGGATGGCCTTTGAGGGCATCTGGGGGGGGGGCTTCTTGTAGCCTCGTGGGAGCCTCTTGGGGGCTCCTCGCCCTGGCGTCGTTTCGGACGGGAGGGAGGTGGGCTCTTGCGCAGCCGACCGATTAAGTCGGGCCGCTGAAAGAAGGGGCGCGAATAGGAACGAAGCCTCTTCTTGACCCTAACAGCGCCCTCGTGCCCCAGGAGGGCAAGAGGAACAGCAACAGAGGAACCTCAGGACTATCGACCACCTTCCCCATCCAAACTGTTTATTCCAGCGTCTTGTGATCGTCTTTCATTGATTGTTTTGCCGATCGGCGCGGGCCCTCGCACCCCCCCTCCCCCCCTCCCGTGGAGTATGGGAGCCTGTTTCACGCAGGGGGGGTCTTCCCCAAGGGACGCACGGTTGCAAACAGTCGCATTTCGCAGAGGTCCAGAGCCAGACCCCCCCCCCTCCCCCTTTCGCTCCATGTGGAGACGCCGAATAAGAAACCGTTGACACTTTAGCGTCTTGACTGTTTGCCCTGCCGAGGAGGATGAGGAGCGCAGCCTCGCCGACCTTGGGCTCGCGGCCGGCGCCGCCGTGCACTGCGTGCTGTCCGCGCCGAGCGCGGCAAGCGGCGGGCAGCCGCTGGTCCGCGGGGGCGGGGGCAGGGCAGCACGGAGCTGCTCCTCCGGGTCTTCACCCAGCTGTAGTTAAGTCGGGCATGTCCCTTTACAGGAGGAGTATTCGAAACTAGTAACACAAGTAAGGGGACGATGTTTGTTGCATGTTTGGATTATTTGGATTATGTTTTTTGTTGCTACTGTTCGGTTTTCTTCCCAAATCCGCCTATAGGAGGACATGCTCGACCTATAACTACGGCCAACCCGCATAGTCATGATGGGCACCCTTCCCAAGGGTACACTCGCGTGCTTGCCTCCTCGGTCGATCCTTGGCCACTTTCGCTGGCCGCTGCCCGCCCGAAAAGTTTCGACATGGGCTTGCAAGGTCCGTGCAGCCTTATCGCACATCCTCATGATACCCGGACCCACTGTATTTCTGGATTCCCAGATACCAATCTATTTCAGGCGCCTTCCTACTTCAATGATCGAGTGGTTTTCCTTCTTCCCTCCTCTTCAGGGGGCGGGCGGAAGCCCAATCTACTTCAAACGCCTTCCTAGTTCATGCTTCTACCCACCTCTTCCGACCGACGGGCATCGCTACCAGCCTGAAACATCTCCCTTCGCCCCTCCCCGCCTCCCCCTCCTCCCCTCCCCGCCTCCCCCTCCTCCCTCTCGAGGCGGAGGGTTGATGGTCACCCTCGCGCGCCATTTGAGCAGAGCTTGCAAATGGTGGCCGGCCTAGGCTCAGTGACATTTTCCGCGTATGCATGTGCACGTTTCTTGCCGATGCGCCGTCAGAGCGCGGCTCTTAGCTCGCTTGAAACATATCCCCATCCCCTTCTCTCGATGCAGATTGCAAGGATTCCCTCAGTTTCTGAGCGCGCAACCCTGCGATTGTCATCGCCTTTTGCCTTGTCAATGGTAGGCGTAGGCATGCGCTCGTACGTTTTTCGCCGTTTTCGGCCCCTCGTGGCCCTCGCGTAGCGCCGGGGCAGTCGAAGAAACGGTTCGGGTTGAAACGCGTGCCCTGGGGAAGTGGTCTAGACCTCTGGTCGTCCACGTTGTCAGGACGCATACCACCGAGCTACAATCAGGATGCTCTCGCTCCGACGATCTGAGTTTTTGTTTCATTCGGGCAGACTTGAACATTATTTATTCTAAAGAATAATTATTGTTGGGCCCCCTGGTGCGCGCCCCCCCTGCGCCGCCTAGGCCGCAGCTACATTTTCATCATTTTCGTGAGGAAGCCTCAGAAAAGAGGGTGTGTACAGGATCCGGTTGTTTTGTTGTAATCCGCTTTCCCTTGCAAAAAACAATAGAAAATGACATTTCTTGTTCTAATATAATCAAATTTCAAGAATCCCTTGCAAAAAATAAGGTAAAGTGGACATTCGCGCGCGCAAGACGAAATCCTTCCAAAACCTTAGTGTTCGCAGCGATTTTAACATAAAAACATCAAAAAACCAATGGTTTTTCAACAAAAAATTGTCAAAATCTCATCCCGCGCGCTCTTGCGGATTCGTAGGAAACCCAACACTTTTTAAACATTTCTGTCAAACGGGCTTTTGCGAGCAACTTTTTCGAACTTCTGCGACAACGGTTGCGCACCTGCCAGGGCCATCATCCCTGTCAAATAATACCATGCGGGACACATTCGTTTTTTCTTCGCGCGCGCACGCCGTCGTCGTCGGCCGCGGGGCCCTGAATAGTAGCCACGGTCGTCCGCATGCCACGAAGTGAAGTGTCCGAACGTCATAGGGCGGGAAGCTGGGTGTGGGTGGTGGCGAAGAGTCGTTTGGAAATTTGGTAGAGCTTGAACCGGCCCCCCCACAAAGTGGGGGTATTGCCCGCCTCCTATGAAAACCCTGGCACTGGTGAGAACGGAGTGTCCCCACGTGCTAGTAATTGTTGTTGTTGTTGAACATTATTCCTTTCTAAAGAATTATTATTGTTGGGACCCCTGGTGCGCGACCTCTGCGCCGCGCCTAGGCCGCAGCTACATTTTCATCATTTTTTCGCGAAAGCTTCAGAAAAGTGGATGAGCTCCGGATCCGGTTTTTTGTTGACGCTCGTTTTCCCTTGCAAAAAACAATAGAAAATGAAAATTCTTGTTCTTACTTGATCAAATTTCAAGAATCCCTTGCAAAAAATAAGGTAAAGTGGACATTCGTGCGCGCAAGACGAAATCCTTCCAAAACCTTAGGTTTCGTAACGATTTTAACATAAAAACATCAAAAACCCAATGGTTTTTTAAGAAACAATTGTCAAAATGTCCTTCCGCGCGCGCTGTCCGAATCCCACAAAACCAATGGTTTTTCAACATTTATGTTACATGAGCTCGCGCGAGCTACTTTTTCTTGTTCTAACATAATCAAATTTCAATAATCCCTTGCAAAAAATAAGGTAAAGTGGACATTCGCGCGCGCAAGACGAAATCCTTCCAGAACCTTAGGTTTCGTAGCGATTTCAACATAAAAACATCAAAAACCCAATGGTTTTTCAAAAAAAAATGTCCAAATTTCATCCCGCGCGCGCTGTCCGACTCCCACAAAACCAATGGTTTTTCAACATTTATGTTACATGAGCTCGCGCGAGCTACTTTTTCTTGTTCTAACATAATCAAATTTCAATACTCCCTTGCAAAAAAAAGTAAAGTGGACATTCGCGCGCGCAAGACCAACAACAAACACGACGATCTCAGGAACTTGCCCCAAAAATGTGACCAACTCCGCTCTCTCTGTCTCTCTCTCTGTCTGCTCTCTGTCTCTCTCTCTGTCTGTCTGTGTCATGTATTGTATGTCACAATTGCAGGATGCTGGGCACACGCGCGCCCCGAATAAGTGACCAAGTTCTGTGGGTGTGTACCCCACGCCAGTGTAGTAGCCACGGTCGTCCGCACGCCACGAAGTGAAGTGTCCCAACGTCATAGGGCGGGAAGCTGGGTTTGGGTGGTCGCGAAGAGTCGTTTGGATATTTGGTAGAGCTTGAACTGCCCCCCCACGAAGTGGGGGTATTGTCTCGCGTCGCATGAAAACCCTGGCACTGGTGAGAACACTGAGCGTTCGGGTAAAATGATTGTTGTTGTTGTTGTTGTTGTTGTTGTTGTTGTTGTTGTTGTTGTAGATGATTGTGTTGCTGTCGTTGTTGTTGGTGCTGGTGCTGATGCTGATGCATGATTGTTGATTCCCCCCTTCCGGTGGCCATTGCACTTTTTCAGTTGAGGTGCTTCCCCCCGGGCTCGCACTTTTTTATCAGGGGGAATCACGGGCTCAAACTGTGTTGTTGGCCCCAGGTTAATAACGACAGCGGCTCCCGCCGGATGCTTCCTCGCAGTTAATTCCCAAATCGCGTTCTCGCGCGGGACTTCCTCACAATTTGTATAGGAATCGCGCTCTCGCGTGGGACGTCCACGCAGTTGATTCAGACGATGCGCCCTCGGCGCTCATGAATCACGCTCTCGCTTTGGCTTTTCTCGCGATTTACCTGGGAACCGCAGTATCGCTCGAGACTTCCTCTCGATACATGCAGGACCACGTTTCAACAACCTGCTTGCTCGACCTGGTCGCCTGGGCCCGCCTTCCCGACCTGCCCGCTATGGGTCTGCCCACCCGATCTGCCCGTCTGGTTCTACCACTTGTTTTCTGCTCCTTGTTCCTCTTCTGTTATTTTCTCTCGTGCTCTTCTCCCTCCCCCTTCCACCCGTCTTCTCTTCCCTTATATTGGAGGCTGCACTAAATGCACGTGGCAGGTAAGGGAGGTCTACCCACAAGGGGGTACAATCAAAGACGACGAGGGCGGGTACCGAGGGTTCGGGATCTACCTTCTGATTGGCGCGTTCGCGTCGTAACGTCACTGGCATGTTTCGGACCTGGCGTCTGGAAGCCGTACAGCGGCTCACTGCACAACATCGATGTTGCTTTCCGGCGACTGATGCTGCAAGTCGTTGGCCCGAGAACTTGTTTGGATTGGTTTCGACCTTGGCACGATGTCTTACATTTTTGGCATGAGAAGGTTCAGTCAAGCAACGATGGAAAATGATATCCAGACCTGGTCGAGATATTCCATGAACGCGTGCTGGGAAATGACAGCATATGTTGCGAGTTTGCCCCCCCAGGGCGGTGCGCGCAGAGAGCCTTGCAGTGGACACTGTGTGGGACACGCTCACGAGGTCGTCTTGTCGTGTCTTGGAACTCGAGGCTCTCTTCGTTTTGCCAGGCGAGCGACCGTCGGGTCGTGGCAATGACGCTGCACGAGATTACGCCGCGTGGGTGGACATGACAGAAGGCTTTCTGGACTTCCGCATGTGAGCAGGCATCTTGCTTCCCGTGCGCGCCCGCCCGAACGGTGACTGACATGTTATTTTTTCCCGCGCGCCCTACACGGGCCAGCTCTCGTGCGAGCGGGGTGACTTGAGTTGGCTTTGGCACGTGAGCAAATAGGAGCGAGCAGTCTTGAAATTATTGTTGTTGTTGCTGCTGCTGTGGTTGGTGGACTTTGACGACTGAAGAATTTTAACTGATCCCCCTCTCCAATAATGTATGCCTGTTTCGATTGAAGTGCCCCTCCTGGGGCTCGCTGTGTTTTTACGGGCCTGCCGAAGGATCCAACCGTTCGCCGCTCGCAGATGTGAGTGCCGCAAGCGTGTGGGGGGCGTGCCGAAAATGGTGGTGGGGGCGCATCGGACCGTCGCCGCTGGAGCCTTCGGTGGAGCCCCCCATGGGGCCGCGAACCGCATGAGGGGTGTGCCGAAACGGTCGCCACTGGGGCCTCAGCTGGGGATCTCTGTGGGGCCACGAACCGTGTGAGGGGTGTGCCGAAACGGGCGGCGGAGACGCATGGGAACGTCGCCGCCGGGGCCCTTAGGGGGAGCTCCGTGTGGGGCCACGGACCGTGCGAGGTGTGTGCCAAAATGGGTGGCGGGGACGCACCGGAACGTCGCCGTTGGGGCCTTCGGTGGAGCTCCCTATGGGGCAACAGGCCGTGTGGAGGGCTTGCCGAAAATGGGCGGCGGGGGCGCATGGGGACGTTGCATTTGGGGCCTTCGGTGGAGTTCCCCATGGGGCCACGAAAAGTGTGAAGGGGTATGCCGAAATATGTGGCGGGGACGCATGGGAATGTCGCCACTGGGGCTTCAGGTGGAGCTCTCTGCGGGACCACAGGCTTCAGGTGGAGCTCTCTGCGGGACCACAAACCGTGTGAGGGGTGTGCCGACACTGGTGGCGGAGACGCATGAGAACATCGCCGCTAGAGCCTCAGATGGAGGCCCCTGCGAGGCCACGACCGGTGTGAGGGGTGTGCCGACATGGGCTGCGGCGCCGCATGTAGGGAACGTCGCCACAGGGGCTTCAGGTGGAGTGATGGTGATGGTGATGATGCGGACGAGCATGAAGGATGGAGGAAAAAACACGGAAGGGGCGGAGGAAAGAGGCGGGAGAAGAACACGGGGCGCCGCCTGTTCAGAACGACGACCCAACATCACAGGGGGGGTGGGGAATATCGTGGCCTCTTCCTGCCTCCTCCCAGGGCCCATTTCGATCCCATCGATCCGATTCGACATCGGCTCCGGCCGGCCCGATCCACTTCGATTTTGATTTTCGGACAATCCGATGCGTCCCGATGTTCGCGTGGCGCTCTTGCGCTTCTTGGCGCAGCCGGTCCGCTTCGACCTCGAAGCCGTGCCGACGCGGCCCGATCCGATGCACACTTCGATCCGATTCGGTTCATCGATCGATGTTGAGCGGTCTTGCCCTTTTTTTCAAGCAGCGGCGAAACGTCCTTGTTCGCGCTCTGATGCGACAGCCTGCTTTACCCTTGATTACCGGAAATAATTCCGAGCGCCAGAAAAGTTCCGACATTCAATGGTTTTCACGTGTCGGGCCTTGGGGGGCAGTCGCTCGACACTATTTCGACACTGTTTCGTACTCAATTGACTTTTTTCCGGGTGTTCGAAATTATTTCTGGGATGTGGTCTTTAAGTCGGATGGGAACAACATAAGGCTCGCGTATAGCCCTACCAGACAATGTTATGATAACCGTTGGTGGTCTCCAAGAAATGTTATTCGAACATTTCTGGCTGGAGCGGTTTTGTTTTAACACATCGTTTTTATGCTCTAAGAACATCGTTTTTCTTATTAGGTCATGTTTGGGTTCTAGCATTTCGTGGTCGGACTAAAAGAAAGCTTGTTCGGAGAAGAAGATTGGCACACGAGCAGTTTCTCAGACTTTTCGGTTTTGCTCGACAACAACGACAATGGCCACGACGACGGCCAAGACGATGATAACCACGACCACGACCACGACGACGACCACGAAAACGGCGACGATGACGACCACGACGATCACAGCCGCGTTCACAACCACCACGACGACGTCCCCAGGCGGCGCCGCGCACCGCACCCTGCGGGGGAGGGAGGTGTCCAGCGCCGACTCCAATAATCCAGGTTTCCCAAAAGGGTCGGAGTAGGTGGGGTCGGGGAATTTCGCAGCACCGCCGATGGCGATGCGGATCGATGAGGAGCCCGGTTTTTCTATACCGACGTCGCCGAGGCATCGTCGATGCATCGCCGATAACATCGGCGACGCGGTGCAACCCTCCGATCCTATCTATTCGGACCCCATTTAGCCGGTTTCTAAAACAATTCGCGCGCAGGTCCCGCATCGTATGTTTATGCCAAGCCCTCGTTTTGGGGACGACCCTGGAGCCCACCTAGCGGATCTGTTCGACTCTGGTCCGATTTTGGTCCGACTCTCAGAGGAAGACAACGTACAGATGCCGCTACTTTTCCCGTGGCCGCGGCTGCATTCGCCTCATTCTCCGGTCACAACGTGCCCATGGAGAGGTCTGGGCAGTACGGGATCTCGTTTTTGTTGTTCCCCCGCACTCCAGTTCGACTCGAGGTCGACGTGCGGTCGACTGGCGTTCGGCGCAGCACCGACGAACGACCTGGAGCGAGCGGCGTCGCCAGCTCGTCCAGACACGACGCCCAGCGGAGCTGCCCAGAGCAGGGGCGCGCGGCATCGCTCAGGCCCCCGGAGACCAGGACACGGATAAACCAGGACACGGAGAACCAAGGAAACGACATCCTTTCCTGCAAGGTCACGCTTTTCAGCACCCGTGCATGTTTTGTTTGCTGCTTTGCAGGATTCGGAGTTGTGTCCGGGTTTGGGGGGGTTCTTGCAGGCTTTTGGGGCCTGTGTCCGGGTTCGTCCTGGAAGTACTGCAGTGCAGTATTTTGTTCGTGCCGCCGTTTGGAAAAGTTGGTTTCGAGGGATGTTGGGTGTCCGGGTCTAGCGTGTCCGGGTCTACGGGGCCTTGAATCATTCGCAGATCTCGGGGGGGCTCTTGTCGGCTCCCTGGGGGGCCTCTTGAGATCACGCGCGCCAGCGGGGGCACGTCACAGCTCTCGAGAGGTCGGCCGCAGCAGTCCCATCGGCGAGCATGGAGCGAGTGCGGGACGGAGGAGGAGGAGGAGGAGGAGGAGGAGGAGGAGGAGGAGCAGGAGGAGCAGGAGCAGGAGGAGGAGGAGGAGGAGGAGGGGGAGGAGGAGGAGGAGGAGGAGGAGGAGGAGAGCGAACCACTTGGGGAGGCAGGGGCCTCTTTGGGGGGTCCCTTGGGGCCTCTTGGGGGGGGGGCAGCGCAGGGGCCCGTTCTCGGGCCTCAAGGGCCTGCTCTCGGGGGCCTCTCGGCGGCCCTTCTTGGGGCACTCCTTAGGGCCCTCTTGGGAGCTCTTTTCGGGCCCCCTCTCCTGAACCCCCCCCCTTATCACCGACTCCCTCCTACTATCCTTCTCCTCCCCTCTTTTCCTCCTCGTCTTGGGGTCATCTTGGAGGCGAGCGCGTAGAACAGGGGGGCGGCGCCGAATGGCCTCGCCCCCCCCCCCCCCCCCCACAGAAGGCCGACCTTTGGCACACAGCCATGGGAAAGCCATACTTTTGCTTTCCCGCTGGAGCCATCTGGGACGATCTGCCCCCCCGCGAGGCCTCCTGTCCGCACCCAGGGTTGGGGGGTAGGGGAGGGGTCAGGCAACGTCCGAGCCTGCAACACCCTCCAGAGGTGAGTGCATGGAGAGATGACGCTATGGGCCCCAGCTTGACCTGCGCTCAGCGGAGCAGCGAGGTGCTCTTGTGGATGGGGCGAATTCCCTTCCCGAGGAGGGGAGAGCGAGCGAGTGAGGAACTTGACCTGCGCAGCGGGGCAACGGTGCTCTTGTGGACGGGGCGGGTTCCTTCACGAGGATGGGAGAGCGAGCGAGCGAGGAACTTGACCTGCGCAGCGGGGCAACGGGGTGCTCCTGTGGATGGGGCGGATTCCTCCCCGTAGAGGGGGGGGGGGTCGGCGGGGCGAGGCGAGGCGAGGCAGGGCGCCGGCACACGTCCACGCGGGCGGCCTTCCGAGAGCGCGGCGGCTGGGCTGGAGCCCGGGGACACATTTTGGGTCCCTGTGTTCGGGGGCGGAATAGAGGAGGGTGATGACTAGGGGGGGGGTGGATATCATGGCGGGGGTCATGATATCTCCCCAGATCTCGTGGCGCCTATTCTTGTTTCATTACGTCCCAGGCCCTCCCGCTGGGCCGCGCACATGCCGCCGGTCATGATTTGCACCCCCCCATCTTGGACACCCCCCTCTTGGCCGCTCCCGAGGACTGTACTGGGGTATGACCCAAACTGGGGGTGAAGAAAGGGGCCCTTGAGGGCCCCTCTTTTGGTTCCTGCTGGCTCCAAAAAGGGCCCCGGGGGCCCCTCTGCGGCCCCTTTTCTCGTCGCCCCGCATTCGGGCCCCCCCCCTTTACCACGCGCCCGAGCATGACCTGTGCGCGGGAAATATTGCCGAGGAGGAGGAGGAGGAGGAGGAGGAGGAGGAGGAGGAGGAGGGAGGAGGAGGAGGAGGAGGAGGAGGAGGAGGAGGAGGAGGGAGGGCGACGACGAAGACGGCGACGAAAAGACGGGGGAGGACGGAAGAGGAACCGCTCCAAACCACCCCAGCTCAGAGGGCCGATGGGCTGCCTGCCGTTTCTCTCCGCCCTCGGGAGGTCTGCTACCCGCACCGCTGCACCGTGGACGGCGGCCGCTCCGTGCAGCTGCTGGGCGAGAGGTTCCCCCTGTCGCCGCAGACAAGGTGCCGGTTCGGTACCGTCGTCGTGGACGCCAAGGTTCAGTGCGATTGAAATTCGAAGGCGAAAAAGGTGCCTAGACCTCTACCCTGCCCCCGTTTGCCCCCTTTTGGGCCCCCTGGGAGACTCGTCGTCACCGCTGGGTTCGCCTCGAAATTCTGCTCAGACCGCACCCCAGGAGAGGTCCTGGGAGTAGCGGTATTGGTACATTTTGGTTTCCCCAGAATTACGTTTTTGGGAGGGAGGGACATTACGTTGTTGGGAGGGAGTTGCACTGTTGGGAGGGTAGCGGCGTCGAGCTTTGGGAGGGAATTACGTTGTTGGGAGCAACATAAGGAAGGAGGTGAGACGGGGCGGGCCTTCTCAGCAGGCGCAGAAGGCCTCCAGACTTCTGGGGAGCTCCGGAAGCCTTCTCCGAGGATGGAGCCGGCTTCTCAGAAGTGCCGCCACCTTCTGAGAAGGCCTGGCCCCTCTCACTCTCACTTGCCTCTCACTTGTCCGTTTTCGGTTTTCGAGAGGGCGCCGTGGCCGTTATTTTTCAGGCTTGCGCCCGCCAGGTTTGGGACTCAGGTCGTTTTCACTAAACCACGTTTTGCTAAAGGAGGGTCTGTCCATCCCCGACTTGTGGCCATTTGGGCCTCTCTTGAGGCCCTCTTGGAGGCCCCCTTCGGGGCCTTGGAACCCCTTCGGCGCCATCTTCGATGCCACCGGTCAGAGAAGGAGGGGGCAACTAATTATCCGCAAGGGCTTCGCCCCCTGCCGCCGGCCCACTCTCTACCACAATAGGATATATCAGAATCGCGTCGGTGCGTCTCGGCGCTGCCTTGGCGTATCATGGAGCATCATGCTGGGACGTATAGGAATCATCAGCGCAAATTGAGACCTTGGCGTTATCGAAGACGCCTACGGCGAATCACCGGCGCCCCCTGCCATTGGGAATCGCCAATGTGGCCAAGCGTTGTGGCAAGAGTATTGCCAAGCAATCGGGCAATGTGTTCCCCCAGCCCTTGTAGAAACTCTTCGGGGATCTCTTGGGGAAGGAAAGCGGGGAAGATCACGAGGAGGAGAAGGAGGAGGAGAAGGAGGAGGAGGAGGTGGAGGCAGAGGAGAAGGAGTAGGAGGAGGGGGCATCTTGGGAGCCTCTGGGGGCACTCATGGGGCCTCCTTAGATCTTCGTGGGAGCCTTTTGGAGGTATCTTGTGTGCCTCCTTGGGCCTCTTAGGGGCCTTGGGGGCTTCTCGGTGGCTTCTTCGGCTGTCTTAGGGCATTCCTGTCCTATCTGACGCCGTCGGAAGCCGTCGTGAAGGCCTCTCTGGGCCGTCTTGGGGCCTTCTTGGGGTGCCTCAGGGCCGTTCTGGAGAGGTCCAGGGAGTAGCGGTAGCCTTCTGGGTACGTTTTGGTTTCCCCAGAATTACGTTTTTGGGAGGGAGGGACATTACGTTGTTGGGAGGGATTTACGTTGTTGGGAGGGTAGCGGCGTCGAGCTTTGGGAGGGAATTACGTTGTCGGGAGCAACATAAGGAAGGAAGTGAGACGGGGCGGGCCTTCTCAGCAGGCGCAGAAGGCCTCCAGACTTCTGGGGAGCTCCGGAAGCCTTCTCCGAGGATGGAGCCGGCTTCTCAGAAGTGCCGCCACCTTCTGAGAAGGCCTGGCCCCTCTCACTTGCCTTAAGTCGGGCCTGTCCCTCTACAGGAAGAATACTCAAACATAGTCAAAACATAGTATGGCGACGATTTTGAGACCATTTTTGAATATGTTTATGGTATGTGTTTGACTATCTCTCATCTTTCGTCCAAAATCCCCCTGTAGGGGGACAGGCCCGACTTAACACTTGCCCCCAGGCGCGCCGCCGATAATCGGGTATGGAAAGAGTTGGTGCGAAGACCGACAGCAGTTCCTGCCCACTTTGAACACGACTCGCTGTCGGTGTCTCCGCGGAAGTTGCCCATTCAAAGCAAACAGTCGCCTGCCCAACAGCGGCCGCTGACGATGTCGGACAATATTCGCTGTTGAGCACTGTACTCATTTTCTTCGTACCCCTTTCGGGCGTGCCAAAGGGCTGGACGACGAACAACAAATGAAACTCCAGAGGAGGAACATGCACCCGTACCGCCGTGACCTGGCCTGTTTGGGCCTCCTGGGGGGCCTTCGACGCCACGGCTGGACTCGCTTCAACATCGAAGTCAAAACGCACCCTTGGAGAGCTCCAGGGACTAGCTCGGTGACCACATGCGAAGCCTACTCCAACACCCTACGATTTCGAAGGGTGGAGGTGGGGTAGGGTTCGCGTTTGGCCTCCGAGTCGCGGTGTTGGTACTTACCGGGACCCCGAAAAGGCACGGCGAGCTTACCGTGTGGTGAGTCCTCGGAGTTCCGGGGTCCGCGCACGGTCTTGGGGCGTGGGCCGTTCTCCGAGGGCGTCTTGGCCTCCAGGGTCCCCAGTAGCTTGGTATCGCTCGGACGTGTGCACTTTTTCTCGGCGGGGACGATTCAGGAGCATCCTTGATCATTTGGCGAAAAAAACACGCACGAAACCGAAAAAAAAAAAACAGGAAAAGGACGTCCGAGCGATGGGGAGGTAGAGATGTCGGACCGTGCGGTGAGGTCCTCCTCTGGGGGATCTTCCAGAACACGTCAAAAGCATCGATTTTTTCGGAGGTCGGCGCGGACGTCTCGGATCGGCGCCAGGCTCCCCTCCCCGGCGCGGGGAGTGCGCCAAGGGCGGCGCTGGAGGCTCGCCAGGGGGGGCCCGCCAGCGCCGGTCCGAGAGATCCGCGTGGACCTCTGAACAGTTACCTTTGAGCAGGTTTTGGCTCCTCTTTTTTTTGCCGTTCTTTCATATTATCATTCTTCTTATTCTCATTCGTATGCTTCGTCTTCTTCTGGTTTTGCTCAGCCATCCTGCGGTGTTGGGTCCTCGTTTTGAAGAGACAGCGCCCCGCGTCTCTCCTCCCTCCTCCACCTCCTCATCTTCTCTTCCCTGCAGCTGGTCCCCGCACTCATCACCATCCTCACCACCAGCACCATCCTCATCAGCAGCAGCATCGTCATAGTCCTCATCAGCAGCATCAGCCTCCTCACCATCAGCATCAGCCTCAACCTCGTCATCGCATCATCACCATCACCACCATCACCCCATCAGCATCATCATCGTCATCATCATCATCATCATCATCATCATCATCATTATCATCATCATCACCATCATCATCATCATCATCATCATCATCATCATCAATCATCATAATCATCATACTCATCATCATCACCATCATCATCGTCATTATCCTACTCATCATCATGATCAACAACCTACTCATCATCATCATCATCATCACCATCAGTATCAGCATCAGCATGATCATCATCATCACCACCACCATCACCCTCACAATCACCACCACCACCATCATCATCACCACTACCGCCATCACCATCCTCATTATCATCGACAGCACCATCATCATAACCATCACCACCACCATCATCATCATCATAATCATCATCATATCCATCATCATCAACAGCAGCATCACCATCGTTATCAGCATCATGATCAGCAGCATCATCATCGATAGTCTCATCATCCTCATCACCATCATTTACATCATCATCGTCGTCATCATCATCAGTATCACCACTACACCATCCCCATCACCATCTTTAGCATCACCACCATCTCCACCATCATCATCAGCAGCATCATCATCATCACCACCATCACCATCACCATCACCATCATCACCACCATCACCAACATCATCATCGTCATCATCATCATCATCCTTCATCATCAATGGGGCACGCCTCTCCCAAGGATCATACGGCACGCCCCTCACGAGGATCGTGGCCCCGTAGGGTATTCCACAAAAGGCTTCAGTGGCAGGGGTCGCATGGGGTTCCGCACCCATTTCGTTACACCCCTCACGAGGATCGTGGCCCCGTCGAGATCTCCACAGAAGGCTCCAGCCGCAGATGTTGCATGGGGGCTCCGCACCCATCTCGGCACACCCTTCACGTGGCGTGCGATGTACTACAAGATGGGCATACTGTATGTTCGGGTCCGGCGCCTCCAAGGAGGACATGCAGTGCTGGATGTCTCTGTGCGTCCCATCCTGAGGTGCAGTCGGGCCGCTGAAGAAGGAACCCTTTTCGTTGGGGAGGGGCTCAGTGTTCCTTGATTGCTTTACAGCTTGTCTCAGTTTGTCCCGAGGTTTATCTGTGGGAAGGCGAAGTTCAACTGATGGCAAAAGTGGCTTCGTTCCTGATTTGGTGGTTCCTTCTGACAGCGTGTCGACTGTATTTGTTCCGCTTTGTGCTGGCGGTTCTTCCTCCAGAGGTGGAGGCGGACGGGGTGCAGGGCGTCGCCGCGGAGGTGTCGTGCACCGCGCCCCCGCACCCGGCGGGGCCCGTCACGCTGAGCGTCTCCTTCGACGGCGGCACCACCTGGCTCGGTGGGCCCACGTTCTGGTACGTGGACCGCAGGGGCGCCCTCGTGGGCGGGGAGTTCTTCGCGCTTCGCGGTTCGCGGTTCGGCTCCGATCCTTCCTCGTCTTCTCTTCTCCCGTGTGGGGCTGCGCGGGAGCGCGAAGCTGTTCGCGCTTCGCGCAGCGCGAGACGCGAGGGCGCGAAGCTTGGCGCCTTCATTGACCTCATGGGGCAACGCCAGGGGGGGGGGTAGGCTCAGGGGGGGATGCCTCGACCCGCACGCGCTCGGGGGGCCCTCCCTCGAGGAGTCGGTGGCTGGAAGGTGGGGCACCGAGGGATGGGGCGACGACAGGTCAGAGGAGCCCCTTCCTTTTCCTTGTTCTCGCCTCTTTGGGCCTCCTGGGAGGCCCTCGTCGCCACCGCCGGATTCGCATCGAGATTCTGGTCAGAACGCACCCCAGGAGAGGTCTGGGGAGAAGCGGTGTCCGTACCTCTTGGGTTCCCCCCATAGGGGGGGGGGGGGGGATAGGCTCAGGGGGGATGCATCGACCCTCGCACGCCCATTCGTCCCCGAACGTGGCCCGATGGCCTGTCCCGCCCAGCAACATGCGTGGATCCGCCATCGCGGGCCCATCGCCGATCTATCAGCGATGGGTTGCCGATTCCAGCCCGCTGTTTGCCCCGATGCTGGCTCGCGGCGCTCGGGCACGGGATCTGGGTTCCGTGTCTCGGCCTCACGCGCAGGGTTCGGCGGCGAGCGGGGGGTGGAAGTGAAGCGACAGGCTTGTTCAGAAGGCGGCAGAACTTCTCAGAAGCCCTCGCGCCTTCTCTGAGACGTGTTCCGCGTCTTCGGGAAAGGCTTGGAGCATTCTCAGAAGGGGCGCGGGACTTCCGATCCCTCTGATACTGCCTTCTCCTTCTCACTCCCCGCCCCTCGCTCGCCGCCGAAGCACAGCTTTGCCGCGCTGCCGTGGTCACGCCCGTCTTAGTTGATCCGCGCAAGCCAGGGTCTCGCGCGTCGGCCTGGCCACTGCCCACTGCAGGTTCGCTCTCGGGTGTTTCCCGGTTTGCCTAGTGCTGACCCCCCATGCGGGAGGCGGTGGAAACGGGGGGAGGAGGAGGAGGAGGAGGAGGAGGAGGAGGACGAAGAGGAGGAGGAGGAGGAGGAGGAGGAGGAGGAGGAGGAGGAGGAGGAGGAGGAGGAGCGAGGAGGAGGAGGGTGTGCTCGCTGGGGGGAGAAGCAGTCACCAGTGAAGACAGAGCCACCACCACCCCGCCTCCCGAGCCGGTGGCGCCCCCGTTCTGGGCGCGCGCCCGGGGGGTGCCCAGAACGGAGTGCCACCCCGAGGGTGGGCCTTTGGGAACGGAGCTGTGTCGAGTTCCGGTGGTGGTGACTCTCTCTTGCTCTCCCGAAGCATTTCCCCCCCCCCCCCCCCCTCTTAGCCTCGTGGAGGACGATCCATCGAGAGACAGCGTGTTGCCGAATCATTTCCAGGTGTCTAGAACATGTGCTAACCGTGTTTTGGACTTGTGGAACACATGTGTAACGCATACTTCGAATACTTGTTCCCGACATCTTTCAGGCACGTGTTTAAATTCAGTGATAGGACTGTTAGGGTTTGAAGGTCGCTGACGGGTCAGCGTTGTTTCCAGGGCCAGATCCCCGTACGCTCGGCGGGCGCGCTTGATCGGTCAACAGCAATCCTTACAGCCGCCCTTCGCTAGAGCTCAGACTTCAGGTCTACTCTTGCCGACCATTGGGCTGCTCATGCCTGCTCTTGCCCTACAACAGATTGCCCTCTCCCCCGTCGCCCCAGAAACACAAATCGCGTTCGCTGCCCCTCCACGAGCTTCAAGTTAGAGTGTCCATTGCCGTGGCAGCCGCAATCCTTGCCGGGGCCCCTCCCGGGCGCTGCCCCTCAGGACCCCTCCGCCGCGGGCTGCCCGCACGGCGTCCCGGTCCCCGCCCCCTGCGCCGGCGGGGCCCACCGCGTGCGGACGGCGGCGCTCTTCGGGCACCAGGCCACGAGGTGGGACCCGAACGACCGCGGCCCGGGCTCGGGCGGCTGCGCGTGACTCTGTAGGCTCGTCGGGCGCGGAAACGAGGGGGGTGATGACTAGGAGGGCGTGGATAGCATGGCGGGGGCCATGATGTTTCCTCAGATTTCATGGGGCCTCTTCTTCTTTCATTGCGTCCCTGGCCCCCCCGCTGGGCCGCACACATGCCGCCGGTCATGACTTGCACCACCCCCGCTTGGACACCCCCCTCTTGGCCGCTCCCGAGCTCGGGACGCCCGACATGGGTACGGAAAGAATGGGTACAATGCTCAGCAGCAGTTCCTGCCCATTTTGAATAGGACTCGCTGTCCGCGCCGCCGCGGCCTGTGTCCACTTGAGACAGAAGGCCGCCTGCCTAGCAGCGGGCGCTGTTGGTCGGGGACGACATTTGTTGTTTGGCATTGTGCCCACTTTTTCCGTACCCATTTCGGGCGTCCAAATTTGTAGGCAGTTAGACCGACTCGACGTAAGAGTGACCCTTCGCCGGAGTGGCCTTGGGTGCGGGCACAGGTGGGTCCTCGGATAGCAGTAGTAGTCATAGTACTAGTAGTTGTA
>CAUYUJ010018286.1:0-12500 GCA_963575745.1 Prorocentrum cordatum | reverse complement strand
GATGGTGATGCCGATGATGCTGATGTTGATGATGATGATGCTGATGATGATGATGTTGTTGCTCATGATGCTGCTGATGCTGACGGTGATGTTGATGCTGCTGGTTCTGATGATGATGATGACGATACTGATGATGACGATATTGATGCTGACGATGGTGGCGATGTCGATACTGACGATGCATATGATGATGCTGCTGCTGCTGATGATGCTGTTGCTGACGCTGATGATGAGGATGCTGATGCTGATAACCATGCTGATGCTGATGGTGATTCGTTTTGTGATAGTGATGACGATGCTGATGATGCTGATTATGGTGATGATGGTGATTATTGTTACTATGCTGATGCTGCTACTTCCGCTGCTGCTGATGGTGATGATGCTCATGCTGCTGCTCATGATAATGATTATGATGATGCCGATGATGATGCTGATGATGCTGATGATGATGATTAGATGATGATTAGATGATGACAATGATGATGATTTATGTTACCATTATTATTAGTATTATCATTATTATTCTCATTCGATGATGATGGTGATGATGCTGATGATGCTGATGATGCTGCTGCTGATGATGATGATGAGGATGATGATGATTATTAGGAGGAGGAGGCGGAGAAGGAGGAGGCCGCCCTCCTCCCTCCTCCTCCCCAGACTCCTTTCGTCAGCACCCTGATTCAGGACTCTTCGCACTATCAGCCCATCTAGCAACCATGCCTACGAGAGTTGAGTTGATCAGGGAAGTGTTGGAGCACGCGGTGGAACGAAGAGGGGGGCCGCCGTGCAACCGAAGGTCGGGATTACCCTGAGCAAGCCTTGGAGTCAACCGCACATGCCTTTCCGGATCCTTTCGATTTGGGAGCATCTTGGCAGCTTACTTGGGCCGTCTTGGGGCCATTGCGGCCTCTCTTGAGGCCCTCTTGGAGGCCCCCTTCGGGGCCTTGGAACCCCTTTGGCGCCACATTCGATGCCACCGGTCAGAGAAGGAGGGGGTAACTAATTATCCGCAAGGGCTTCGCCCCCTGCCGCCGGCCCACTCTCTATCATGATAGGATATATCAGAGTCGCGTCGGTGCGTCTCGGCGCTGCCTTGGCGTATCTGGGAGCATCATGCTGGGACGTATAGGAATCATCAGCGCATATTGAGACCTTGGCGTTATCGAAGACGCCTACGGCGAATCACTGGCGCCCCCTGCCATTTGGAATCGCCAATGTGGCCAAGCGTTGTGGCAAGAGCATTGCCAAGCAATCGGGCAATGTGTTCCCCAAGCCCTTGTAGAAACTCTTCGGGGAACACTTGGGGAAGGATGGCGGGGAAGATCACGAGGATGAGAAGGAGGAGGAGAAGGAGGAGGAGGAGGTGGAGGCAGAGGAGGAGGAGGAGTAGGAGGAGGAGGGGGCATTTTGGGAGCCTCTGGGGGCACTCATGGGGCCTCCTTAGATCTTCGTGGGAGCCTTTTGGAGGTATCTTTGGTGCCTCCTTGGGCCTCTTGGGGGCCTTCGGGGGCTTCTCGGTGGCTTCTTTGGCTGTCTTAGGGCATTCCTGTCCTATCTGACGCCGTCGGAAGCCGTCGTGAGGTCCTCTCTGGGCCGACTTGGGGCCTTCTTGGGGTGCTCCAGGGCCGTCTTGGAGGCCATCTTGGGCGTCTTGGAGGCCTCTTGGCCCGTCTTGGGGCTCTCGTGGGGCCGTCTTCGGGGTCTCTTGGGCCGTTCTGGGGCCATCTTGGAAGGCCTCGTGGGCGATCTTTGGGCGACCTTTGAGGGCTCGTGGGCCGTCTCGGGCCGTCAGAAGATCGAAATGAAGCAACTGCCCAAATCCTTCAAGAACCGAGGGCACATGATTGTGGCCTCTTCGGGCCTTCCTGGAGGCTCTCTTGGGGGCCTCTGGGGCCGTCTTGGAAGCCTCTTGGGGGCTTCTTGGGCCATCTTGAAGCCATCTTGGGCCGTCTCGATGGCCTCCTGGCCCGTCCGACCACGTCGGAAGCCGTCGTGAGGGCCTCTATGGGTCGACTTTAGGCCCTCTTGGGGTGCTCCAGGGCCATCTTGGAGGTTATCTTGGGCGTCTTGGAGCCCCCCCACTCGCGCGGACAGTAACAGTTTACAGTAGGAAGCAGAAAGTGAAACTGTCACAATGGGAACCAGAACCTGCAACTGGAGCAGGGAGCAGCAAGCCTAGGCCTCGCAACCTGATGGCCCCGCGAGGGGGCCGGCGGATCTTCCCACACTCCAACACCGTCAACCCGTCGCATTTTGTTGCCCATTGGGGCGCTCTCGAGGCGGTCTCGGGGGCTCTCGCGGCCGTTTGGCGGTCCCCTTTGGCCCCCGTGTGGCCCTCCTGGGCGATTTCGGAGCCATCTAGACGTTCCAGACGCCCATCGGAAGCGAAACAACGGTTAGTCAGCACGACACTACATTATCAAATGGTGTTGGAAGGATTTTAGATGATCGGGAGCGTCTTTGCGATGCTGCGTGGCCACTTGAGGACGTTTTGGGGCGGTCTTGGGGCCTCTTGGATGCATGTGACAGGGTGTATTGAGCCATCTCGGGATGTCTTGTGTCATGTTGGGACCTGGGCTACATGAGGCCATCTTGAAACTACCTTGGGCCCAATCACGTCCCTCGGACACTTCGCTTTCCCCCCCCTTTCCAGACACAGGAGGGGAGGGGAGGGGGGCAGGGAGAGGTGTCAAGGTACCCCCCCTGTCCCCCGAAGGACGGTCGTCTTGCTAATCCCACCCGCCCTCCCACCACAGAAGTAGCGCCCGAGTCTCAGCATGAGCAGGGGCCGCCATCGACAATCATCCTGAGCCGCTGCAGACGCCCGCCAGGTGCGCGACGCCCGCGAGGTGCGCCGCGCGTACCAGGACACCGAAAATCTATCAAATCACGATTTAAGTGTTATGGTACAGACACCGCGCGACGGAATCGCACCCGCCGGAACAAGTAAATCTAGATTTACTTGTGCGGCGGCGCGGATTCGAGAATCAACGGCCTAAACAATTAAATCCAGATTCGATCGTTTTTTTTTTTGACTTCGTGATTCCACTGGGTAACCCCAGAACGCCCCCGCCATCCTCGCCGAATCACAGTGCGATGTCCTCGCAGGGCTCCCGCGCGTGGGCACGACCTCTCAGCACAGCATCGGGGGCGGAAAAGAGGGGGGGTGATGACTAGGGGGGGTGGATATCATGGCGGGGGCCATGATGTTTCCCCAGGTTTCATGGCGCCTCTTCTTATTCCATTACGTCCCTGGCCCCCCCGCTGGGCCGCGCACATGCCGCCGGTCATGATTTGCACCCCCCTCTCTTGGACGCCCCCCTCTTGACCTCCTCCGCACAGCACACTGCGTGCCTTCTCTGGCGGGAGCGCCGGGCCGCTGCGCGCAGCGGGCCCCCCGCCGCCCCCGCCGCCCGTGCCGAGAGACTCTGTGGGGTGATCGCCTGGTGCTCGCGCGTGATCTCGGCTGCCGCCAGCAGCCACAGGCCGATACTCCAGATCTCGTAATAAAAGGGATGGGGGTCTGGACCCTCCAAGACAAGCCATTTCAGACCTCCCCCGTGGGAGAACCCTCCAAAACATCGTCCCCAGACCCCCCCAGGCCCTCCAAGATAGCCTGGAAGAGACCCCCCCCCCGAAATGAGACCCCCCTCCCTTTATTACGAAATCTGGAGTACCTTCTTGACATGCGTGGCTAGGAGAACAAAAAAGTGGCATGAACATAAAAAGACTCGGAGGTCCGCGCGGACTTCTCGGGTCGGCGCTGGACCCCCCTCCCTGGCGCGCGGAGCGTGCCAGGGGCGGCGCCGGAGGCGCCGCCGGGGGGCCCCAGCGCCGATCCGAGAAATCCGCGCGGACCTCCGAGTCTTTTTATGATTATGGCATTTTCTGTTCCCCTAATGGTGGGGGGGGGGGCGTCGTCATGGCCCTGAGCCTTGCTTCCAGGCAGGTCGGGGAGTGCAGCGAGGAGCGGTGAGCAAGCTCTCCCACAAAAGGGACGAAGCGAGTGGGACCAGCTCGCTAAACCGTTCACGCCCTGCGGGCCAGTGGGGCTCGGCGTCGCTCGGACGTGTGCATTTTTCCTTCGGCGAGGACCATCGAGGAGCGTCCTTGGCCATTTGGCGAAAGCACCGCGCACGAAACCAAAAAGAGCGATGCCCAGGTGGGGCTCCTCCTCCTCCTGCCCTCCCCCTGTTCCGGGCTTCTGCTCTGTACACACGTACTCCAGATTTTCGTAATAAAGGGAGGGGGGTCTCATTTCGGAGGGGGGTCTCTTCCAGGCTCTCTTGGAGGGCCGGGGGGGTCTGGGGACGATGTTTGAGAAGGTTTTCCCACGGGGGAGGTCTGAAATGGCTCGTCTTGGAGGGTCCAGACCCCCTCCCTTTTATTACGAGATCTGGAGTAGGCTCGCTGGGTCTGACAGGCGTGCCGCCACGGTGGCTCGTCGCGGTTCCGCTCGCCGCCAGAAAGAGGCGCTGCGGCAGGCTGAGGGGGAGAGGGAGGAGGAGGAGGAGGAGGAGGAGGAGGAGGAGGAGGAGGAGGAGGAGGAGGAGGAGGAGGAGGAGGAGGAGGAGGAGGAGGAGGAGGAGGAGGAGGAGGAGGAGGAGGAGGAGGAGGAGGAGGAGGAGGAGGAGGAGGAGGAGGAGGAGGAGGAGGAGGAGGGAGGATGCCGAGCCTCAGGCGGCGCGTGTGACCCGCCGCCCGCGCTCGCCGCGCGCCCCACGCGCGACGGGCTCGCGCTCTCAGCGAGCGCCCGCACGCCACGGCCCCTCGGGCTCGGCGTGCCGCCAGCGCGACGGCCTCACGGGCCACACAGGCCGTCGGCCCGCCGCGCCAGGAGGAGGGGAAGCTGGCCGTCACCCTTCACTCCTGAGCGGGTTGATGGCCACCGCGACCTTGCCCGAGATCGCAGGGGCGAGCCGCCTCTCCAGGCGCGCCACGGCCAGCAGCCCCTTGGCCGACGCGCGGCCGCACGGCGGCGCGAAGCTGGAGGCCCTGGCCGCCCCCAAGGCTCCGCAGGCGGCGCACGCGACCAGCGGCATGTCGCGGCGCAGCTCGACGTCACGCTCGGGCTCGATGCGCACGAGCACGTGCGTGCTGAGCCCCCTGGCGGCCAGCTCGGCGTTGTGCTGGAGCGCCGCTGGCACGATGGTGCCTGGGCACTCGCCTGAGCGCTCCACCCAGCGGCAGCGGCTGCACCACCGCTTGCCAGGCTCCCCGCGCCAGGCACAGGAGAGCCTGGCGGCCGGCTGCGCCAGCAGCGCCTTCGGCGCGGGGCGCTGCGGCTTGGCCACGCGGTGGGTGGTGTCCCTGCCGTCCAGCGCGCCGCCCACCGCCGAGACCCAGAGCGCGACGCCCTCGACCAGCTTGTCGGCCATGACGAGCCTCCTGCGATCCTGCTGGCGGATCCGTCCTGCCGCCGCCGCCGACTTGGCGGCCTTGTCCGCCATGCCGTTGCCCAGCCAGTCGCGGTACGAGATCTTCCCGTGGGCGACCATCTCCCTCTGCGTCTGGTGGGCGGGGACCTTCCTGACCTTCAGCCCGCCGTCGCCCAGGCCGCCGAAGTCCTCCAGCTTGGCCCAGACCTCCCTCCAGAGGTGGGCCCACGCCGCGCCGTGCGCGGTGGTGCGCCTCGGGCCCAGCTCCAGCAGGCCGCGGTGCACGAAGCCGCTGTCCACGACGACGGTGACGGGCGGCACCGCGAACCTGAGGACCATCAGGAGCGCCATGAGCTCACCGCCGTTGATGTCGACGTGGGGCTCGCACAGCATCCCCGACGCCCCGCACAGGAAGGCGTCGGCGTCGGCCTCGAGCGCGATGACGGCCCAGGCGACGCTCGCGTACTGCTCGAAGTCGCCCTCGTACTGCGAGCCGTCCAGGTAGAGCTCGCCAGAGGGGAAGAAGCCGTCGCTCTCGCCCAGCCAGCAGACGTGCGGCGACGGGGCTGGCTTGACGATGCTAGTCGGCGCCGCCCACAGCACGCGCTCCAGCAGGCAGCGCACTTCGGGCAAGTCCGACCTCGCCGCCAGCTCGCGCATCTTGTCGGGCAGCCTCAGCTCTGGCGGCCAACCCGCGCAGCTGCCACAGTGCCTGTGGAGCAGGGTGCCGACCTCGCCGCACAGCAAGCACGAGTCGTCCGAGGCCATGCCCTTCTCGTACTTGCGGCTCTGGCACCACTGGCCGTCGGTGACAACGGATGCTAGATACCCTCGCTCTTTCAGCGTGAGCTTGATGGATGACTGCTTGCCTTCCATGGGATTCGGTCCATGGTTCGTCTGCACTGTTGCTCGTCCATGGCGTGGCGACGCTGGCCGCTGTCCAGCGGGTCCTGACCTTTCGAGCACAGCAGAAACAGGCGACGTAGACCCCTGGCCAGCGGGTCCTGACCTTTCGAGCTCAGCATGTGGCGACGCGACCGCTGGCCAGGGGGTTCTGACGCCGAGCTCGGCAAAGCTTGGCAACGTCGACCGCTGGACAGCGGGTCCTGACGCCAACTCTGGGCAGACCGCCATCGCCAACGGAGGGACTGAGGCAGCGTCGGCGACGCCAGCTGAGGCCACCGCGGCGCGCCTGGCAGGCGTCTCGTCGAACTGCTCCTCCGCGCTGATCATGGATTGCGCGTGCCGCGCCGCCTGCACGTCCCACTCGTCAGGGTCCTGCACTGCCAGCCGCATCATGTTGGCGTGGTAGCGGGCTCTGATGCGCTTCCTGGCCGACCAAGCCGACTCGCAGAGGTCCTGGGCCATCTTCAGCCTGGCCACGCCGAGGTTGTCGATGTCGAGGGAGCGCGCCGTCTCGGTGACTAGCGGCAGCCACGTGCCGTGCGCCAGCAGGTCGGCCACGTAGGAGACGCAGAGCCTTAGCCAGTGGGCCTTGTTACCATCCTCGTCAAGCGTGGCGATGTCCTGGATCCAGAAGGTGGTGTAGGCCCTCAGCCGCTTCTCCAGCACCATGCGCGCGTGCACAGCCGCCCTCCTCACAGGATCTTGATCCTTGGCCTCCATGACAGCCAGCTGCCGACCGAAGACGCCCTTGCGGCTGACGGCACCCGAGGAGGTCATCGTGATCAAGGGCGCGATGACCCCCCCGCTCGCGAGGTGCTCCAGGCCAGGCCCTTTGCTAACCTCACGCCATTGCCATGCTTGAACTGCTCGCAGGAGAATGCGCTTGACCGACCACGGCCCCAGCTCGAAGACATGAATGTCGTAGCCCTCATGCGTGCGCCACAAAGTAGGGCTCAGCACCTGCCAGCCAACTCTCTCGAGCGTGAGCCTCACCGCGCTGAAGGGGCCCTTGACCTGGCACCAGCTCGCCGCCTGGCAGCAAGTGAGGCCGTAGGCGATGATATGCTGCGGGATCCAGCACTCCCACGCCGCGCGCAGCATCATCAGCACTGGGAGCAGCGTGGCCCTGATCATCGGGTCCAGCATGGGCGTCAGCATAAGCGTCAGCGTGCGCGAGCGACCGTCAACGCTGGGGGCCACTGCCTTGAAGGTCGCCGTGCGCAGCGTGTCCAGCTCCATGGTGGCGCAGCCCGTGACCGCGACGCCGTAGGTCACGCTGGGCTCGATCCCAGCACGGGCCACCTTGCGCACGGCCTTCTTGCGCCCAGCCCCAGTCTTCAGGATGGCCACGCGACGCTGGCGTAGCCCTGCTTGAACCAGCTTCTCCTGCCGCACCTTGCGCACGATGCGCCTGCCGCAGGCGAAGTCGATGCCCAGGTTGCGCTCGCCCTTGACGGAGAGCACGCCGAGGGGACGGCGTAGCCGAGCGGCCAGGGCGTGCCGGCCTGCTGGGAGGTTGGAGAGCGCCCTCGACTTCTTGACCGCCACGTTGAGGTCAACGTCCAGCAGCAGCATCTTGAGCTCGAACGCTGCTTCTGCCACCTCCTTAGTCACACGCACGAGCCCGCCAACTCGGTGCAGCATGAGGTCGTCTACGACGACGGCCAGAGAAACTGTCGGGTGATGTAATACCAGGCGATCCAGCGGCCCGATCAGAATAAGCTTCAGCAGCGCCGTCGCAAAGCCATCACCTGGGAGGATCGACTGCCTGGCCTCGATCACGCTCGAGGCCGCGTTGCCCATGCAGAGGACCCGAGGCGCGCAGTAGAGCTCCAGCGTCAGCTTGAGCTGCCAGAGGGGAAACCCCGTGGCGACGGCGGCGTCCAGCAGCCAGTGGTGGCGCACCTGCTCGAACGCCTTGAGCAGGTCGAGCAGCACCGCCACGGCCACCCACGACTCGGCGTCCCCGCAGTCGGCACCGCGCTGCGTGGCCCACTCGCCGATCGCGGCCTGGTGCCACACCGCGCGCTCGCAGCTGCGGCCAGCAGCTGCCCACCAGTAGGGGCGGTCGTTGTCTTGCTCCCACTTGCGCGCGACGCCTCGGCGCAGCCGCGCCTGCACCCTCGCCAGCACCATGATGACGGCGATGGGCCTGACGCCGCCGAGCCGCTTCTGGATGAAGCCGATCTTGGTTGTCATGAGCGGCCAGGCTGCTTCGCGCTCGACGGCCAAAAGGATGTCGATCAGCACCTCCAGCGCTTCGTCGCACAGCTCGTCTAGCTGCCGCGGCCGAACGGAGCAGAAGGACATGCCCGTGCTGCCCTTGAACGAGCGCAGCACCTTGCGGAGCTCGGGGACCGTGGGCCTGGGCGGCCTCTCGCCGAGGTCGGCTGGCCACTGCAGCCGCACTTGCTCACAGGTGGTCCTCCACCAGCGGCTCCACTCGACCTCCAGCGCCGTGACCTGCTGCCCCAGGTCCATGGGCTCGAGCAGCTGCTGGTGGTCGTCGGCGTCCTGGTCGCCCACGGCGTCGCCGTACGGGCTGGAGTCGAACCCGACGGGCAGGCGGGACACCGCATGTAGACCACCTCCACCGCCTTCGGCCTGCTTCTCGACCCAGTGCTGGAACTGGACGGTGCGCTGGGCCATGTCCTTCTCAGCCATGTCGAGCGCCACCGCTTGCGCCCCAGCGTGCAGCTGCAGCAGCTCAGCGGGGGTTAGCGCCGCCAAGCGCAAGTTGCTAAGCAGCGACCACCATGCTACAGCTTGGGGCAACACCTGAGGGCAGGACAGAACCTCGCCAGCATCAGGTGCCGCCTTCACTGTGGCTGGGGCTCTGTCTAGCAGCCTCCGCGCACCTCGAAGAGCGTCGAGACGCGCGTTGGGCTGCTCCACGTCGGCGATGTCCCGCAGCAGGCTGGCAGCACGGTGCATCCATGTCGCCTCAGCCGAGACCCGCGGCCAGCTGGCGCCACTCACGGGCAGCCGCCGAAGCCAACGTGGCTCCACGGGGCGAGCTCGCCCCTTGTGCTTGAAACTGTCCTCCTCGACCTGGTAGATGTCGATCCACTCGTCCTCGGCTGCGTCGAGGAACCTCTGCCATGCGGCGGTGAGGTTACCCTTGGCGTCGGTGCTACCCTTGACCTGATCCCGCACACACTCCTCCAAGTGGCACGATCTTCCCTCACTCACGGGCCCCGCAACGGGCGGCGGTGAGGTCCCACGGGAAACGTCCAGGCACTCCGACTCCTGCGCGCCTGCCAGCACGCTCTGCAGCTCGTGACCGATCTCGGCCCAGCGGTCGCCGTGTGCGACGCGAGCACATCCAGCAGGCCGCTGGACAGGGAAGGGCTTGGGCACTGGCACGACCCGAACCCACGGCCGTTGGCGACACGCCTCCAGCTCCAGGATGACTGGCTTGTGCGGGTAGACGGGCGACCCGCTGACCACGCTGATGCTGGTCACCTTGAGCCCACGCGAGACGATGAACATGTCGATCGTCCGCTTCGACTGCGCACAGGTGGGCTCCAGCGTGTCGACGACGACCGCGTCGAAGAGCCGCAGCACGCCTGACTTGGCCAGCTCCTGCTTGGTACAGTTGAAGTCGCCCCCGACCACGTTTGGGCGACCGTACTCGCGCAGCCTGCAGGCCAGGTCGCGCAGCATCTGGGCGTTGAACGCGTTGACGCCGACGCCTGACTGCAGGTAGATGTTGGCCATCACGATGCCGCCTCGCAGCAGCCCCGAGTGATGGAGTACTTGCACGCGCCCTTCTTGAAGCACAGAAGGCCGCGACCCCAGCATGGTGGCAAGGCCATGCTCGCTGCGCACACAAGTGAGCAGCCCCCCAGTTGCCAGCCCTCCGGCCAGCGATTGCACCGCGGCAGCACCACATGCTCGAAGCCCTCGACGGCGAAGCTCCCCTTCAGCGTCCGCCGTGCGCGCCTCTCCCAGCCGCGTCTCTTGGAACAAAATTGCGTCGCAGCTCGTCAGCTCCTCGACCAGGCACTTGTCGATGTTCGAATACGCATTCATATTCAACGTGACGACACGCCAGGAGCTGCTGCGGCTAAAGCTTCCGCCGCTTGGCCTCCATCGCGGCGACGTGCTGTTGCTGCAGGTGGGTCTGCAACTCCTCGAGGAACTTCCGCTTCTCCGCGTCCGTGCCGATGAAGTCCTCCGCCGCGGCCTTGAAGGTGTCGCCCGTCGCGAAGGCCAGGGGGTCGCTCTCCATGTCCATGTCCTCGGACTTGCCCACGGGCTTCTCGGCGGCATCGTCGGCTGCCCCAGCGGCGGCGGCAGCGCGGCCTGCAGGTGCAGCTCCTCCATCGCATCCTCCAGCAGCGACTGGTTCAGGTGGCGCGGCCAGCGCGGACACACCTGCCAGCAGCGCTTGGAGAGGTCCCAGCAAGGACTCTGGAAGTTGGACGCCCTGGCTCTCCGAAGAGGTTCCCACGAGCGTCCTGAGCTTCTCCACATTGCCGAGGATGCCGCTGAGATCTGCTCCTCCAGCAGCTGGCTTGGGCTCGGCGCCGTTGGCGAGCGCGGCCTTCGCCTTGGAGACGGCCTCGTCCAGCTCGAGCTGCAGCTGCGCGACCTTCTCCTTCTGCTGGAACGCTGCCTGCAGCGCCTCCGTAACCATCTTCTGCTTCTTGTTGTAGTCCGCCTTGGCCTGCTGGAGCCGCTTGCAGGCCTCGTCGGCTGCGACCTGCGCAGACTTGACGGACTTGACATCGGACAGCGCGCCCAGCTGCTGCTGCAGCAAGAAGCGCGACTGTCGCAGGCTGTGCTTGTCGCTGGCGGCCAGCGTGACGGACAGCAGTTCGAAGTCGTCGTCGCTGAGGGCCATGAAGCGGTCGCGGGCCTCGGGCGAGAGCTTGGGCGGCTGCGCCCCAGAGCCCCCGCCACCTCCACGCTTCGGGCTGGCCATCGCATGCCAAGGGCGGGAGTCTGCACCACCGTCCGCCCACGCCCCACGCGCTGGAGGAGGGCCAGAACGAGGAGCAGGTACACGATTGGTCGGCCTGCAGCCCGTGCACCCCGCTTGCCGACACCTCGCGCGCCAGCCCAGGTTCTTGTAGTGGCAGCGGTTGCAGCGCCAACTCGTCCCCTGAGCTGCGTCACGCGCTGCACCAGCGCCAGCTCCTGCCATGGCTCTGCAGCTGGATGCGTTCGAGCCGACAGGGACGGGAAAGGCCTCCGTTTACCCACCGACCCGAGCGCGAGGAGGGTGGCCAGGAGACGATGCCAGGCTTCAAGAAGCCTTGCCTGCCGCGGACTAGCGGTATCCGCTTGGTTCCCAGAGGAACCCTGCATCTTGAGCCAAAATGGCTACGGAGGAGGAGGAGGAGGAGGAGGAGGAGGAGGAGGAGGAGGAGGAGGAGGAGGAGGAGGAGGAGGAGGAGGAGGTGGAGGAGAGGAGGGAGGAGGGAGAGGTGAGGAGGAGGAGGAGGGAGGAGGAGGCTTTTTTTGGCGGAGGGGGGGCTTGCGGCTGCCGAGGCGCAGGTCTGTGACTAGCGCCGAGCAGTGAAGAGGGCCAGGTGAGAGGCCTGGCGACGGGGGGCGCTACGCGCCCCGAAGACTGGCCTCCAGCTTAATGGAGTATGAGCAGGAGGCCCACTCTGATTTAATCAGGGTCCGAAGCAGGCACCGAAGGGGCCTGAGCCAAAACTGTGCTGGCGGCCTTCGCTCGGGACTCGAGCGAGGTTGCCGTGGGTGGGCAAGGACGTGGTGCACGGCGGGACGTCGTCACGACACGACCACCACCTTGTCTTTGCTCCATGCTATCCTGGTTGGCCGAACACGCAGAGCTAGCCCTAGGTCCAGTAGCCTCGGAAGACGGGAAACAAACGGCCCCAGGCTCCGAACCAGAAACAAGGGCGCCATCCCACGGACCCAACTCTTCGCCCGTCTTGGGGTGGCAACCTACCTCTGCGTGTCGCCAGTACATTCGAGGATTCTGAATCGTGCTGGCAACCTTGGCCTCCCCTTCGCACTCTCTACTCAGCTTGCGGCATTTGCCGTCGGGGAGGATCCAGTATCCAGCACATCTCTGACATATGATAACCCTACCGTTGCGAACGGGCCTGTGGCCCAGAGCAGCGATGGCATTCAACCCAGCCCCCAGCGCGGCGCTGGGCAAGGTAGGAGAGGAGGGGTCCTGGCCCAGCGAGGGAGGAACGGGGTCTGACACCGCGGGGCAGCTCGCAGTGT
>CAUYUJ010018285.1:186990-209242 GCA_963575745.1 Prorocentrum cordatum | reverse complement strand
TTCGAAGGCCCAAAGCTTTCAAGTGGCTTCCGCGAAACAGTGAGCCGGTCGGCCCTGCTTACTCGTGGCGCCTCGGTGCCGACGCAAGCTGTGTGCACCCAACGGGTTCCCCCAACGCTTCTCGGAAGCAGGAGCAACAAAAAAGCTTCTAGCAGCTTCGAATGCTTCCAAGTGGCTTCCATCAAACCGTCAACCCGTTGGTCCCTTCTTATCGTAGCGCCTCGGCACCGACGCAAGCTGTGGGAACCCAGCATGTTGTCCAGAAGCTTCTCAGAAGGCCCCAAGAAGTCCGGAAAACCGTCCAATGCCACGCCAGAACTCCTGATACAAAAAAACATCTGACGCGAACCAACAGTTTGTCTGCTTTTCTGGCTGCCTCCGTGACCTGCCAGAAAGGCGGACAGGAAAGAGCGCGGAGGAAGAGGCTCGGAGAAACGGAGAAGAATGACGAGAATGGAGACGGAAGGAAGGCCGAGGCGCATCATACATTCCTGTAGCTCTACCGCGGTGGGACACGAAGTCCGCGTTCCCGCGCTAAGAATGAGGGACAAGATGTTGTGGCGAAGCGAAGCGAGCCAACAATGCGTTGTCAATATCTAAGAGCTTTTTGGAGCTCCGCGCGGATTTCTTGGGTCGGCTTTGGACCCCCCTCCCTGGCGCGCGGGACGCGCCAGTGGCGGCGCCAGAGGCGCAATCAGGGGGTCCAGTGCCGATGCAAGAGATCGGCGAGGACCTCCGAAAGTTGTTTATGCACTTGTTTTGCTTTCTAAGTTCCCGACATGGAGACAGCGCTGCTTTCTCCTAATGCTACTCTTCGGTCTCCCCCCGCCTCTCCTTCCTCCTCCTCCTCCTCCTCCTCCTCCTCCCTCCTTCCTCCTTCCTCCTTCCTCCTTCCTCCTTCCTCCTTCCTCCTTCCTCCTTCCTCCTTCCTCCTCCTCCTCTTCTCTCGACCTTCGCTCGTGGCAGCCAAACATCGGGCCCCTCTGTGCCAGGTCCTGGACACAGCAGGCGCTGGCCAGTCGTTCAGGGCCCGGGTCCTGGGCGCGTAGGTCCATGGGCCGTCCGTCGACTCGTCGCTGGCAAAGTGCATCCCCCTCGTCCTCGTCCGCGTCCTCCTCCCCCTCCTCCTCCTCTCTCCCCGTCCTCTTCTTCCCCCTCTTCCTTTCTTCTTCTCCCTCCTCCTCCTCCTCCTCCTCCTCCTCCTCCTCCTTTCCTCCTCCGCCTGCTCCTCCTCCTCCTTTCCTCTCCTCCCTCCTCCTGCTCCTCTCCTCCTCCTCCTCCTCCTCCTCCTCCTCCTCCTCCTCCTCCTCCTCCCTCGTCCTCCTCCTCCTCCTCATCCTCCTCCTCCCTCCTCCTCCTCCTCCTTCCTCCTCCTCCTTTTCCTCCTTCCTCCTTCCTCCTTCCTCCTTCCTCCTTCCCGACTTCCTCCTTCCTACCTTCCTCCTTCCTCCTCCTTCCTCTTCCTCCTTCCTCCTCCTCCTCCTCTTCTTTCGACCTTCGCTCGTGGCAGCCAAACATCGGGCCCCTCTGTGCCAGGTCCTGGACACAGCAGGCGCTGGCCAGTCGTTCAGGACCCGGGTCCTGGGCGCGTAGGTCCATGGGCCGTCCGTCGACTCGTCGCAGGCAAAGTGCATCCCCCTCGTCCTCGTCCGCGTCTCCTCCCCCTGCCGCCTCTCTCATCCCTGTCCTCTTCTTCCCCCTTCTTCCTTTCTTCTCCTCCTCCTCATCCTTTCCCTCCTCCTCCTGCTCCTCCTCCTGCTTTCTCTCCTCCTCCTCTCCCCTCCTCCTCCTCCCTCCCCCTCTCCTCCTCCTTTCCTCTCCTCCTCCTCCTCCTCTCTTCCCTCCTCCGCCTCGTTCCTCGTCCTCCTCCCCCTCACTCCGCCTCCTGCTCCTCCTCATCTCCCTCCTCCTCCTCTTCCTCCTCCTCCTCCTCCTCCTCCTCCTCCTCCTCCTCCTCAATCCTCCTCTCCTCCTCCCTCCCTTTCTCCCTCCTTCCTTCCTCCCTACTCCTTCCTCCTCCTCCTCCGCCTCCTCCACCTCCTCCTCTTCTTTCGACCTTCGCTCGTGGCAGCCAAACATCGGGCCCCTCTGTGCCAGGTCCTGGACACAGCAGGCGCTGGCCAGTCGTTCAGGACCCGGGTCCTGGGCGCGTGGGTCCATGGGCCGTCCGTCGACTCGTCGCAGGCAAAGTGCATCCCCCTCGTCCTCGTCCGCGTCCTCCTCCCCTCCCCCCCCTCCTCCTCCACTCCTCCCCGTCCTCTTCTTCCCCTCTTCTTTCTTCTTCTCCTCCTCCTCCTCCTCCTCCTCCTCCTCCTCCTTCCTCCTCTCCTCCTCCCCTTTCCTCCTCCTCCTCCTCCTCCTCCTCCTCTCCTCCTCCTCCTGCTCCTCCTTTCCTCCTCCGTCTCCTCCTCCTCCTCCTCCTCCTCTCCTACCTCCTCCTCCTCCTCTCCGCTTCCTCCTCCTCCTCCTCCTCTCCTCACTCATCCTTCTCCTCCTCCTCCTCCTCCTCCTCCTCCTCCTCCTCCCCTCCTCCTCCTCCTCTCATCTCCCCCTCGTCCTCGTACTCGTCCTCCTCCCCCTCCTCCTCCTCCTCCTCCTCCTCCTCCTCCTCCTCCTCCTCCTCCTCCCTCCTACTCCTCCTCCTCCTCCTCCTCCTCCTCCTCCTCCTCCCCCGGTGTAGTCTTTTAACTATCGAACAGGTGAGCTGCTTCCAGATTGTTCCTGAGGAGGCCGAGCAGTGTGACTCCGCCCCCCTGGGTGCGCGGCTGAAGTTGGGCTCCGCGCTGCCCATCCTCTTTGTGGTCCTGTCTCGTCGTCGCCGCCCCTCTCCCCCCCCCCGACCCGCGCCAGCCGCGACCCGCTCCCCGACCCCACTTCACAACCAGCCCCACGACCCGCCCCGCAGGCCGCCCCCCGCGAACCGCCCCGCGACCCCGCACGGCCCCGGCCCGCCCCCCACGAGTCGCCCCGCGGCCCGCGACGCACCCGCTCCTCCCCCCCCAGACCCGCCCGCCGTCGGCGCTCGGCACTGCCCGCGCCCGCCATCCTCTGGACCCTTGGTATCGCTCGGACGTGTGCACTTTTAACCTCGGCGAGGACCACCGAGGAGCCTCCCGCATCGCCGAGCAACGAGGCGCGCGCGAAGGCGAGCATCGCACGGGGAACGGGCGTCCGAGCGACGGCGAGCTGGACCCGCTCGCCGCCCGCGCCCGCCGCCAGGACGCGCCCTCTCGTCCCCGGCCGCGGGGGCCTGCGCGAGCGGGGGCCCTGCAGGAGCGTGCCGGTCTCGTGGCCCGTGACCAGGCGGGTGAGGCCGTGGCCTCTGGATCCTGGCGTCTTTGGATCTGCGCAGTGCACGACAGATAAGAAGTCAGGAGGAGGAGGAGGAGGAGGAGGAGGAGGAGGAGGAGGAGGAGGAGGAGGAGGAGGAGGTTGAGGAGGAGGTTGACGAGGAGGAGGAGGAGGAGGAGGAGGAGGAGGAGGAGGAGGAGGAGGAGGCGGAGGAGGGAGTAGGAGGAGGAGGAGGAGGTCTCGTGGCCCGGCGGGCGGCCAGATCACCCGCCGCCGCCCCCCAGGAGGGGCGCGGGGGTGCTTGCGCTTCGCCGCGTCGCGGCCTGGGGCTCGAGAGGCGCCCTCTCCTCCTCCTCCTCCTCATCCTCCTCCTCCTCCGCCTCCTCCTCCTCCTCCTCCTCAGGCGTGGCCTCGCGAGGGCGCGAAGGCGACCGCGCGCCGCGCCCCGCGGGGCGCGGCACGCCAAACTGGGCGACCCGTGAGCGAACGAGCGAGCGAACGAACGACCACCGCTCCTCCTCCTCCTCCTCCCCCTCCTCCTCCTCCTCCTCCTCCTCCTCCACCTCCTCCTCCTCCTCCTCCTCGCTTGTCCGGGCCCAGCTCAGACCAGGCGGGTGAGGCCGTGGCTTCTGGATCTTGGCGTGTTTGGACCTGCGCAGTGCACGACAGATGAGAAGTCAGGAGGAGGAGGAGGAGGAGGAGGAGGAGGAGGAGGAGGAGGCGGAGGCGGAGGCGGAGGAGGAGGAAAGGAGGAGGAGGCGGAGGAGGAGGAGGAGGAGGAGGAGGAAAGGAGGAGGAGGAGGAGGAGGAGGAGGAGGAGGAGGAGGAGGAGGAGGCCTTTGGTGTCGGCTGGCGCGTGGGGCCACCGCAGCAGTCCCTGCCCGCACGTCCTGGGAGGTCGCGGGCCCTCCGGGGCCGAAGCCAGAGAGAGTCGTGTGCCTCCGGAGCCCACTGGCCGCGGCGGCCGGCGGGGGCGCGCGAGAAGCCGGCAACCACGGCCAAGGGAGAGGTCAATGCCTGGGCGCTCGGTGGAGGGGGGGGCAATCAACAGGCTCAGACCCCCTCGAGTTATGAAGAAATCACGACGGGAGGTTTTTCACTGCTTTTGACCTTTGGGGGCCCTTGCCGGCCCTCGGGACTGTCAAAAAACGACTCAGGACGAAAAACCGGTCCCGGGGAATGGGTCGAGACCTCGGGGGGTCGACGTCATGGAAAAATCATGACGTCGGGGGTCTGGGGGGGGAGGATCGTGGATTGCAGATCCGTGGCGCTGACTTAGGGGTGGGCAGACCTCCTACCCTGACGCGTCGATTACTAGGAATTGGCCGGCTTCGGTTCGCGGGAGGGCGTCGCGGCCGTCACTTTTGCGGGTCCAGGTCCGTCGGTTTCGGCCCCAGGCCGTTTTCACACAAAGGGAGGTTCACCAAAGGGAGGTTTGTCCACCGCCGAGAGGGGGAGGACGGACAAGGAAGGCCCTGCGCCCCGCGATTGCAGGGGCTCCGCGATTGAAGGGGCCCCGCGATTGAAGGGAGGTCTGTCCACCGCCGATGGAAGGGGCTCCAAGCGGCTCCTCGGCTGCCACAGCGGGCCCATGTCATGGCGCTGGGAAGGCGCGCGTCGCCTCCCCCGGGGACGAACGCCCCGATGGCCACCGCTCCCTCGGAGCAGCGGGTTGGACGCGGCGCCCTTTGGTTTCTGTTGTCGTTCGCTCGCCTCCGCGAGTGGGGCCCGCGGCCCGCAGACTTCTGGACCCGAGGTTCCAGCCAAGAGCAAGACCTGCCTCAGCCCGTGCCCGATCATGGTCACCTCGGTCTCCCTCCCTCTCTCTCTCTTTCTCCCTCCCTCTCTCTCTCCCTCTCTCCCCTCCGCCCCCATCTGTTCCTCCCCCGCCCTGGCCCATGCCAGGCAGGCTGGCCAGGCAGACCTGGGCGACTCCCTCCAGGAGGGCCGCGCGGCCGCCGAGCTCTGGGGGGTGCGGCGGCTGGGGGGAGGGGGGAGGACGGGCGCCGTCGTGGAGGAGAGGCCCGCGGCTAGAGAGAGAGGTGGGCCGTCGAGCCTGCGCCATTCACCCGCCTCCCCGCCGAGCGCTCCTCTCGGCGGCGAGCGGGAGGGGGAGGTGAGGCAGAGAAGGCCCTCTCAGAAGGCAGCGTGGCTTCTCAAAACCGCCCCGGCCTTTGAGAAGTGTTCTGTGCCTTCGGGGGAGGGCTTTAGAGACTTCTCTCGGAAGGCCGAGGGACTCAGAGCCTTAGAAAAAGGTCTGCTGGGCTCATTGCGATGTTCTTAGATGGGGCGAAAGCATCCCACACACCGAAAGCACGATAACCATTCCACAACAGATGATGGACATGATAGCCGGCATCTGCCAACATCGTCAATTCATCTTGCGGGATTCCGCAGGTAATTCGTCGCAACGGTTCCAAGTATCAGGCATAGTACAGGGTTGCCCTCTCTCGCCGCATTCGTTCATAATTATGCAGAGTGTCATATTCGTTGATGCTGATCGCGCTGTGGAGGACACGCGCGCAGATGCTGTCGAGGCAGAATGTTGTTCTGTGAGTTCCGACGTTTGATACGCATATGATACAACGCTTGCGAGTAGCAGTGCGCAACAAGTACAGACCTTGCTGGACGCAGTAGTTCGCGAAGGAAATATGTACGGCCGCGAATTAGACTGGGCCGAGACGGTCGTCATCAATCTACAGAACAATGGGGCCGTCCAGACTCCCTGCGGCATCCCAGTGGCACCAGCGCGGCAAGTCGTTTACTTATGTGGCCGTTTAAACGACGACGTTGCCGCCAAGCCAGAGCTGACGCGGCGCCTCGGAGAGGCGCGCGGCGTGTTTGAAGCATTGCAGCATTGTTGGGCCCCCGCCAACATTACGAAAAATAGGAAGATCCAGCTGTCTGGCGCGATTATGGTTCCAAAGCTGTTGTATAGTTTAGACAAGCTGAGGCTTTTGAAGGCCGACGCAAAGACGTTCGATGGTTTTAACGTGCAGCGCCTCCGGCGCAATTGCCGCATTCCATGCATATTTCTTGAGAGTGTCCAACAACCAGGTTTTAAACATATCCAGAGCCCGACCTCTTACCGAGGCTCTCCGCGAAAGACAGTTTTCATGATGTAACAAAATCGCAGGGCTATCACACGACCACTCAGCCAGGGACATCAGTGCCTCGGAGCTGGGACCAACGCCGCAAGAGAGGCAGACCGAAGCAGCAGTGGGCTTCGTGCGTTTAGAAGCTTATACCACAACAGTAGTCGTAAGGTATTCCCGCCCCCCTTTCCTCGTTTTCCTCCCCTCCCTCCGCCCGGTTGGTACCGCAACGCTTCAGTGTATAGCGCATGCAAGCCATGCATGTGTACTACCTTATGCTGTATGTGTCTGCCAATGCGCCGTTCAACGCCTGGCTGCTGCCTGTCTGTCTGAGAAGGTCCGCTCATTCTTGCTACCCCTGGGAACGCAGCCGATCAGTATCATCCCCATGGCAGTCGGAGGCCCAGAGCATGGTAGAAATTGTATCCGCCACAGAGAGACATTCAACCAATCGCGGAGTCACTGGACAGCTTTCACTCAGCGGGTGTCCCATCGGCTGTTAATCCTGTTGTCGCTGGTCCGTTGTACCAAGCTTGTCGTGGAGGCGTGGTCGGATTCGGGCCTTCAGGGGCTTCTTTCACTTGCTGGGCCGCAGGTGGACCAGGCGCGCTGGAATGATCAAGCGCGAGAGCTCCGGGGGGCGACGGCGAGGGGGTTGCAGAACGCCGGCTCCTCTCGATTCTAGAAATATTCCTTTGGGCCACGGCGAGAGCCAGGGCTGCAGGGAGAGACTCTCAGCTTCAAGCGAGATGATGGATCACTTGGCCAGCCAGTCCGGTTATTCGCTTTGGCACTTGACTGCAGCCGAAGAGTCGGCTGAAGGCCCACCAGCACGAAACGTCTGGACTCTGCCATGGCAGCTGTGCTGGCGGTCAGGTCCCGAGGTATCCTCTGCCCTGACCGACGAGTAATTCCGAACCTCGGGAGGTGAACGAGCTGAGATGACATAGCCCGGGTGGGAAATGCAAAACGGTCGTTATGGCTAGCCCGGGTGGGGAATGCAAAACGGTCTTTATGGCTTGCGGGGTCACGCGCGATCACCAGGATTTGAGAATCTCATTGATTAAGAGATTCTGTATTTCCGCAATGATGAGGTGTAAGTACCCTGTGCAGAAGTTAACTCTCAGGTTCTGATTGCCTACATGGCTCGGTCGACGGGGTGTGTTGCTCGGTTGGCTGATTGGCTGGCAGGCTGGCCACCTAGCTGGCTGTATGAATGGACTGTCGGCAGTTTGGCTGACTAGTTGTTTGTCTGAAGGGCTGGATCGCGCAGGCTTCTGTTTGGTTGGAAGGCTGACTCGGTGACCCAGCGAGTTCGGAGAGTGGATCAGCAGCCTTTGCACGAGGGATCGCGGATCCACATCCTGTGCACGGGATCGTGGCCCGAGGAGCCCGGGTGCGCAGTTCGTGTCGCAAAGGATCGTGGCGTCGGGGGCGCGGACCCGCAGTTTTGTACGACAGGTCGTGGCCTCGGGGAGGAGGGAGGGAGGAAGAGGAGGCGGAGGAGGGAGAGGAGGGAGAGGAGGAGGGAGGAGGAGGAGGAGGAGGAGGAGGGGAGGAGGAGGAGGAGGAGGAGGAGGAGGAGGAGGAGGAGGAGGAGGAGGAGGAGGAGGCGGAGGAGGAGGAGGAGGAGGGGAGGAGGAGGAGGAGGAGGAGGAGGAGGAGGAGGAGGAGCAGGAGGGGCCGCCTCGCAGGGTGGGGGCGCGGATCCACAGGCTCCTGCAGGGCGTCGTAGGTTCGGGGATGCGCAGATCCGCAGCGCCTGTCGCAGCGGGCCGGGGCCTCGGGGGGCGCGCGGCCCGTCACTTCTGCTGCGTGCCCCGGGGCACCCCGGCGTGCGGAGGAGGCGCGGTTTGGGCGTGCTTCGCAAACATCGGGGGCCCCCAAACGGGGTGGTGACCACACCGTGTGGTGAGTCGGTGGGGGTTCGGGGTCACCGCACGGTTTTGGGACTTGGGTCGTTCTCCGAGGATGTCTCGGGCGGTTGGGACCTCCAGGGTCCCAAAACCGTGTGGTGACGGACCATGCGGTGAGGTCTTTGCGGATTTCGAGGTCGCCGACGGGTCTGTCACCACACGGTTTTGGGACACCCAGAAACATTCGGGCGGGGGGGGGAGGTCGGGCGCGCCTGTGTAGACTTCGGATCTCGTTGCCTGCGAAGCCAGTCGGTCACGTGGTCAGACGTGGGCGGCAGGCCGCGCCTGCCAAGCGCGTGGAGTCCCCGAGGGGGCATCGCAGCTCTGCGGCTCTGCTCGTGGCGCTAGCGAAGACGGCACCGCACGGCTGCCAACTCAAGCGCCTCGCAGCCCGGCGGCCCTCCTTGCAGGGGGGGGCCAGCGCATCCAACGGCCGCGTGGTACGGTAAGGGGACGAAAAAATGGAACCCCTTCGTCTTCGGCACCGCATTCGTCCCCCACCCCTCCCCCCAATTTCAAAGTTGGGTTCGGCCTCTCGGAGGCCCTGGGGGTTCCACTTTTTTTGTCCTCTCACGCCTGTGCTGCCAAATGCTTGAGGCCAACTTTGAAATTGGGGGGAGGGGGGGCGTGGTGTCAAGGGTTCCACTTTTTTGTCCATCTACGGTACCATACCAGAGCACGCCCCCAAGGCCAACCCTGGGATTTTCGGCTGGCTGGCTGCCGATTGCAGCGGACTGCTTCCTTCGTTTTGAAGTGGTCGCGGCTGCCGCGCCCAGCCCGCCAGCGCATGCTTCGGAACAGTGCCGAGGGTGCTGTGCCTGTCTTCGCGCCGTTTTTGCCTCAGGGATGCCAGGCCCAAAGATTCTGCGACATGATCAGGGGTTCGGCAGCGACGAGCCAGAAGCCGGATGCCAGAATTTACAGACGTGGATTGAAGGTTTGGGAGTTGTGGCAATTCTGTGGCATTTGCTACCGCTTGAATGTGGTGTTCAGGGGCTTCGGGCAGGCGTCCGTCGGAAAACCACACGTTGAAGAAACAGATTCTGAAAGTGATCGGATCGAGGTGCCGGAGTGTCGAGTCCCCGAGGCAGCAGACGTCGTTATCAAAGAATGGCGCGCAAGCGTGCAATGAGGTGGGGAGAGGGCAGGGTCGAGAGGCTGGGCGGACCAGCAAATTCATCACGGCAGCGTGTCCGCTCCAGGTGCGGCATTCGTGGTTTTCGCCACGCGGTGGAAACAAGCAGCTGCGATTCGTGGCGTCGCTGTCAGATTCGTTTTCAAGTATTTTCGAACGCGCTGCCTTGTAGCTGTGCATCCAGCATGCCCTGTCATTATTTTATGCGCCTGTGTTGGAGAGATCGAAACGCAGATCGGAGTGGTTGCAGGTTTGGGCTTCAGCCGCCGCTGTTTAAACTAAATGTTCTATTCAGCGTCTGTCCGCTTTTTGCTGAGACATGAAAGCGACGACTGTGGACTCTTGCTTCCCTCCTGCCGTAGCCGTAAATGTTGCAGGTTACCCGCGTGTCCTGCAAAGATCCATTATCTTGGAAAGAGGGCCTCTGAAACCAGAGTGCAAAGAATCTTCACCTCTCTGAGACTTCCTTTAGTCTCTTACACCTTCCAGGCTACCCGAACTGATCACGTCTCCAGGCTTCCTTTTTGCTTCCTTATATCCCACTGTCGCCTCTTCTCTCGCGCACCCTCCCCCTGGGGTCATCGAAGCAGTTTCCCGTGACAGACAGAGGCCACTATGTGAACCTCGCCACAACCCAATCTTGCTCCTCCCTTCTGCGGCACACATCGCGCATCGACGGCGACAATGCGCATTCTTGCCAACTCGCGTGCCGCTCTGAGGACGCGTCGGCAACGCTTCTGACGGCTACAAGTTCGTCTCTGTTTCAGGCAATCTCATAATGTATTTCTGCATTTTGTCTTCAGTGCGTATGGTCGCCATTGCTATACAACGCTGCTGATCACTCATAGTTCACATCCTTTTCGCACTATACATGTTCCTTCCCGCGGGTCGCTTTCTTGTGGCCCGCTTTCTTTTGTCGTGTCTTTGGTTCTGCCAATCTCCTTAGCCCAAGCCATATCCACCTACCCGCCTTCCCACTGTGAAAGTGAGTGGTCCCACTGTTGCTTCAAGTCCTCCTCGTGATTACGGCTGATGCGTGAGACCACGGGCCATCAAGTGTCGCCTCGATCCCTCAGGAGTGGCAGGAAAATTGCAGCAGCCCCCCACAGGCAGACGAGTCCGGTGGCCGTGCCGTCTCGACAGACTGCCTGGGCCACTGGGGCCGCAGCGCGGTGACGGACGGCGGCGTGCTGTCCGGGGCCGCGCTCGCCGGCAGAGTCAGGCCCGCCTGCCGCCACGTCGGCCGCCGCAGACGCAGCCCCTGCCGCTTCCGGTCCCGCATTCGCTGCCGTCGCGCTGGTGCCCGCCGACGCGTCCGCTGCGCCGGGGCTGTGGCGTGCTGTCTGGGGGGGCGCTCGCTGGTAGAGTCGGGCCCGCGAGGCCGAGGGGTGGATCGTGGGATGCCGAGGCGCTCGATTTTCCCCCTTCGGGCGTGAGGGCTTGGTGAGAAAGTGGTCCTGGGATCGCCATGCATATCAGGTCTGGGCGTCTGGCTCGAACTAGGCCAGCCAGCCGTCGTTAGAACTCGATGGGGTAGACGCTTGCTGGATCCGAGAAGGATCCATTCTGAAGTGGAGGGTGGACGCGTGTCGTGCATGTACTAGTAAGCCACACTTGTCGAAGTTCACTGCACGCGTCGTGCATACACCAGTAAGGCACACTTGTCGAAGTTCACTGCGCGTTCCTTACAAGTCTGGTACGGTGCGTATGGTGTGTGTGGGTTGGCTCAGACATGCGTGATTTGGGGAGGAACAGCTAACGCCATTGGCTGGTGGCGCGGGGCCAAGAACGGAATTGCAAATGCGCGTGCGTGCGTGTATGATGGGCACGTGTGCAAACACCTGCATGTCCTCCCTACATGTTCGCAATCGGGGGGTCCGGAAACCTTGTCCCCCCCAACAGACAAACGGGACCCCCTTGGACCCGAGGCCCTGGGACCCCCTGGACCACCCTGCGGGAGGTCCCCCGGGCTGTCTGGGGCGTCTGGACGCCCCTGCCGGGCGTGGCCGACGGGTCCACGTCGGTCAGGAGAGCCGCCCGACGGCCCAGCAGGAGCCCCGCGCGGCCCCAGGCGCCCACCGGGCGCCCGAAGACGACCCAAGGAAGACCCTCAAGAGGCCCTGGAAGCGCAACGAAACACGGAGTCCCCAGGCGCTTTTGCATGATCTTGGGGGTTCTCGGCTCTTCGGCCTGCTGGGCGACCGGGACCTCCCAAGAGGCTTGGAGGTCGCCCCAGAAAGCTCCCAACAGGGCGGCAGTCCACAAGAGCACGAGGACGGCCCCCAACAGGGCCGAGCATGGCTCGAAGAGAGCCCCATGACGGCCCAAGAGATGGCCCCAAGACGCCCCCCGAGGCAGTCTTGGTATCGCTCGGACGTGTGCACTTTTTTTCTCGGCGGGGATTATTAAGGAGCATCTTGGATCATCCTGCAAAAAACACCACGCACGAAACCGAAAAAAGCATGGGGAATGGACGTCCGAGCGACGGGGAGCACTCCAGATTGTGGCCCAGTCGTTCAGTGAGACTGCGGCTGGAAGCAGGGTGGCCCGAGGAAGCCCCCAGGGGACCCCAGAAGGCTCCCATGAGGCTTCTGGACGGCCCCAAGAAGCCCTTCGAGAATTCGTGACGCACTCAAGAGGCATTCCAAGGAGGAGCCTCCGCAGAATGAGCTGGGGAGTACGGGGAAGCGCTCTGGGGTTAGAAGAGGAGGCAGCATGACGGGAGGATAAATACTCACATTATTACACGCCGTTCGTGGAAAGTTGGTGTTTGTGGATTCCCAGACCCTGATCTACTTCAAGTGCCTTCCTACTTCAAGAGCCGATATGCTTTTGCTTTGCTTTTTATCATCTGGGAGGGCCTGGACCCGATCTACTTTAGCCGCCTTCCTCCTTCATGTGTTTACATATTTCTTCAGACTGACGTGTATGACGGCGATACAGTGACAGGCAGCAATTAGTTATCGTGATAGTGATGTTGTTTCCCCTCCTTCCGCCATCTTCCGCCTGCATGCCGAGCCTGAAGTAGCAAGGAGCACTGGTGCGAAGCGCCAGTGCAGTCCGAGATATATAATATATACACCTGTGTAAAGCTGTGTGTGTACCGAAACGTACACGCAGACGTGCGCGCACAACAGGTTTACAGCCTGTGTTAGTATGTCGCACATGATGATGTACATGCCAACATGTTGGTATGCATTGTGCGTGTGAGTGTCTGCGTGGGCGTGCGTGGTGATGTGACTTGCTGTAAGGGTCAGGCATGTCGGTGCGTCTGTGCACGGCTACACGTGTACGCGCGCGCAATATTTCATGTAGCTGTTCTGCCGCACGTATAGCCATCTCATATCACAAGTCGTTGTGCACACGGTATGTGTCATTAGCAGGCATGTGCGCGCAAGCAATGTTTACACATGTGTTTGCGCATATGGCGTGTTAGTGTGTAGTTGTGCAGCTGCAAGAGCAGGCATACCTGCATGGGCACCGGTATCAATGGGTAAGTGCACGTATGCATGTAGGAAATCATAGGTCGTATATCCCCGCAGTGAGTATCGAGTGGGTTTCGGTCCTTTTCCGCTACTATTTCTGGGTCGTGGACAGCGCGTTTTGTAAAGGCCCCCTGGGATCTGTTGGAAAGCCTTCAATGGCCTCTGAAAAGCCACTGTGGGCGCCTCTTTCAGAGATTCCAGGAGGTCTCTTGGGGCCTCTTGGGTGCATCTTGGGGGCTTCTGGGGGCCTCTTCAGGACCTTCGGGGCCTGCTGGTGGCCTTGGGAGCCATCTGAGGGGAAGGGCTCGACGTGTCAGTTCGGGCTCCTTCTCTTGGGCCCCTGTTGAGTTCGTTCTGGGGGCCTCTTGGGCCCTATTGGATGCCTCGGGAACAGTCTTGCGGCGATTTGAGGGGGGCATCATGGGCCGCCATGGACGCCCACCAGTCCGAAAAGAAGAGGATGCTCGCAGCATATCAAGACTTACTGGCTTGATTCATTCTGGCTTCTTGGGCCAGCCGCCAGGGCCTCCAAGACGGCCGAAGAGACGCACACGAGAGCCTCAGGACGAGACATTGGGCAGCGCTGCCAGCGTGGTAGGCCCACCGCGCTCCCGAGGCGTCCGAGAGAGCCACCCGGCGAGTCCCGAGGACGCGCGAGGGCGCCCCAGAGCGCCCGGAGCCTGGGGCCTGGGCCCACTGCAGGTGCATTACGAGATCCAACCCAGAGAACTCGAAGGGACCCGAGGACACGCCATGCCGTGCTTGGCGGCACGGTGGCGGATAGATGCAGGCCTACGGGCACGTACAAGCCAATCCCACCTTCATGGGACAGCTCCTAAGAATTGCTGTTCTGTCTGATGGAGTGGCTTCCCCATGTTGATATTGATTTTTGAGTGCCGCATTCGTATGGGTTCCTCAGGAGACCACCTCTGCGAAGCAGTCATGTGGGGTCAATCGGAATTTAGAACAGCACGTCGTATTAGGTAGGATCAGATAGGACTTCTCATAAGCAGACAGTCACGGAATCCATGATAGCCTACATGCGTCCATAGGAACCCAACAGGACGGCATGGGAGTCCGAGGAGCATGCGAAACGCGTGCATATTACACACAGACCCACATGAACAAGCATGTACGCATTGGAATACATACGAGCCCATACAAACCCATGTGAGCTTATCAGCGCCACCAGGATCCGTTTGAATCTATGGGAGGCCATGGTAATATTTGGAGTCTACGGGAAGCTACCAGAATCCGTAAGATGCGAATTGAGGCCACAGGGATGGATTTCGGTGGAACCCAGTGGAGTCCACAGGAGTCGACAGGAGTTCATATGAGTCCATCGGGATCAATCGGCATCTATTCCCCAAGTCGTTCTCGCGCTACGAGTTTCTCGGGTTACTACGGTGGGGGCGTTGATTACGGAATGTGCCCATGAGGCTTCAGACCCTGTAGGACTCTTTGTCTGACGAGGGCGGCGGTGATGTCCATTGCCGGTCCACGATTCAAGTCGGCTTCCAGATCCTGGATTCCTTATGCACTGCTTGTTCCTTACCCAGTGCCCTCACCGCATTGTTCGGCTTCGTTCAGCTCGACCCGCGAGCGCCATGCCGTGTAGGGCAGGGAGAGTGCCGCCCACGGCCTCCCGGCCGCAGCATGCCACCCGTGGAGTCGTCAGATGTGCACAGGCTCCCACCCGGGGGGCCCCCTCCCCCGCCCGTGCGGCACTGCACAAAGGGCCCCCTCCGGCCCAGACCCCCCCCCCCCCCTCGCGCCGTGCCAAAAATCACGACGAGGGGGGGAGTTTTTGGGGGGCGATCTTCGGCCTCTGGAGGCCCTCGCGGGGCCCCAGGGCCGTGGAAAGAAAAAACGCTTTGGGGAGGAAGGACCAGTCCCCTCCTTCTCCTCCTCCTCCTCCTCCTCCTCCTCCTCCTCCTCCTCTTCCTCCTCCCCCTCCTCCTCCTCCTCCTCCTCCTCCTCCTCCTCCTCCTCCTCCTCCTCCTCCTCCTCCTCCTCCTAAGGCTCGAGGCCTCGGGGGGCCGACGCAGTGCAGAAGTGGTGGCGTCGGGTCACACCCTGGTCAACCTTGACAGCGTTCCGCCTGCGCTGCCGCCTGATCAGCGTCGCCGCCGTGTGCAGTTTGGCCCGTGCTCCCATCCCAATGTGCATGCTTTCTTGCGCAGCGCACGCGTGGTTGCTCGCGCGTGTACACCAGTACAGCATCAATCCGAGACGGTTCGTAGACCGACATCAGTTTGGAGGTCCAGAATCATCAATCCCACGAAGTGGGATAGTTGCTCTTTCATGATTGCTGACGGAATCCAAACGGGCACCATGCAGTCTTGTTAGATGGGACTCAGGGTGCTGCTTGATACACGCCCCTTTCCCGCTCTGCTTCCAGGGGGGTCTGGGTGCGGCTTGAGGATTGCCCAGGCTCCGCTCTTATATATTGGGGTTCGAGGTGCGGCGTGTTGCTTGCCCCTGCTCCCCGTAACTGTCCCGGTCACGTGGCGGATGGCAGTTCTTGTTCTTAAATGTGATGGCTCAGGCATCGGGGGCGGGATAAACATCTTCTTGCTCCGTTCCCTCGTTCGTCCCTCCGCGAGCGGCTTGTGGGGACCAAAAGGGGCCAACGCAACAATCTCATACAATCTCACCATGGGTGGCAGGCACCTCGATTGCATGCTTGTTGCCCGCCTCAAGCGGGCCCTGGCGCCACCTTGGCGCCGCCGGGCTCACACCGAGTCCGACGCCGAGCGCCAGGCCTTCGGCTTGGTATCGCTCGGACGTGTGCACTCTTTCTCGGCGGGGATGATTAAGGAGCATCCTGGATCATCCTGCGAAAAAGCCACGCACGAAACCGACAAAAACACAGGGAATGGACGTCCGAGCGGTGGTCAGTCGGCGCTTCCGTGCGCCAGCTGAAACAGCTGGCCAGGCAGCCCCCCTCGGGAGCGGAGCCCAGCCACTCCTCCCACTCCTGAGCTGGAGCCTCCGGCTCCCAGCCGCACCATTGAACACGAGACCGAGGGGGCGGATCACCTCGGGCCGAACGAAAGGGGGGGGATTGGGAAAGGGGGGGTTACGAAATCTGCTGCATGCAGCTGGTTTCGGCCCCACCGAGGGGCCCATTCCTCGATACGTAGCCAGAGGCGCCGGGAAAATCAGCTACGTGAGCTGATTCTCACCCCCCCCCTTTGCTATCCCCCCCTGTCGCCCGGCCCGATCACCCCGAGTAGACGCAACATCGATCCACGGGTTGTCAGCCGAATTTCTTATCACGTTGGCTGGGCACACATAGTCAGGTGCCAATTGATAACACAGTTGCCTGAAAACTGATGCTATGTCCCGCCCTTTCGTTTTAGGGCATGTAAAAGCACAAAGCACAAAAGAACCGTCGAAAACAAATATGTTTTGAAAAATCAGAACATGGATGTACCAGCGATTTCGCGAACATTCCGTGCCCTGATCCCGAGAACTTGCGCGGATCCCGAGAATTTGCCTAGCCCCCCCCCCCGACTTGTGCCATGCCCTCCCCTCGCTGTGCTATGTGCCCCCCCCCCCCCCCTCTACATACCCCCCTCCCTGGGACGCGCCGCCGCTCGAGACATCCCCACGACGGCGGCACCGCCGGCCGTCTGGGGGCCCTCGTGGGCAGACTCGGAGCCCTCTTGGCCTGTCTTGGGGGCCTCGTGGGGCCTTGTTGGGCCACCTTAAGGGGGCCACCTTGGGGGTTGGTTGGGCCGTCTTGGGGGACCTCTGGGCCCCTCCTGGGCTGTCTCTGGGCTCTCTTGGGCGCCGTCTTGGGCCGTTTTGTCGGGGCGATCCTGGAGGGCTCTTGGGCCGTTTTGGGGGGCCAGGCGGTCGAGAGCGCGAGAGAGTCTTAGAATCTGTGGAGAACCAGAGGAAATCGACGACGTCGGCCTCTCGGCGGGCCGTTTTTCGGGCTCCCCGGGGGGGCTCGGGGAGCCGGGCGCGCTCGCCAACCCGCAAAGCTCCTTACGGATTGATGTGCGTGAATATATATATATATATATATATATATATATATACATACATATACATACATATATATATATATACAGACAAGACTGCAGTGGCGCTTCGCGCCATGCACCTTGGTCCTTGAGGTTTGGTATGCAGGCGGAATGGCAGGAAGGTCAAGCCGACAATCTAGCGATAGCTCCCTGTTGCCTTTTCCGGCATCGCCGTTATGATGATGCTATTCGCGATCCTTCCTCCATGCTTCTTTTTCTTCATTCTTGCCATACCCTGCGCATCCTCCCCATCCTCCTCAGCTCTTTTTGCGAAGGCTCCTCCTTGGAGAGCCTCTGGGGGCCTCCCAAAAGTTGTTCAGGATTTCTTAAGGCCTTCTGGAGGCCTACTGGGAGTGGGGGCTTCTGGGGGCTTCCTCGGGCCACCCTGCCTCCAACCGCGGTCTCCCTGAACGACCGGGTCACGATTTGGAATGCTTCGGAGGGTGTCTTCGGGCCATCTTGGGCCGCCATGGGGCTCCTCTCTTAGGGCCATCTTGAACCCCTGTTGTGCCGTTTTGGGGCTCTCTTGGACTGCCTGGGAGTTCTTTCGGATGGGTGTGGGGCGATTTTGGAGCCTCCCAGGCGGCTTCGGACGCCCAGAAGATCGCCGTCTTGGAGCGTCGGAAAGCCGAGAAGAGGAGAACCCCCAAATTCACCAACAACCAACAGAAAATCAATGGTTTGTTGCCTCTTGGGGCCTTCTTGGGAGTGATCTTGAAGGCCTCTTGGGATGTTTTGGAGCGATCTTTGGGAGTATGACGGCTTCTTGGAGGTCTTCGTGGACCGTATTGGAGCTTTTTGGGGTCGTTTCGGGAGCGCGCTGGAATGCCTGGAACCCGTCCAGGGCCGTCTTCGTGCTCTCGTGAGGTTCTCCCCTGTCGTCTGATGGCTTGCCCGGAGGCCCGGGGAGGGCCAAATTCGTTAGGGGGCGGGGGCTTTTCCCGCCGGCCTTGTAAACACACACACACACATACATATATATATATATATATATATATATATATATATATATACATACATATACATACATATATATATATATATACAGATATAAGCATAAGAGTCTGTATTACTTACGCCCGCGGCCACGGGAACGCGGGGCCCATCTTTTGGAAGGATCGTCGCTTCGGGGGCGCAGATCGCATGCCTTCTACGACGAATCGCAGCCTCGGGGGCGCGTATCCTGTGTGTTTTGCCCCAGCCCCCCTTTGTTGGATTTTTGTTTTGACTAGGGCATTGCGGTCTTCACTTCTCCTCCTCCTTCTCCTCCTCCTCCTCCTCCTCCTCTCTCCTCTTGCGCTGCTCCCTGGGTGGCTGCGACCTGCGCAACTGTCGCCACTTTCGTGGACTCCCAGGAGGTCCAGCTTGGTGGAGTGGCACTCGGACCCAGATGGGACCTCGCGGCTCTCTGGGTGGTTGCGAATTGCGTAGTTGTCACAATATTCGTGAGTTCTTGGGAGCTCCCGCAGAGTGGAGTTGTACGCGGACCCAGACGGGACCTCGCGGCTCTCTGGGTGGCTACGAATTCCGCAACCGTCGTCATTTTCGTGGGTCTCGTTGGAGGTCCAGCGGAGTGGACTTGCACGCGGACCCAGACCTCGCGGCCTTCTAGGTAGGTGGCTGCGAATTGCGCATCTGTTGCCACTTTATTTAATCGCTTCGCTCATTCCGCCGGCCCATAATGCGTAATCGCTGGGGTTTGGCTGCGCGTCCGTGAGCCATGCTGCGCTGATGGGGGGGGGACGTTGTTTTCGGTGGTGGGTGCACCAGTCCGGTGTAGTTGGTTCGACGTTTGCGGCTGTCAGTGGTTTGTGGCGCCATCGTCTGTTCTCATGGGGCTCGCGGATGGTGGTTTGGCGCGGTCCGCCAATGGAGCCCCGCTTTCTGGAGGTTCCAGGGTTCGGTCGGGCTTTGCCTGCGGTTGCCTCGGCGTGTTTAGGGGTGCTCTGTTTGTGGTGCGAGGGTGTTGGAGTCAGTGGTCTTCGTACTTGGACGCATCGTTTGCAATTGTGGGTCCGTTCGCATACGGTCATGCCTATGGTCGGGGAGGGGAGCTGAGAGCCTCCGCCGCTTCGGGAAGCATCCTCGTCGCCGCCGTCGTCATCGTCGTCGTCGCCGTCGTCGTCGTCGTCGTCGTCGCCGCGGTGTGCCACATGTTGGTGAGCTCGTGGCGAGCGAAAAGGAGGAGGAGGCGGGGAAAATCTTGTATCAGTTGTGCTTTATGTTGGCGTGCTCGTGGCGAGCGAGAAGGAGGAGGAGGAGGAGGGGGACATTTGGGAGCCAAGTTTGGTCGTGGACAAGACGCATTTTTTAGAGGCCGTTTGGGGTCTCTTGGGAAGCCTCTCGAGGGCCTCTTAGCAGTATTTCTAGAGCCTCCTGGCGCCTCCTGGGGGCCTCTTGGGGCCTGTTGGGGGCCTCTTGGGGCCTCTCAGGGGCCTTGGGGGCGTTATGAGGTCTCCTGGGGACGTCTTGCGGCTTAGAGCGCGAAATGTCCGTTCCGGTCCCCCGTCGGGGCCCGGTCTTGGAGCCGTCTTGGAGGCATTTTGGGCCATCTTGGAGGTTTCTGGGGGTCTCTTAGGGCTCTCTGGGGCCGTTTCGGAACGGTCTTGAACCCTCGTAGGCCGTATTGGGGCGATATTGAGGGCTTTGTGGGCCGTCTTGGAGCGCTAGGAAGCCGAAGAGGCGAGAACGCCAAAATCTTCAAAAAAGCAATGAAAATCATCGATTTGGGCTTGTTGGGGGCCTCTTGGGAGGTCTCTTGGACGCATCTTGGGGCGTCTTGGGAGCATCTTGGGCCGTCTTGAGGCCTCTTGGGGGCGTTATGAGGTCTCCTGGGGACGTCTTGCGGCTTAGAGCGCGAAATGTCCGTTCCGGTCCCCCGTCGGGGCCCGGTCTTGGAGCCATCTTGGGCCATCTTGGAGGCTTCTGGGGGTCTCTTAGGGCCCTCTGGGGTCGTTTCGGAACGGTCTTGAACCCTCGTAGGCCGTATTGGGGCGACATTGAGGGCTTTTTGGGCCGTCTTAAAGCGCTAGGAAGCCGAAGAGGCGAGAACGCCAAAATCTTCAAAAAAGCAATGAAAATCATCAATTTTGGCTTGTTGGGGGCCTCTTGGGAGGTCTCTTGGACGCATCTTGGGGCGTCTTGGGAGCATCTTGGGCCGTCTTGAGGCCTCTTGGGGGCGTTATGAGGTCTCCTGGGGACGTCTTGCGGCTTAGAGCGCGAAATGTCCGTTCCGGTCCCCCGTCGGGGCCCGGTCTTGGAGCCGTCTTGGGGGCATCTTGGGCCATCTTGGAGGTTTCTGGGGGTCTCTTAGGGCCCTCTGGGGTCGTTTCGGAACGGTCTTGAACCCTCGTAGGCCGTATGGGGGCGATATTGAGGGCTTTTTGGGCCGTCTTGGAGCGCTAGGAAGCCGAAGAGGCGAGAACGCCAAAATCTTCAAAAAAGCAATGAAAATCATAAATTTTGGCTTGTTGGGGGCCTCTTGGGAGGTCTCTTGGACGCATCTTGGGGCGTCTTGGGAGCATCTTGGGCCGTCTTGAGGCCATCTGGGCCGTCTTGGGGCGCTCTTGGCTTCAGGCTGCTGGGCCTGCCACGTATTTGGCGTCTCCTTGGAGCGCTCCTGGAGCGCTCCAGAGGCCTCCAGGGCCGCGCCCAGGAAGTCCGGCATCTCTGACCCCCACCCTCTCGGGGACCTGCCGGGTACTTTTCGCCCGGGGACTCCTAGGGGCCGCCCCGCGCACGCGATCTAGAGATACTGTTTACTTGTACCGGAGATCTTAGCACGCCCTGGCCCGTTGGGCGGGCGAATTCAGCTCCTGGGAGGTCCATTGTACGCGGACGCATACGGGACCTCGCGGCCTTCTGGGTGGCTGCGAATTGCGCAATGGTCATCATTGGCGTGGGTTCTTGGGGGTCCAGCGGAGTGGAGTTGCACGCGGACCCAGACGGTACCTCGCGGCCTTCTAGGCGGCCGCGAATTGCGCAATTGTCGCCATTGTCTTGGGCTCCCGGGAGGTCCAGCGAATTGGAGTTGTACGCGAACCCAGACGGGACTTCGCGGCTCCTTGGGTGGTTGCGAACTGTGCATTTGTCGCCACTTTCGTGGGCTCTTGGGAGGTCTAGCGGAGTGGAGTTCCACGCGGACCCAGACGAAATTTCGCGGTTTCTGGGTGGCCACGAACCGCGCAATTGTCGCCTTTTGGTGTGCTCCTGGGAGGTTCATCGGGGTGGAGTGGCACGCGGACCCAGACGGGACCCCGCGACTTCTCGGGTGGCTGCGAACTGCGCATCTGTCGCCACTTTCGTGGGCTCCTGGGAGGTCCAGCGGAGTGGAGTTGTACACTGACCCAACCAAGACCCCGCAGCTCTCTTGGTTGGGGGTTGGGAACTGCGCACTTGCCGCCACTCTATTCGGCTCCTGGGAGGCACGGCGGAGATGAAGGCAGCGCGGATCACTTCGAGACCTCGCGGCTTTCGGGGGCTGCGAACTGCGCCGTTGTCGCAATGGTCGTGGGCTCTTGGCAGGCACCGCGGAGGTGAGGCACGCTTTTTGCTGCATGGAGCGCTCCACTACAAAGAGTCGCCTCGCGTGGAGACGGGGGGCTGAGAACGTCTCGGGCAGCTGCTCAGCCTCGGAGAGGGCTCCCGCGGGGTGGGGCCAGCTTTGGCCAAGGAGGACGCTGCCGCCTGTGGGCCCCCCTTTTCCGAGACACGCGGCGGTCGCTCCCGAGAGGCGGGCACGCCCTGGGCTCTTGTGCCGCGCGCCAGCGGGAGAGCGGCGCGGCCCGCCCTCGGCACCGCGCCTGGGAGGCGGGCGAGCTGGGGCCAGCCAGCTCTCGCCCTCCGACGCTGCTCGTCCGGTGCTCCACTGCACGCTCGGATCCTCCGTCGCTCGCTGCCCGACGGTGGTCGGTGGCGGCGCTCGCTCCAGAGCGAGCGAGGACAGCGAGAACAGAGAGAGAGAGAGAGAGAGATATATATATATATATATATCAAAGAGAAAGAGAGAGAGAGAGAGAGAGACACGGGGAGAGAACGACAGATGAAGGGAGAAGAGAGGGCTCGAGGAGGAGAAAACCAGTGGCAGTCTGGAGTTGCACGCACGAGGGCCACGGCGGGCTTGCTCCCCAGCCCAGACGCTCCCCTGCCCCAGAGGTGGTTTTGGGATGGGTCCGCCAGGGCCGCCTGCGACCCGATTCGATGCCGCTCGACTCGCCAGCCGGGGCCGCGACTCAGCTGGCGAGGAGGAGGAGGGGGAGGAAAAGGAGGAGGAGGAGGAGGAGGAGGAGGAGGA
>CAUYUJ010018285.1:159783-186890 GCA_963575745.1 Prorocentrum cordatum | reverse complement strand
AGGAGGAGGAGGAGGAGGAGAGGAGGAGGAGGAGGAGGAGGAGGAGGAAGGAGGAGGAGGAGGAGGAGGAGGAGGGAGGAGGGGGAGGAGGAGCTTATTCCGATCCGATCCTGCTCGATTCGCCAGCATCGGCCGGGGCTCTGCCAGAGCCAGGCGCGGCGATCCGTTTTCGATCCGACTCGGGACGTTCCCCTGGCGACCCGACCCGCTCGCGATCCGATCCGACTCCGCGAGCCGGTGAATTCGTGGGTTTGCAGGCCTGGCTGAGAATGTACGCGGCGTGAAAACGACCACAGCCACCGCTTTTCTTTTGTTGCCGCCTTCCAGCCCGCAGAAACAACGCAGTGGCTGTGGTCATTTTCGTTGAGCTTGGCACCAGGGAAATGACCACAGCCACTGCTTCTTTTTCGGCCGGCTGGAAGGTGGCGCAAACAAGAAGCAGTGGCTGTGGTCATTTTCCAGTCCCGCAGAATGCGGTCGGAGACACGCCACCAAGCTTTCGAACCACGGCAGAGTCGACGAAATTCAGACCAGGCACGCTCCACGTACCTGGCGTGCGCCTGCAGCAACTCCTGGGAGCAACGGGTGCAAGCTTCTGCGTGCAAATCGGCCCCTGGGGCTGCTTCCTTCCGCGCCCTGGACCTCGCACGGCGCGCCCCAACTGCGGATCCGCCGTAATTTTTGGCTGATCGTCCGACTCAGAAGTGTGTCGATGATGCACCCCGACGGATGCGAAAAAGTATGGCTGAAGTGGCCGCCTCAGAAACGTAGGGCGGACATTTCCGCTAAAAGTGTTGGGGAAACAACGACGAAGACAACACCGGGTGCGACGACGACGACGCCGCCGCCGCCGACGCCGACGCCGACGCCGACGCCGCCGACAACAGCAACGACGACGACGACGACGAAAACGATGACGACGGTAGGGCTTACAAAGCAGGACGGACATTTCCGCCCTACTTGCGAGATCGCCGCCCAAAGTAGGCATCGGCTCCGCGACCGCATGGGCTCCTCGAAGAGCTGCCTTCGGGCGGGACTGAGGCGAGTATCGGTCCGTTCCAGAGCGTTCCGGAACGCCCTCGGATCGTTCCGGACCGCTCTGAGGAGGCCGCCACGCCCGAGACATCGTCCAGAGCCGCCGAATCTCAGAGATTCCCGACTTATACGGACAAGGATACCTCCGTTCCAAAGCGTTCGGGGCTGCTCGCCGAGCGTTGCCCGCTTGGTCCTCGTCCGAGTTTGCCCTCGCCCTTCCTCCCTCCCCTTGGCGGGAGAAGCTGGGCGGAGGGGGAGGGGCAAGGGGGGGGGGAGGGCACGGGTAGAAGGGGGGGGGCGAAGGAGAGGGAGGAGCGGGAGGAGGGAGGAGGGGGGGGGGGAAGGAGGAGGTAGGGAGGACGAGGCAGCACGAGGGAGGTCCTCCCGCCCTGGCTTCGCCTCATCATGGGCTCCTCGAAGAGCTGCCTCTCTCTCTCTCTCTCTCTCTCGCAGCAGCAGCAGCAGCAGCAGCAGCAGCAGCAGCAGCAGCTGCGGCTCCGTTTCGCCGCTCGCCCGCGTCTCGCCCGGCCTCTCCCCGCGCAGGCACGACCGCGAGAGCCGCGGGGTCATGCTCGGCCAGCTGGCCGAGCAGCTGCTCTCCTCCGTCAGGAGCCACGCGGAGAGCGGGCCTGAGCGTTCAGGGGGGCGGACGGGGACGGTGGGGGTCCTCCCGACTCCTCCCTCCTTCCTCCTCCCTCCTCCCTCCCTCCTCCTCCTCCTCCCTCCTCCTCCTCCTCCTCCTCCTCCTCCTCCTCCTCCTCCTCCTCCTCCCTCCTCCTCCTCCTTCTCCTCCTCCTCCATTCCTGATTTCTTTGTCTTATGACTCATTCCTGCCAGTCGCAACCGGAGGCCAGTCGGAAGGGCGGGCTGGGCGTTTCGCTTGATATTTCCGTGCATGTTATGATCCTGAACCTGGCAAAGTGGCAATACTTTCACAGATGAAGGGCAGGCGGTTTTCAACATGTGGCTCTCGCGGGGGTGCCGCGCACATGTATTGAACATATTTGCAAGAGCTTCACGGATCGAGGGCGGGTGGTTTTCAACATGTGGTTCTCGCCGACGCGCCGCACACATTCGTTTAAAACAGTTGCCAGAGCTTCACAAATTGAGGGAGGGTGGTTTTCAAATTGTGGCTCTCCCATTAGCGCCGCGCGCATTCGTCTTAAACGGTTGCCAGAGTTTCACGGGTTGAGGGCGGGCCGTTTTCAAAATGTGGTTCTCGCATTAATGCCGCGCGCATTCGTCTTAAAAGTTGGCAAAAGTTTCACGCATTGAGGACGTATCCTTTTCAAATTGTGGCTCCCGCCATAGCATCTCGCACATTCGTATACACTCGTCTTAAACATGTGCCAGAGTTTCACGGATTCCCATGGTCAGCGTACCAGGAATTTGGGTTTTCTGGAACGAGTCAGGATCTTCAAGACGCAACAGTCAAGTTGATTCGTGATGTTGGAGCCCCGAGCATGGTGTTTCGGCCCGCTTCAGGACCCTCCGAAGATTGTCTCCCAACGGGGCACTTCCCTTTAGTGGAAATGAATCCCTGTAGGGGCCAATGAAGAGGAGCTTGGGGGGAGCGTTTATTCCAATATTGTGGATGAGTCTTGGGTTTACACTGGTCCTCCTCCTGCTCCTCCTCCTCCTCCTTCTCCGCCTCCTCCTCCTCCTCCTCCTCCTCCTCCTCCTCCTCCTCCTCCTCCTCCTCCTCCTCCTCCTCCTCATTCTCCTCCGTCTCTCTCCTCCTCCTCCACGATTGCCTCCCCTCCCTCCTCCCCCCTCCTCTCCTTCCCTGCTCTCGTATACTCTCGTCACCCCCCCTCCTTCCCTCCTCTTCCTTGCTCCTCCTTTCTTCCTCCTCCCTAAATGGTATGGCACCCCCTCCTCCTCCTCCTCCTCCTCCTCTTCTCCTCCTCCTCCTCCTCCTCTCTCCTCCTCTCATCCTCATCTTCATCCTCAAACTCATCCTCATCCTCATCCTCATCCTCCTCGGGGCGGAAGGGGAAAGGCGAGGCCTGGATCCAGAGGGGAGTGAGGACGGGGGGGGAATATCGTGGCCAGGGCCATGGCGCCTCCTGGACTTAATAGCCCACTCGTCCTCTTTCAGCACGTCCCCCGTGCCCCCCTCGGCCGCACACATGCCTGGGGCCACGATTTGATACCCCCCCTCTCCCGCTTCCCCCTCCCCGGACGCCCCCCAGGGGCGGCGGGGCCTGCGGTCCAGGAGGGCCACCGGCTGAGCGCACAGGTCCAGAAGCTGCCCCCAGGGAGGGGGAGGAGGAGGAGGAGGAGGAGGAGGAGGAGGAGGAGGAGGAGGAGGAGGAGGAGGAGGAAGGAGGAGGAGGAGGAAGGAGGAGGAGGAGAGGAGGAGGAGAAGGAGAGAGGAGGAGGAGGAGGCAGGAGGAAGGAGGAGGAGGAGGGAGGAGGAGGAGGAGGAGGAGGAGGAGGTGGAGGAGGAGGAGGAGGAGGAGGAGGTGGGGAGGAGGAGGAGGAGGAGGAGGAGGAGGAGGCGGAGGGAGGAGGAGGAGGAGGAGCGAGGAGGAGGAGGAGGAGGAGGAGGAGAGGAGGAGGAGGAGGAGGAGGAGGAGGAGGGGGAGGAGGAGGAGGAGGAGGAGGAGGAGGAGGAGGAGGAGGAGGAGGGGCCCGCTGTTCCTTGTCGGCCAGCCCCGTGGTCCGAACAAGAGTGGCGGCGGGCAGCACAGCCACGCCGGCGAGCGTCGTCGGCGCAGTGCCCCGCGGGGTTTTCCGGGCCGAGTGCCTCGTCTCGGCCTTCCCGGGCGCCAGCTCTGGCGCCGGCCACAGGGCTTTCTCGGAGCCCCGTGAGCCCCAGATGGGGTGTTCTGCGGTCACGTCGCCGCCCCTCGCGGGGAGAGCCCAAAGATCCTGGGGCCTGGTGGTCCTCCGGGGCAGCGTGGGGGGGGGATGGGACAACGTATTGGTTCGACGTTCCAGGTTTTCGGCGTCCCTCGGGATTCTCTCCAGCGGCCGCGCCTCGCCGAGAGCGGTGCGGGGTTGCCCAGATCGTCCTGAACGGCCTCTGGAGAGCCGAGCTGTGACCCGACAGCCAGGGGGCAACGTTAGAGGGGACTAGGCTCAGGTGGGGATGCATCGACCCCCAATCGCACATTGCTCGCCGATAGGGGCCCCCTCATCCTCTTCTTCCTCCTCCTCCTCCTCCACCTCCTCCTCCTCCTTCTCCTCCTCCTCCTCCTCCTCCTCCTCCTCCTCCTCCTCCCCTTCCTCCCCCTCCCCTTCCTCCTCCCCCTCATTCTCTTAGTCCTCATCCTCCTCATCCACGTCCTCCTCCTGGTCTTGCTCCTCTTGCCTACTCCCTCCTCTTCCTCATCCTCCTCCTCCCGCTCCTCCTCCTCCTCCTCCTCCTCCTCCTCCTCCTTCTCCTCCTTATCCTTCTCCTCCTCTTCCAGCCTCCCCACGCGGGCCTCAGATGGCCCCAGAGCGCCGTCCAGGCTGGCCCCCCTCGCTGTTTGATTATGCGCGTCTCTTCCTCTCCCCCCCCGGCAGCTCTGACGGGCATCATTTTTGGATGGGCTGGTGGGGATGCGCGAAGCGACACGAATTGAATGTTGCACGTGTAGGGACCGCAAACGGCACGCTATAGACGGTTTCGTTGCACCGTTTACGCGCAACCTCTGGCGTTGCACACATGTACTGTTTCCGTGCTGTCGGCCGTTGCCGCGCAGACTACCAACGAAATCCCGAGACAGCCCGAGACGACCGGCTGCGCGCAGACGGCGCAGGATCCAACGTGGAAGATTGCACGTAAACTGTGCGAATTTCTGGGTTGCACGTACACGGTACAAGACAGATGGTTGCATTTCACCGTTTGCGGCGCGGCTACTGTTCCACCTCACTTCGCCGCGGCATTTCTCGCCGAAGACACCATTCGCAGCAGTTCCGCTTTGCTCTTCCCGCGGGGGTTGATGTGGAATTTCCGCGCCTTCTTGCGGGGCCCCTCGGTGCCACTGCTGCTGAATGCGCTTCGCCCTCCTCTTCGGCATCACCTTCTGCCCCGCCGTCTTGCTCAGAATGTGCAGCGCCATTTCCACCAGCGTGATCCATTCTTGTGTCCCGACCACCGGCGCTTTGGGGTTGAAGCCTTTCTTGGCCAACGCCACAGAATTTTTCAACAACGCGGGAGCGCTGCCGACGACTCCTCGCGGCTTCTTATATAGACCAGCCCCAGGGCCTGCGCCGCTGTCTTCACCAGAGTCACGGCGAAGCAGGACGTGCGTTTAACATCGGCGAGCAAGGTGCGAGAGGCTTCCGACACTTAGGCCTTGTATGCGCTAGCAGGGGCTTGTAAAATGCGCTCGATGATTATGATCGGGATTTCCTCCAGCACTTGGCGAGGTTCGCGCTGATGCGCTATGAGCGTCGCCCAGCTGACCTCCTGCACCGCGGTTTTGTCAATGACAGATTCCAAGACGAAGTCTGCAGTTGCGCTCGCGGGCGCGCGTAGCTGAGAAACCGCGCGAGTGACATCAACTGCTGTGAGGAGCCCGAAAACCTGTAGGGAATCACAGAGTGAACCTGCAGCTCGCTTATCAGCCAACCAATCGTGCAGTTTCTGGCTGCACGACATGAGGGCAACGTGGAAAACTATGGGCAACAGTGAGTTCAAACATTTCAGCACGTTCTGCTTTGTGTATTCACTGGCGCACGTAACTCCACAGTCCCGCAAGCGTAGAGGAACCCGTTTCCAAATTGCGTCTGCCATGCTGATGAGAACTTTCTCATCAATTGATCGAGCTGCACGGGGTAATAGTGGCCCCACATATTCTGCCCATGTTTCCGCCACTTCCTTGAAGGCTGCCTGCACGCTGGGCTCCCCAAGCGCCTCCACTGGCCTGACGCCTGTGTGCGCCGTGTGGCGCCCTTCCGCGTGAGCTGCCCAGGTGTGATGTTCGCCAACGCTCTCCCTGCAATGGTTGTGAAGCAAGCATGTGTACACGCATCGAAACTGTTGCATGAGAGACTCTGCTCGGCAGCGGCGTAGCTGCCTGCCCATAGGTTGCCGCGGTAACCCGCGGACGGCCAGCAAAACCAGGATGGCGAGAGAGTAAACATACCCTGGCGAGCCCCCATGTACTTGACCGTGCGTAAAAAGGGTGGAGCCTGCGGCGGCCCTGCCAGCGCCTGCCGGGGAGCTGATAGCTGACTCGGCGGTTGATCCATGACGCAAGCTCCGTCGTGAGCCGGCAAAACAGGTGCGCATCCGTTGATTCTCCGCCTCCGGATGTCCGGACATGCGCAGGTGAGGTACCGCCGCAGATGGCACGACAGGGGCGACTGCACGCAGAGGGTCTTTCGGGGGCCCGTGGCAATCCAGATCCGCCACCGCGCTTGCACCGGTAGGTGCGTCTCGGGCCCTTCCGCTCCCTACGAAGCAACAACTAGGACCCCATTGACGCATCGAGCCCGAGGTGTGGTTTTGTGACACAGTCCCTGCGCTGTTGGCTTACCAAACAAACACTGCGCCCCGAATACGAAGTAAACGGAAGGACGTTCCATGGCCCCCCCCCCCCCCCTCCCCCCCATGGCCCCTCCCCCCCTCCCTCCCCCCCTGCACTCCCCCTCCCTCCCCCTCCCCCTCCCCCCCAGGCGCGGTGGCGGAATCGCGCGGCAGCGCCACTGGATCATCCCTGCACGGGCCACAACAGCTCGCGCGTAGACGTGCACGATAGACCACGAACGAGCCCAAAGACAGCGCAAACTGGCGACCTTGTGATGTGAGACGGTGCGAACTTGCAGGGCGCACGTAAAACGTTACAAGAACGGCCGGTGCAGTGAACAAGGGCCCGCGGGGAATGCAAGGCAGTTCTGGACGTCCAGATCTGTCCCACTGTAGGCCTCAGGGTGCAGATCCAAAGCGGCCCAGGGTATGCCCAAGATCGCAAAGACGGCCTGACGGCGGCCCGTGGCCTAGAAGGCCCCGCGCTTCACCGCGCAAGCGTTTGAAGAGAGATCGAGGGTCAAAATTGCACGTACACGGTGCAAGAAACACGGTTGTGTTGTACCGTTCGCGGGCAATCCAGGCCTCGGAAAACATAGCGAACACGCATGCCGCATGCATTTGTGAGCGCCTCCCCTTCCCCCCATTGTTCAAAGTTGGCGGTGGGTCTGATGGGTTGCACCTCGACCGCAGTCTCCCCCGCGCGTGCCAACCTTGAGTTTTGGGGGCAGGGGAGAGGTTCACGAATTGTTTCCCTCTACCGTCTCTGGTATTGAGCATGCACCGTTTGTGTGCAACCAGATGTTGCAGTGAGGACTGCCTGCGGAAGCCCAAGAGAACCCAAGACCACCCGAGATGAACGACTGCGCGTCCTTCATGTTGCAAACGTATACCGCTTACGCGCAACCGACCGTAGCTGTAAACATTGCTCATGGAGGTCCAAGATAGTCGTAGACGGCTTGATATTGCGTCCACATCTGCCCCATTGGAAGCCAGTAAATACATCGCCGACGCGGTCCAATTCTGATCCGAGACCCCGAGACGGCCTGACGACGACCCACGCCTGGCAATCTTTTCTGGAAGGCTCCGTGCTCCTTTGTCAACATCCTACTCATCCTCCTCTACTCCTTAGCCTCCTCCCCCTCCCCCTCCACGCTGCGCTGGAGATCCTAGACCCTGCAAATACTTGAAGCCCCTTGCGAATCACAAAGATGACGCACATCTTTGTGATTCCCTGCGAACCACAAAAGTTCCGCAAATCTTGGTGGTTCCCTGCGGATCACAAATATTCAAAGATCCCGAGCGCAGCCTTCCCACGCAATATTTGGGATCAAGCGCTGCGCCGTCACAAAGATTATCACGAAATGCGGAGCTGAGGATCTTCGAATCTTTGTGAACCCCTTCGGGCCACCACGATTCCTCAAATCTTTGTGACCCCCTGCTAATCACAACTATTCTGCAAATCTTTGTGACCCCTGCGAATCACAAAGGTTCACATATTCAGAGTGCAGCCTTTCCACGCAGTCTTTGTGATCAAGCGGTCGGCCATCACAAAGCTTGCCACGAAAAGCCGCGCTGGTGATTTTTGAATAGTTGTGATTCCCTGCGATACACACAGATTCAGCAAATATGTGTGACTTCCTGCGAATCACAAAGATTCAACTATTCCGAGCGCAGCTACGAAGGTTTGCGCTGGTGACCTTCGAAGCTTTGTGAGCCTCGAGGGGCCGCAACGGCGTCAAGCGTTCGTATGACCTTGACCTGCCTCAGCGCGTTGGCAACAAGGAAAACCGTGGGTCCCCAGCGCCCTTGTTGCCAACAAGAACAACGGCTCCCGCCGGATACAACACAATTTATTCCCGAATCGCGCCCTCGCGCGGGACGTCCTCACAATGGATACCCCGCGCTCTCGCATGGGATTTCCACCCCATTTATTAGACGCCGCGCCCTCGACACTCAGAAATCACGCTCTCGCTCTGGATGTCCTCCTGATTTATTTGGGAATCGTGCTACCGCCCGAGACCCCCTGGCGATTCATGCAGCAATCACGTTTGAAAGCCGCCTGCTCGACCTAGCCGCTTGGGCCCGCATTCCCGACCCGCCCGTTAGGGTCTACCCGCCCGTTTGGTTCCGCAAGTCGCCTCTTGCTCCCCCCTCTTGCTAATCCCGTGCTCCATCCTCCTCCCTCCCTCTTGTCCTTTCCTTCCATCCGTCCTCTCCTCCCCTGCCTTAGGGGCTGCGCGGAATACACGTTGCAGGTAAGAACGATGTATGCCCCCAAAGGGGGTACGATCGAAGACGAAGAGGGCGGGCATCGAGGGTTTGCGACATACGTGTTGAGTGGCCCGCGATACGAGCGAACAGTCTTAAATTGATTGTTGTTGTTGCTGCTGCTGCTGTTGCTGCTGCTGTTGTGTGTTTTCAAGCATAGCGAGATGCCTCCAAGTTTGGGTCACCCTGGCTCCAAGTAGTCCAGATGTGGTCGTGCGCATTTGCAGATCAGCATGGCTTGGTACCGACCGGCCTTTTTCTTTCTATGGATGCTCGGAATTTTGCACAGTTATCAGATTCGAATCCCCTGTTCAAGCTGGTATGCGGCCAGAGAGATGCAGTTCTTCCCCATACGTACGCGTCTTCCGTTATAGCATATCAGTATTCAGACAGCGCGCACGCGCAGGTGTTTGCTTAGTTGCGTTGCGATTGACAGAATTCCGCATTTATCTTTCTCTTCCTGGTTTCATGACTTGGCGATCGCGATCGGGTATCCTTGTGGATAGTTGTTCGTGAACAGCTGTGGACAACACGGCAGCAACATCCTGCTTTTCCCTCCCCCCCCCCCATCCTCAGCCATTCATGTCAAGCAGCCCACATTCCTAAGCGGTGTGGAAGATGACGGCTACTAGCACCACCAGTGTCGCTATGTCTCGGATCGGAAGCATTATGAGACCCATGGATTGGGTGAGCACTGGGGTCAGCACTGCCGCGACGGGAGCTGAATTTGTGCAGCACCGTCTGGACAAGTCAGGTCTCGTCGACAGCATTGCCAAGACCGAGCTGGAGAGCGGGGACCACATCTACGCCTGGAGGCTCGGCTTTTCGTACAACCATCACGGCATTGTTGTCCGGACGGCGCCCTGCGAGCCGGGCTGCCAGCATGATTCCCTGGAGTGTTGTTGCGTCGTGCATTTCGTGCCTCCTTCGGAGACCAATGGCAATTTCGGCCGTATGGAAGTGGTGTCGCTCGCCCAGTTTTCTCAGGGCAGGAGCGTCTGTAAATGCCACTATGGGGTTCCGAGCGTCAACTTCTATTTTCAGCGCTCTGGCTCGTGCTCCACAGACCAGCGGGACCCAAAGCCGTTCAGCGTGTTGCGGGCCCTGAGTCTGCTGGACGTGGGTGGCGACGCAGCTGCGCTAGAGGATGCCGCGGCTCAGGCCGTCGAGTACAGCTTGCTGAACAAGAACAACGAGCTGTTCGCGCGCTGGTGCAAGGCCCGTGTTCGTCCTGCCGCGTGAGGGCCAACCGGGGGGGCCAGAGGCTGTCAAACAGACCCCGCCCAAGACTCATGTTTCGCTGAGGCGGCGAGCTTTACTTTTGGGGAGTCTCTCCGCTTGTCTAGGGGCTGTCTTCGGAGCCCAGACCTTATTGGGGCTTTATTGGGCTGTTATGGGCTGTGTCTTTGGCACCTCTGGTAGTCTTCCTGAGGATTGTTAGGTGATGATTGGGGTTGGGACATACTGGTGGCCTTGGAGGCCCTCCTTGTCCGTCGTGGAAGTCCTGGAGAACAGCGGGGAGGCGTCGAGCCGTCCACGTAGCCTCGGGTGGGGGGGGGGGCGATGCACGCAACGAAGCGTGGTGCGTGAGTGGGGTCGGCTCTTGGACGACTCGCAGAAACCCTACCAGTGGGCACGGTAAAGTGGCGGATTTTCAGCGACTGCCCACGGTATCGCCACTAACCTCCTTAGGCTTGCTACTGCGAGTTAGTATCAATGCGAATGGTAACATTTGCGCGTTGATTTTCTCGTCTCCCACCCTGACAACGTCAACCGCTCCTGTTCTTGAAATCGGGATCACCACTACTGCTTGCAGCAGCGTCATTACGACAAGTACCTCCGACACTATTTGTTGTCATTGCTCATGTCTGTCAGCATAGTTGATTTGCAGTGTGATGTTGCTTGACCTTCGACTTCTGCATTGCCAGCAGCCTCTGGCCCATCACGCTAATTGTCATCACCGTGTCGAGGACAAGAGGTCCAGTTTAATGCCTCTTGGAGAGCCTCGTGGGAGCCTTCGGGGCCCCTTTGGGGCCCCCTGGGGACCTTGGACCCGCCCCCGAGGGGTTCAAAACGGCCCACGAGGCCCCCAAGAACCCCACGGCGGCCCATCGCGGCTACCGAGAATTCCTGCGCCTTCTTCTGCGCTGCTTGGGAAGCTCTTGTGGGACATTGGAGTCGGGTTCGGCGGGTTTGGCTTTCCGGAGGCCAGCGAGGGAATCGCTGGAAGCGCCCAGGAGCGCCCGGAAATTCTGACACGCTTGTGATCTGGCCCCTGGAGAACTCCACAGCCCTCAGATTCGACTGGACGTAAGAGTGACCTTTCGCCGGAGTGACCTTCCGGTGCGGGCCAGTGGGGCCCCCCGATCGCCGAACGCGAGGCGGCAGTGGCGTCTTGCGCGCTTGTGCTTGCCCCCCCCGCGGCCCCCCCAGAAGCCGCGCACCAAAGGTCACTCTTGCCCAGGGTCACTCTTGCGTGCAGCCGGCAGATGTTCTGCCTGCAGGAGGGCGGGGCTCCGTGGGCGCAGCGTGCGCCCACAGAGCACAGCCCCGGCCGCTCGCCCGGCTCGGTGCCCCCCGCGGGGCGGGAGGAGCGCGGCGCGAGGTCGGCGACGCCAGCGGGGTGCGGCGCTTCCGCTCCCGCGAGACGGCATTCTCGCCACAGACGGCCCCGGGCCGCTTCGTGCGCCTCGGCCTGGCCGTGGCAGTGCCGGTGGGCCTCCCGGAGGGCAAACAGCGGCAGAGGCACCCGACTTCTCGGAGGCCCGAGCCAGAACTTCTTGGCTCGGCGCCGGGCCTCCAGGAACTCCGCGCGGGCCGGCGAGAAGTCATGCTCACGCCGCTTTTTGCACCTCTGGCGTCGCCGCTGCAGCGTCGTCCTTCGTGGCCGGCGGCGCTGCGACGGGCGCCGCCGCGGCGGCCGGCGCCGGCTCCGCGGCGGCCGCGACGGCCGCAGAGGCCAGCGGCTCGGTGGCGGCTGCGGCGGCCGGGGGCGCGGAGGTGGCGGCCGGCGCGGGCGCTGCGGCGGCCGCCGGCGCCGAGACGGGGTTGAGCGCCTCGGCGATGGCGGCCGGACAGGCCTCGGCGTGCCGAAGAGTGTGGCCCAGAGGAAGGAGTGCTTCGGCTCGAGATGCTTTTTTTAGGGTGAGGCAGCCCGCGCCAGCGCCTGGTAATCGATGGGAAGGTGTTGAATGAGCGTCGATTAGCGCCGACTAGCGTACGAGGGCGAGTTGAGACAACGGTAGTTGGCCTTGGGGGCCCCCCCTCGTCGCCACGGCTGGACGCAGCTCGGAATCTGGTGCGTTTGGACCCTGGGAGGGGTCCAGGGGCCGATGTTGAGCTGCGGTCGCCTCAACTCGCCCAGCTCTGGTCGGCCAACCGAAGAGCGTGGCGTGCGCGGATGCGCTTCCCACCATCCCGTCGGGTGGATGATCGCCCATCTGGTGTATCTGCAGTGCGGGCTCAGCAGTGGAGTTCGTAATGCATGGTTCAACCACGTGAGTCATATGATCCATGTCCCGTTCAACCAGTCGATCTTGCGGGGGGGCCATTGCCGTCCACATGGTTGCGCATCGTTGGTAGCTTGAAGATCTCACGCCTTCCCAGTCTGTATGTACAACACAGGGGTGCGCAATGAAAAACGCGGCTCATTCAGCACAGTATTCCGCTCGCTCTGAGATCAAAGTCGGCCCCTGTGGGGACATCTGCTCGGGCTAGACCCCCGGTGCGTCACAGGGGGGCAAGTACTCCGAGAGCTCCCAGGATGCGAGGGGAGGATGTCCAAGGGAGACTTTTCTTGGGTCGGATTTGGCTGGTCTTGCCTCCGACATTCCTTCGGTCTCGTGCTTGTGAATCGCTCCCTGGTGGCAATAGGCGAGGGTCATTCACGACGACGGCTGCGGCCCAGGGGAGTTTTCCGTGGGTCGGGCCGGATGAAAGGTGGGGATAGGGAAAGGGGAGGTTAGGACATATGCTGCATGCAGCTGGTCTCGCTGCTGGCAGGACGCGTCCTGTGGTTCACCCCGGTCACGATTCCACCGTTCGACCCCCTCAGAACATCAGACTGGTTGTACCAGGCATTACGAACTCTACTGCTGACCTCGCACTGCAGACGCACCAGATGGGCGATCACGCACTGCGCTGATGGCCCCCCCCGCAAGATCGACTGGTTGAGCAGAACATGAAGCGTATGACTCACGTGGTTGAACCAGGCATTACGAACTCTGCTGCTGGGCTCGCCCTGCAGACGCACCAGCTGGGCGATCACCCACCCGACGGGACGGTGGGAAGCGCACCCGCGCACGCCACGCTCTTCGGCAGGCCGACCAGAGCTGGGCGAGTTGACGACCGCAGCTCAAAATCGGCCCCTGGACCCCGGACCCCCCCCCCCGTGGTCCAAACGCACCAGCTAGCCGAGTTGCGTCCAGCCGTGGCGACGAGGGGGCCCCCGGAAGGCCCACGACCGTTGCCTCAATTCGCCCTCCTGCGAGAACACGCCGCCTGCTTCTCCAGCGGCTACCGGGCCCTGAGTCGGTGCTGGTGTTTGGTGCATCACTCGGATCTCCGGCGGCCGTTCGGGACGATCCGGGGCCCTTCTGGAGCGCTCTTAAAGCGAGACGTGTAGCCGCTGGAAGGCGTCCCGAGATTGATTGCCGCCGAGAGCCGACGCAAACGTCCGAAGACATCGAACCTCGAGCCTCGAAGCCCTCTCGCTCCACACTGCCGTGCCCTGCCCTTCGCCTGGCTATTTTTTATCCACCATCTTGTGGTGTTGGGCCCTCGTGTTGAAGAGAGCGCCCCGCGACTCCTTCCTCCTCCTCCTCCTCCTCCTCCTCCTCCTCCTCCTCCTCCTCCTCCTCCTCCTCCTCCTCCTCCTCCTCCCCCTCCTCCTCCCCCGTGCCCTCCAGGCCGCACGCCAGGCAGCGGCAGCCGCGGGGCGGCACGTCCTCCGGGCCGGCAGCCTCGCCGCCTCCGAAGCGGCGCAGAGCTGCTGCTGGACGTCGCGTCGGAACCAAACAAACTTCGAAGTTCAGGCCAGGAAGAGGATCGAGGAGGATCGAGGAAGGAAGAGGAGGATCGAGGAGGAGGAGGAGGAGGAGTAGGACGAGGAAGAGGAGGATCGAGGAGAGAGGAGGAGGAGGAGGAGGAGCTGGATGGAGAAGAGGGCGCAGAGAGATGGGAGGAGGGAGGAGGATGGAGGAGGAGGAGGAGGAGGAGGAGGAGGATGGAGGAGGAGGAGGAGGAGGACAAAAAAATACCGGTACCGCTACCCTTGCCTCGTCTTCGCTTGTTGGGGCCTCCTGGAAGGCCTTCGTCGCCCCGGCCAGATTCGCTGCGGAAGCCTGGTCATGACCCCACCGGGGAGAGGTCCGGGGAGCAGCGGTATCGGCACGCCCGGTTTTGCCCAGCAGACGTAAACTTCTGGAGGTCCGCGCGCAGTTCACGACGATCCTCAGGACGTGTGTTAACCGAATGTGTGTACAGTCGGGGCGCTGAAGAAGGAACCCTTTTCGTTTGGGAGGGGCTCAGTGTTCCTCAGTTGTTTTGCAGCTCACCGTAGGTTTTCCTTAGGTCTCCGATCGGAAGTCGAAGCTTAAATTATGGAAAAAAGGGGCCCCGTTCCTTATTCAGGGTTCCTTAGGTCAACGCCCCGACTGTACCCTGTTCAGCACCACACACCACGCAGCCTGAATGGGCCCTCCATGCCCCGCCCGCGTCGTCTTGAAGGGCTGCAGAGGACAAGCACGCACGCGTTCTGAGGAGCATCGATTTTTTTGGAGCTGGGCAGCTCTCCAGGTCGGCCTTCTCGGCCTTTTTGATTCGCACTGCAGCTGCCGTATTGTTGAGTCGAGCAGAGATGGTCGCGCTCCGTTCTCCTCCTCCTCCTCCTCCTCCTCCCTCCTCCTCCTCCTCCCTCCTCCCTCCTCCCTCCTCCGCCCTCCCTCCTCCATCCTCCTCCTCCCTCCTTCTCTCCCTACCCTCCTACCCTCTCCCTCCTCCCTCCTCCCTCCTCCCTCCTTCTCCTCCTTCTCCTCTCCTCTCATCCTCCTCACTCCTCTCTCTCCTATCCTCCTCCTACTCCCTCTCCTCATAATCTCCACTACTACTCCTCCCTCTCCTCCTCCTCTCCTCCTACTCCTTCTCCTCCCCCCTCCTCATCCTCCCTCCTCCTCCTCCTCCTCCTCCTTCGCCTCCTCTCCCAAAAAGAAGCCCTGGATCTGCGCTGCCCCCCCCCTGGCGACGCCTCTGACGCCGCCCCTGGCGAGCTTCGCGCACCAGGGAGGGGGGTCTGGCGTCGATCCAATGCTCGCGGACCTCCGAAAGTTTGCGTTTACGGCGAAGAGAAACACTTGACGAACATCCCCCCCTACCTTAATTCAAACTCGGCACTCGCGGGATCTCGCGGGGAAGACCGCGGTGGACGTGCAACTCATCAGACCCACCGCCCCTGTTGATCATTGTGGGAGGGGGAAGCATCGACAGATGAATGCGACATGAATGTTCGCTACTTTTCCGAACCCTGTACAGTCAACCCGCACAGAAGGATGCGCGATAAGGATGCAAGGGCCTTGGGCGCCCATTTCAAGGCTTTCGAGCGGGGCGCGGCCAACGAAAGCGGCCAAGGATGGCCCGAGGAGACAAGGATGCAAGGGTACCCTTGGGAAGGTCGCCCATCCTTACAGTGCCGTTTTTAATACATGCTCCGCGTGCGGATCATGTATTAAAAATGCAGGGGCTGAGCATTAAAAACAACGATGAGTTCATGCATAAATTTATTCATTAATTACTAATGCGTTACACATCCGATATTTAAAACAAATCCATGTATTAAAAACTGCCCTGTACTCTGCGGGTTGACTTTATGTCGTGTTTCCCCCCTCGTCGACGGCCCTGGCCAACCGCACACCCTCTGGCACACGTCGGCCCCTGGTGCCCGAGGCCGCCCCCGCGCACTCCTCGCGGCGAAGATCTCTCAACGCCCGATGCCGCCCCCCGCTTGCCTCCTCCGCGGCCCCCCCCCGCCTTCCCCGCGACGCCGCAGAGCCCCTCGCGCCGTGAACAAAATCACGACGGAAGGTTTTTCGCTCGTTTTCGCCCTCTGGAGGTCCTCGCCGGGCCTCGGGACCGTCAAAACACGACTCGGGAGGAAAAGCTGGTCCCGGGGAAAGGGTCCAGACTTCTGGGGTTAAGTCGGGCCTGTCCCCCTACAGGGGGATTTTCGACGAAAAAATTGAAAAAAACAGAAAAAAACCCAAACGTGCCCCAAAAGGGTAACAGAAATACTCAAAAAATACTCCCCGCGCCATTTTTGGACCATGCTTGGATTGCTTTGGGGGGGTATTGCTTATTTTTCGTCGAAGATCCCCCCTGGTAGGGGGGACAGGCCCGACTTGACGCTTACCCATCGGTCGTTGAAAGTAGGTATTTGTGGATTCCCAGATTCCAATCTACTTTCAGCGCCTTCCTACTTCAAGAGTCGAGTGGATTTCCCTCTTCCTTCCTCTTCAGGAGGCGTGCGGAAACCCAATCTATTTCCAACGCCTTCCTACTTCATGTTTCTACCTACTTCTTCCGACCGATGGGTACCTCCTCTGTGTGCCGTGTGAAGGCGGGCGAGCTCCCGAACCGATGCCCTCGCCGATCCATGGTTCGGGCGAGGCGATGGGCGGCGGGGGCAGGGCTCCGAAGACGTCGGGCTTCGCGGCGGAGTCCGAGGCCCTGCCCGGGCCTCCCGTCGATTCGGGAGGGTCGATCGTTCCCGGGGGAGGAAGGAGGAGGAGGAGGAGGAGGAGGAGGAGGAGGAGGAGGAGGAGGAGGGGGAGGAGGAGGGGGAGCAGGGGCAGAAGGAGGAGGGGGGGGGGAAGAAGAGGAGGGGGAGGGGAGGGGGGAGGCGGCGGAGGAGAGGTGTCGCCACCTTCCAGCGACGCAGGGAGGTGGGGCCGTCTTCGCCGACATTGGGCGCGTAAGCTACCCGCGTAGAAGGTCGCGCGTAAGGCCCCCCCCGTCTCCCAGGCGGCGTCAACGCGCGGGCGGCCCACGCAAGCGACCGCGTCGGGTCGCTGTGCCGTCTCGCGTACGGTCCGCTTCTTTTCGCTTGGCATCGCTCGGACGTGTGCACTTTTTTCTCGGCGAGGACCCTCGGGGAGCATCCTTGGCCATTTGGCGAAAAAACCACGCACGAAACCGACAAAAGCACACGGAATGGACGTCCGAGCGACGGCGAGTTTCGTCGCTCACCTAGCGCTTCCGCCTCCGAAGGCCAGAGTACGCCGCGGGCCTGCTGCTGCATGCCGCGCCCGCTCTGGCCGCCGCCGTGGCCGGAAGTGCCTCGGCGGCAGGCTCGGGCAGCGGACGTGGCTTGCCAGAGGCGCAGCGGGAGCAGGTCGGCCAGGGGAAAGTCGGAGGAGGGCTCAGAGGAGGGCGGGCTTCAGAGGAGGAAAGGGTCCCGCCACCGATGCCCTTGCGTTCGAAGCTTCTTTTCGCTCACAGAGACCTGGGGCCTGGGGCCCCCGGAGACTTAACAGGGACTGCGCCTAACGTGGGGAATTATCGGTGCCATAAGTTGTGCCACAGGTTGCGCAAGTGAGTTGCGCATAATTAGGTTGCGCCCATGGGTGGTGCAATGGGTTGTTCCGAACTGCTTTGTATTGATTATCACTGTTTCGTGTTGTATTCATTTGCATTGGTTTTCGTTGATTGGCACTGGCTAGCATTCCTTGCATTGCGCCTAATTACAAGGATTGCGCTAGTTCGGTGGTTGGGGTCCACGCTGGACTCATTTTCATGTGTTCCTAAATAATGTTGGCATTCAGGTAGTTTCCATGAGCAATGCCTCGCCTAGAGCTTCTGAGGCGCGCCTAATATTGAGTGGTTCACGGATTCATGGGGCCAGATTGAAGGTACCAACGATCGTCATGTCGGTTTTGCGTTCGTCAGTTTAGCTTGGCCGCCCCTTTGTGCGACAACGCCGTTCCTCTTGCTTGGGCAAGCCCGACCGCTTCAGGTAAAGGGGCGGCCGGGGGTGCCATCACTCACCCCCGGTTACGAGAGGTCTCCGGTCATTTCTCCCAGTCTGCCTGCGCGCGATTTGTCAGTGTTCGCTTGTTCAACGAGAGTACCATTACTATTACAATTCTACAACCGTGCTACGATTCCCACTTTTCTTTCTTGTTACTTACTAACAGATTGCAGAGTTACGACTAACTAGTACTACTAACTCACTTAATACTTACTGTAATGTACTTATCGCTACTACTACTAATATACACTTGACTTTACTTCATCATCTTTCTTGTATTATGGTTCTACTACTACTACTACTACTACTACTACTACTACTACTACTACTACTATGACTACTACTACAGTGCGACAGCATTAGCATGCCACTGCAAGCCTAGAGTACTACACTACCCTAGAGTACTAGTGTACTACTTCCACAGCCGCCACTATAGTATTACCATTCCCATTACTACTACTACTACTACTACTACTACTACTACTACTACTACTACTACTACTACTACTACTACTACTACTACTACTACTACGACTACTACCACTACTACTACTACTACTACTACTACTACTACTACTACTACTACTACTACTACTACTACTACTACTAATACTTCTACTACTACTACTACTACTACTACTACTACTACTACTACTACTACTACTACTACTACTACTACTACTACTACTACTACTACTACTACTACTACTACTACTACTACTACTACTACTACTACTACTACTACCACCACGACTGCTACTACTACCATACTACTACTACTACTACTACTACTACTACTACTACTACTACTACTACTACTACTACTACTACTACTACTACTACTACTACTACTAGTGCTACTACTACGATGACGACTACTACTACTACTACTATTACTACTACTACTACTACTACTACTACTACTACTACTACTACTACGTACTACTACTACTACGTACTACTACTACTACTACTTTACTACTACTTTGAATGATAAGCATCCTCCAACTACTACGTACATACTACTCATCCCTCACTAACGGACTATTGACACTACTAATACTCTACTTACTTCTACTTTACTACTGCTACTACTACTACTACTACCACTACTTACTACTACTACTATTACTACTACTTTACTACTACTACTTACTACTTACTATACTAATACTACTCAATATACTACTCTGCTACCACCAGCTACTACTACTACTACTACTATTAATACTACTTACTATACTACACTTACTACTTACTGCTGACTACTACTACTACTAATACTACTGCTATTGCTTACTACTACTACTAACTACGGACTACTACTACCATTATCAGTTCTACTACTACTACTACTACTACTACTACTACTACTACTGCTACTCCTACTTCTACTACCACTACTACTACGACTACTAGCATTATGATTATTATTACTACTACTACTACTACTACTACTACTACTACCTACTACGTACTACTACTACTACTACTACTACTACTACTACTACTACTACTACTACTACTACTGCAACTACCATTAACTCTACGAATACTACTACTAGGACTACTACTACTACTACTACTACTACTACTACTACTACTACTACTACTACTACTTTCACTACTACTACTACTACTACTACTACTACTACTACTACTACTACTACTACCACCAGTACTGGACTAGAGTACTTCGTATAGTATGACGACAGTACCATGGGAGTGCTACAACGACTATAGCAATCGAGCGTTAGCATTACAGCATTACTATTACAGAGCTACTGTATCAGGGCACGGTTGCTGTACTTGAGCTTTCCAGTTTTAGAATACCAGTACCCCAGCCCGTATTCGATTATCATCATTACTACAGTACGGGAATACCAAGAATACCAGAGCCTTTCAACATTAAAGTATTAGAACCCCTACAATATTACAGCCTTTCAGTACTAAAATACTAGAGTACCTATAGTACCGCCCCAGCCAGTATTAGAGTACTATACTACTACTGCTGCTACTACTACTACTACTACTACTACTACTACGACTACTTCTTCTACTACTACTACTACCACTACTACTACTACTACCACTACTACTACTACTACTACTACTACTACTACTACTACTACTACTACTACTACTACTACTACAACTACTACTACTACTACTACTACTACTACTTCTACTACTACTACTTGTATTACTACTACTACTACTACTACTACTACTACTACTACTACTACTACTATTACTATTACTACTACTACTACTATTACTACTACCACTACTACCACAGTACTAACGTGTACACAATAATATAGTACGACCACTACAGTCATACTTAGAGTATTACTATTACGGAACAATGGGCGCGCACATACTTATATTACGTTTGTGTTTATGTATACATATTGCATTAATGCTTACTACACAGTATTACTGCACTAGCTTTCAAAGCTTCCATGTGCCAGTGAAGTGGGATGTAATGTTCGAAGGTTTGTTGTTATTGCTCATAAGCCCCCCACTTGCGCGGCGCCGTCGCAGTCGTTATCTATCGCTCCGGGGGGGTGACTTAGTCGCGGCCAGATTTTTCATTCGTCACGGCTGAGGGGGGGTCGAGTGTTTCGCGAGTTAGTTTTGTTATCCTTGCCTCCCGAGACTGGAGTCCCGTGATGCCTTGCCGGGAGTGATGGCGTGTCAGGGTTCTTCCAGAGGTTCAGTTGCTTCCCAGGGGCACCCAGGGCGCTGCACCATGCCGGGGGCCTTGGCATCGCTCGGACGTGTGCACTTTTCTCGGCGAGGACCATCGAGGAGCATCCTGGATCATCGAGCACCAAAAAACGCACACGAAACGAACAAATGTACGGGGAATGGATGTCCGAGCGATGGCGAGTGGCGCTTCCCGGGGCGTCACGGGGGCATCCAGGGGCCTCCCCAGTGGAGGTGGCAAACCGGGACTGCGTCGGATCGTGCAGCCGTGGCGACAAGAAGAGCACCCCTTCACGTGGCTAGGCAGCTTCACGCGGTCGTCACTCGGCGGCGAGCGAGGGGGGGAGGTGGGAAAGAAAAGGCCGTCTCAGAAGGCGGCGGGATCTCTCAGAAGCCCTGATGCCTTTGAGAAGGTTTCTGTGCCGTCGGGGCAGGCTGAGAAAGCTTCTCGGAAGGCCGGGGGACTTCCGAGCCTTCTCAGAAGGCCTTCTCCTTCTCACTGCCCCCTGGGCTCGCCGCCGAGTAAGCCAACCTGCAGGCCTGTCTCTCTCTCTCTCTCTCTCTCTCTCTCTCACACACACACAAACACACACACACACACACAATTGTGCTCCCCAGGGTGGCGGACATGTTTTTGCTGCTTGCCCCCTGGGGTGCTTCAGGAAGGTGCCTGGTAATAGGGGCCTGGGCGGCTCCTTCGGAGCAGGTTCCGGCCAGAGTGGAGAGCTGGAGTCTGTCACTCTGGGGGGCGCGTGGGCAGTCGAGCAGTCGAGCGCAGGGCGACGGCTTCTGATGAGGAGTGCCCGAGTTACCTTGGAGCCAGACACAGGCGCGTTCCTTGCGTTGCCAAGGTGACGCGCGCTGCCTCTGAATCCCCAGCTGTAAGCAAATTGTCGGCCGCGAGGTGGAGTTCGATCAGAAATGGGGTACACGCTTTCGCAGGAGTTCGGCCTCCTCGGCCAGCTGGCTTCTGGGCCATGCGTTCCACATCGCTTCTGATTGTGGCACTCGTGACCCTCAGGTTTGGGAGACTGTTGGTGGGATGGGTCAGGGCTATTTTTTGGGTGCTTGGAGCGCTGTCATGCTACAATAAAGGATGGCATGTATTGATGAATTTAGCTCCCAGCAGGAGGGTCGCGCTATCGTGGCGTCGTTCCGGGACTGTTTGGTCAACTTGGGCGTGAGCATGCCAAAGAGCCTTGCCCCCCTGGCGGGGTGCCCGTATGGCTGCAGCCGCTTGTGTGAGATGTTCGTGGACGTCTTTGAGGGGGCTGACTGTCACGACTTAGAGACGTGCAGGGTTCTCTTCCAGAGCTTTTTGGACGAGCTTCATGCATGATAGTATCTCCCCCACCGCATCCTACAGATCAAAAGCCCAGCTACACGTAAACTGTGTTCATTGTAAGTGTGTAACCGTGGTGTGTGCTGTGGATACGACCGCGAGTACGAATGATTGCTTCGGCTGGTAATGAGGACAACTGCTCGAAACGAGATTGGCGCAAGCTCATGGCAACTACAGACCTGATATCGATATCTATATATATGGAGAGAGAGAGAGAGAGAGAGAGAGAGAGAGAGAAAGAAAAAAAAAAAGACTGCAGTGGCGCTTCGCGCCATGCACCTTGGTCCTTGCGGCTTTGCATGTGTTGGTCGTTCGCGCCATTCCTAGTGGCCGCGGAAATTTGACCCCTTCCCTGCGGTGGTTCGCAGAAGTTTTCGAAAGCTCGGGCGGTCCCTGGCCCTTCCCGGGCCTCCAGGGGGTCCCGAAAAGCGCTGGGTGGAGGGCAAAGGATAGGAGGGGGGGAATGTCGGGGAGCCAGGGAAGGAAGCGAAAGCGGGGGAGGACGAGTGGTGGAGCGGCAGAAAGATGAGGAGGAGGAGGAGGAGGGCCCAGAGGTTCAGGGAGAGGGAATGCCAAGCAAACCGACGTAATGTCAAGCAATGTTGCAAAGTACAAAGCAATGCCAAGCCCAGGATGTCATGTTGCAGCGGGTCGCAACGGGGCACGTGCACGTGAGTCATTCGTAAGGAATGGACCGAACCCCAGGTTCGCAACAGATTTTTGGGAAATGTGGTTGCGAACCTGGGATTCGGGTCAGTTTTAGGGAAAACACCGTGTGAGTCTTGTTGGAGCCCAGGCGGGCTGGTTTGGCGCCCTGCTGAGCCGCCCTGGGACCATCTTGGGCCGTGTTAGGGAGCTTGGGTTCTCCAGGAAAATTACGGGGGCTGCGTAGGCCCTCCTGGTGGCCTCCAATGGCTTCTCTGGGGGCCCCCCAGGCATTCTTTGGCTTCTCTTGGGCGCCTTCTGACGGTCTCTTGGGCTTCTTTTTCCTTTTTGGGGGCCTCCCTTGCCTTCTTGGGGTTCTCTTGGGCGCCTTCTGGGGGCATGTTGGGCCTCTTTTTGGCTCATTTGGGGCTTCCTTGGGCAGACTTGGGGCCATCTGGCGAGACCCGGCTGGGCGCCCCGGGAGGTCCCGGACGAGCCGGGTGACCTTTGGCAGCCATGTCCGGGGGGGCCGGAAACCCTGGATGTAAGTCGGGCTTGTCCCTCTACAAGGGGATTTTGGGCGAAAAGTTCAAAAATACTCGAATAATATTTCAACCGGTCAAACAAATATGAAAAGAATGGTCCCCAGACTATTTTTGACTATTTTTGAATATTCCTCCTGTAGAGGGACAGGCCCGACTTAACCCTGGATCGTGGGCGGTCGGTTTTGAGGGGGGAGGGTTTTCCCACCCCCTGGCTTGTAAACGTATAAGACGAGGAGCATGTATATATATATATATATGTATATGTGTGTGTTCACAGTATATACACACTTGAACTGTTAAGACGTTGCGGCCAAGGCAAGTGCCAACAATGTGAGCCAGCGCGCAGCATGTATACTGTGAGCGTGCCTCGGCCGCGCGACGGATTAGACGCACAGCGTCATGCTTTGCATTCGTACATGCGTGCGTACACACATATATGGCCGTGTGAGGCTAATCTGAGTTGTGCGCCAAAGTGTGCAATTGGGGATAAGGGGGTGGCTTCGCTATTGAACAGGTGATTTTGGGCAGCAAGCCTCCTGTGGTGGGGTAAATTACGCTTAAGATGTGAGGGAGCCAAGTGCAGCTGCAAGTGGGAGCGAAGATTTGCCATGTCGCGGTGCCGGGGCAGTTTTCGTAATTAAACATGCACTATATTCCTACCTTTGCGCTTCTTCTCCAGGCATGTGTCTGTCAGGGCAGAGGGGTGTTATGTTGCAGTAGGGGTGACAAGAGTTCGTGTCGCTGGGAAAGATGATTATCCTGTATGTTATATCTTATCAGATTCGCTCCTCTCCTGGGCACTCTGCGCAACCTGCCCCCACAACGTGGAGTGGCCTCCCCTCTCGTACAGACTAGGATTGTCATATTCCTGTTCCCACGCCGTTGCGCAGGAATTCGAATTAGCGATTGCCAGCGCTCGTGCGCATAGCGTGAGGCGGCATTGTGCTATAAAAGCCCGCCCACTTTTCCGGATCCTGTATCATCTACATATATATATATATATATATATATATATATATTCTCTTTGTACATTTTGTTCCCTGTTCGAAAGACTCACCAGCATCGGTGCATTCCGGTGTAGATAAACATGTGTTGCCTGCTGTGAACAATCATTGCAGGGTGCTTAGTAGAATCTTGCCAGCCTGTGCGTCGAATGAACCACTTTCCACGTTGAGTCAGAGGGCGTTCGGCAAGTTAGGCCTCAATAGCAGTGATGTGCCGCCGTTTTTCGTCCAGTTCTTCCACGTTGTCGTATCTGCGCCTTGGCGCCGTCATACCTTTCTACCATCGCCGCTATCGGAATCGCCGCTTTAGCAGTCGGTAGCTACAGAAGGTTAGGTAATGAAGCGCAATCCGCGAGCGCGCCGCCGCTCAAGAGGGCCAGTGCGGGAAACTGCGGTGTAGACTTCGTCCGAGCAGTTCTCAAGTTTTCTGGGGCAGGGTCCAGGGTCAAGGCGAGGGAGCAGCCAGGAGAGGAGCATGCAGCTCACGCGAGCGGCGGCAGCGGCTGGGACAGCGACTGCAGAGGCGAGACACAAGCACGCCTCCTGTGAGCGAACACATCCCCAGAGCATGTGTTCGCATGACGTGCAAGCGCGATTCCGATGTGGCTGAGGTGGCAGCAGGCCCTCGACGCGGCAAAAGAGAAGGTCGAGTTGGTGACATACCAGGCGGCGGCACGTGAGGAGGATCCGCAGTTGTAGAAACGGGGCACTGGGAGGAGAATGCGGCGATTTGATCTTGATAACGTGAGACATGTTCACGGATATTCCGAAGGAGCGATTTGCGACGTTTCGGCCTCGCACCCATCCACATATGCTATACCTTGAACAACGCTGTTGAGTTCACATCTATTGGACTGCTCAATGTTACGCCTCCCCCTCCATGTCACAGCAAAACAATGCATGCTCATATCGTGGGCGACTGAGCAAGCAGATACTCTCCCACACTGCACGTGGAAGCGATTAATGACGCAACCAAGGTTTATTCTAATCACGTCCAGGTCAAACAAATGCGGAAGTATAACATGTTGACAGTTTTGATATTCACGTTGACGTTGAATTGAGTCAGCCAGAGTGCGGTCGCTCACATACCCGGTGTAAGCGCAGCTAGCTCATTATTGGCGAAGGCCGGAGCACATGGCAGCCTCTTCACGATAGGCGGGGATTATTTCGAACAGCTAAGAGCGTTAAGTCATAAGACGCGGAGTTTACACCATTTATTCGTAAGTTTTGCTTGTCTATCCTGCTGCGTTAATATTTTGTCGTGGTAGGGCGTATCCAACAGCTGGTGAAGTGCGTCCTCAAGTCGTGCGTGCCCAAACAGGTGCCTGAAGTCGGTTCTCATCTGAGAATGTGCCGTGCCCGAAGTTGAGCCCAAAGTCAATCTGGGGCTCAAGATATGCCAGAAGTCTGTCGGGATGGTGAGGACCTCCCGTGCCGTTTGCCAGTTCCCATGCTGGGCGCATTTTTTTGGGCTTGCGCTGGCTCGATCCCGGGCACACCATGTTTGCCTGTGGCGGCGTTTCTAGGCAGAGCTTCAGGAACAGACTGAGCTGCAGGCAATGTTCCAGACACGTTCCGGACGTCGAGTTTGTCTTGGGGCCGCTTGGTCGTGATGTTTGTGGGCATGATTGGGTTTATGCAGACAGACTGGTGGGCATGGGGATGGGAAACAATGTGGCTGTGGCACTTCCTGCCAGAGCTTTGCCGACAGTTGCTTTCACAGCTCAAGCGCCCTGCGGTAGCTCGAGTGCAGCGAACAGTCAGGCAGACAGAGAGCGTTGCCAGGGCTAGAGAGAGCCGCGCAGGTTTGCTCCTCAGCAGGTGTGCCCAAGCTCGCCGCACGGGCCCCGGATCATACCCACGCTGCGCCCGAACATTCCGGGGGAGGATGGACAGAGGAGGGCGGATGGTACAGGACGTGGGGCGGAGGACGGGAGGGGGGAGGGGAAGGGGAGCAGAGGTAGGAGCAGGGAGTGGGAGAGGCGGGCGCGATGAGGACAAAGGGGGCGAGGGGGAGCGGGAGACGGAGATCAAGCGAACGACGACAGTAAGGGTGCGATGGGGGAGGAGAGGGATGCGGAGGAGAGGCGGCGAGGGGGTAATTAGAGGGATGGAGGATAGGGAGAGAGTAGGGGGGATGACGACGAAGATGGCGAGGGCACGGAGGAGGAGGAGGAGGAGGAGGAGGAGGAGAAGGACAAGGAGATGGAGGAGGAGGAGGAGGAGGAGGAGGAAAAGAAGAGGGATGGACGCGTTGTTGGAAGACCGATGCCGTCGCGCAAAGGAGATCAACGAGCTCGCGGCGGCGGCGCAGAATTGCGCCGAGAAGCGGCGCGGTAGGCTTGTGCAGGTCCGCCATGCTCCAGCGAAAAGGGGGCTGGAGAACTTCACGGGCACTGAGACAGCCATGCTTCCCCCAATCTCTTTTGACCTCATTTCCCACTTCCCTCTTCCATCCGAGTTGGACGCCTCGAGGCCTGACACGCCCGCCACTTGGTGCGGAGAGTGGAGAACGGATGGAAAAAAGAGTTCAAGAGGGCAGCGAGAAATTCAAGAGCAGCTTTGTGTGTAGGCCCGGAATGTTCCAGTGAACTTCGGGAAGTTCACAAAGCCTCACAGCTCTGAGAGTTGATGTGTGTACGCTGGATAGGCTTCAGGAGATGCTTCAATGAAGCTGTGGAGATTGGAGATTTCCAGGGCCCTGAGCTTTCTCGTAAAACACTCTGCCAGAGAGCCTCCCCGCCGCTCGGGAGGAGGCAGCTCGGCACGGCCCCGTGCGGCCCTCGAGCCTCGCAGTCGTGACGCGCCGCGGGCGGGCGCCAGGTCTGCCGGGGCCTGACCGCAGAGGCCGACGTGCAGAGGAAGGCGCCCCTTCCCTGCGCGCCCGGCGCGTCGCGGTTTCGCCGAGCCCCGGGCCCGCCCGATGGGGCGCCGCGCGGGGGGTGCCCTCCTCCTCCTCCTCCTCCCTCTCCTCTTCTTCCTCCTCCCTCTCCGGCATCTTGCGACGTACTCCTCCTCGTTCTTCCTTCCCGTCCTCCCCTCCTCCTCCTCCTCCTCCTCCCTCCTC
>CAUYUJ010018285.1:117283-157283 GCA_963575745.1 Prorocentrum cordatum | reverse complement strand
AAACAATAGTCCCCAGACTATGTTTTGATTATATTTGGATTATTTTGGAGGTATTTTTAATTTTTCTTCGAAAATCCCCCTGTAGGGGGACAGGCCCGACTTGAGGGAAGGGCCAGGGGGGGGGGGGGGGGCCCGACGCCTTCTTTTGTTTTCTTCTCCTCCCTCGTTCGTCTTTCTGAGTGCGACGTGGCTTGAGCAGGGGCATCGGAATCCCAAGTTGACCAATCATGAGTTCATGCCCAGACGAGACCGAGACGGGTTCAGAGGAGGAGTCGCCGTTTTCGCTCACGCATCGGCGTCTCCATTGTCGTGTCCTACGCTCCGAGCTCCAGCAGCAGAGGGGGCATGGATTTACGGTGCACGCAGATCTGGGTACTAGTCTGTTCTGTCGGAGGCCCCCCGGGCCTGCTGAGGAGTCTCCTCAGGAGAGTCCTACCCCGCTTTCGCTTCCAGGCAAGACCAAGTCATACCACGCGCCTCCTCGTCAAGCGGCCTGACCAGTACAGGCCATAGTTTGGCATCGCTTGGTATCTCTTGGAAGCGAGGGTGGTGAAAAGCGAGGCATGTTTGTTTGCCCCCTATCCTGAGCCTCCCCCGGAGGCGCAGGAGGCTCGTCGGAGGGCGCGGGGGCCTCCGAGCGGCCCCGCCGCCCTCCGAGCAGGCCTCCGCCTGGCCCGCTTCCCCCCCCCCCCCTCGCTCGGCCGCCGCCTGGAGCGCGCGCCGAGGCGGGGGGGGTCCGAGGGCGAGAGGTCGAGAGCCCCATCGGGCATGCTGCGCCGTGGTCTGCTCCAGGCGTCCGCGCCCGCGCGCTGCGGCGGGACGGCGAGATTTCGACTCGTGCGGCCTCCTCCTCCTCCGCCTCCTCCTCCTCCTCCTCCTCCTCCTCCTCCTCCTCCTCCTTTGATCCTTCGGATATCGACTCTGAATCCTCCGGAAAGGATGTAGCCGTCGAGGGGGGGGCCACCTCCTCCCCCCCTCTCAGAAGAGGTACTCCCTGTGGGAGCCGAACACGATGATCTTGCCCCCCTCGGTGGCCGCCAGCCTCCTCCACCTAAGGAGGGCGGCACGCTCACCACACGAGGGGGCGACGGCGATGATAAACTCGCCGTTCAGGTGGGCGCCCTCCAGGATGAGGAAGTGGTTGTGCTGGGAGGCGCCGTGGGCGCCAGTGCGGTTGAAGAAGCCCTGCTGGTGCCCGATGCACTGCTGGTGCCCGTTGGTGTGCTGCTGGTTCCCGTAGGTGTGCTGCTGGTTCCCGTAGGCGTGCTGCTGGTTCCCGTCGGAGCGCGGCGGAGGCTTGGCCGCCAGGTGGGCCGTCCTCGTTCTGGTCTGGGCGGGTCGTCGTAGGGCCTACCCCCTCGCCCTGCCAGGGTGTCGTAGGGCCTACCCCCTCGCCCTGCAGGGGTGTCGTGGTTCTCGGTGTACGTGGTCTCGCCGTCGTACTCGCTGTCCGTGGCGTTGCTCTCTGTGTCGTTCTGGCTCGCTGGGTCGCTGTCGTCGAGTCGGCCGTCGGAGTCCTCCCCGTCAGAGTGGTCCTGGGGCCGCTCGAGGTGGCCGCGCGGGTCGAACTAGACCCTGCGTCTCGCTGGCTGCCTCAGGTCGCCGCCTGCTGCTTCTCCCAGGCTGCCTCGCGCCGCCACTGTACTCAATTTCAAGGCGAGGACGACTCGCAGATCTCAGTCCCTTGCAAGAAGAATCAACGAATGTCGGGACCATCGCCTCATAGTACCAGTATCGTGGTGGTAGCCGTCGGAGTCCTCCTGGAAGGAGTGGTCCTGGGGCTGGTGGCGGCGTCATCCTCGGTCGCGCGCTGGCCGCGTGCGTCGTCGTGCTCGGACGCCTCGCCCTCGTCGGCCGCGGACCGGTGGGCGCTGGTTGCGGCACCGGCGAAACTCGCCTCGATGCGTGCTGGAATGGGGAAGTCGTCGGCGGCCATGGAGACGAAAGCGGCCGCGTTGGGCGCGCAGATGCCTGCCGCCTCTAGTGCCGCTCGGGCCGCGGATCGCCACTGCGCACCCGATCTCGCCGCAGCTCCGATGGCCGCTGCTGCCACGGCAATCTTCTCACGCTCCTGGGTGCCGCCGATGCGCTGATTCGTCAGCTGTAACTTCGTCGTGCTGCAGCTGATGGTGTCGGGCTTCGTCTTCGACTCCGAGGGTGGGTCGTCGAGGGGCGTCGTCGAGGGGCGTCGTCGATGGACGTCAAGGGTGGTCGAGGGGTGTCGTCGTGGGGAGTCGTCGAGAGACGTAGTCCGTCGAGGGGAGTTGCCGTCTCTTCTAGCACCACTGCCCGCGGCCGCCCTGATCGCACCACTGCCGTCTCTTCTCGCACCACTGCCGCCCGTCTCTTCTCGCACCACTGCCGTCTCTTCTCGCACCACTGCCCGCTGCCGGCTCCTCGCACCGCTGCCCGCGGCCGCCCCGATCGCGACGCTGTAGCTGTTCACGTCGGACTCTTCCTTCGTCTCCCGCGTCTCGCAGACGCTGACCACAGGGATGGAGCTGGAGCGCACAGGGCCTGTCTTAGCCTCTTTCTGTCCACGGTCCCTGACTGCAGCGCTGTAGCTGATCGTGTCTGACTCAAGCTTCGCCTCCGACTTATCACGCGCACTATGGTTAGAGCCAAGGAGGATGACGGGCTCTATCTTTGCGTTCATAGGCTCGCGTGCTCTGACCGCCTCACTGTAGCTGGTCGTGTCGGACTCTAGCTTCGCCTCCGACTTCTCTTTGCAGGGTGGCGCCTCTGGGAGCGGGCCGTAGGCGGTGAGGTGAAGACTTGTTTGTTTCTCGCTTTGCGCACGCTCTGGTTCTTCCGCTTCGTGCGCGCTTTGGTTCTGGCTTGTGACTTCGCCGCCGTCCTCGCAGCTGTTGCCAGAAGTGCCAGTGCCTGTCCTGTAGCCTGGGCTGCCACTGCCTGCCTTCTCGCAAGGGCCGCCACTGCCTGCCTTCTCACACGTGTCAGTTTCTACAGTTGCAACGCCGCCCGCTGTCAGCGCCGTCCCTGCTCGCACAGTGTTGGGCTTCAGCTCGCCCTCTTGCAGGGTGGCGCACCGCTCAGGGCAACGGAGGGATTGGGCTTCTCGCTTCGCGCACGCTCTGATACTTCATTCGCTTCTCGCACGCTTTCTTGCTGGGTGTCCTCCTTCACCCCGCTTTGCGCACACTCTGGTTCTGCCTTCGCTTCTCGCGCGCTCCTGTTCTGGGTTGTATCCTCGCCCTCGTCTGGCAACCAGCGAAGTGCCCAGAAAGGAAGCGACTGCTCTTGATGCTGATGCTGCCATTCTTGATGATGCTGCTGCCAATCTTGTTGCGGCTGCTGCCATTCTTGATGCCACTGTGGCTGTGCCCGCCACTCGTGGGACCACCAGCTTCGCCAGCCTTGCAATTCTTTCTGCAGCTGATCTATGTGGGTCTTCTGTTCATGAATCTTGGCTTCCGCTGCGAGGCGAGCCGCCTTCTGCCTTGCCTGGCAGACGAGGCGGGCCTGACGGGCCCAGAGACTGGTATCTGATGTCGAGATCGGCTGCGCACCTGTTTCGCTGCGCCAGGTGCCATGCCGAAACCCTGGTTCCATCGCGGCGCATGCGGAGAAGCGCGCGCCTGGGGCCGGCCCGCGAAGCCGCCAGCCCTGTGGCCCCGGAGGGCCGCAGGAGGGCGGCGGCGGTTCGGGCCCCCGATGGCCCTTCCTCCTCCTCCTCCTCCTCCGCCCCTCCTCCGCACCTCCCCGCCCCCTGCCTTTCATTTCTGGCACCGAGCGAGCACCCCGAGTCCGGGCGGACAAGAGAACGCAAGCCAGCATCGAAACGTGGGGAGATGGGGGGGGCCTCAGAGATCGATGGAATCCGGCAGAGGGAAAAAACTAGTGAACACCCCCCCCTGCCCCTCCAACTCAAGGCTGGCACGCGCGGGGGAGGACTGCGGTCGAGGCGCAGCTCATCAGACCCACCGCCAGCTTTGAACACGGGGGGGAGGGGGAGGCGTTCCCAGACCCCCGACGTCATGCTTTTTTCATGACGTCCACCCCCCGAGGTCTCGACCCATTCCCCGGGACCGGTTGTTCGTCCTGAGTCGTTTTTGACGGTCCCGAGGGCCGGTAAGGACCCCCAAAGGCCAAACCTAGTGAAAAACCTTCCGTCGTGTTTTTTTCATAGCTCGAGGGGGTCTGGGTTCACAGACGAATGTGGCACGAGTGTTCGCTATATATTTTTTCGCGAGGCCCGTCTGCTCCCCGCTGGCGCGCTGCTTCTCGCAGTGCTCCGAGGACTTGCGCGCTCCTCTGGGTCCGCCGGCGGCCCCTCCCCGCAGGCCCTCTGCGCGCGGGGCCTCCCTCCTTGCAGGGGAGCTGAGAGACACACAGATACACAGGCACAGGTAATGACCAGATCCCCCATATCTTCCCACAGGCTCTGGGCTTCTGCCTCCCCCCCCCACACTTCCCCTAGTCTCCCACCTTTCCTGGAGGTCCGACGATTCCTTGTGTCTGTGTGCTCTTTCCCCTCCTGCGCTTCCTCCCTCCTCGTCTCCGCCTCAATCAAGCTTCGCGCGGCCCGCTTAGCTTCGACTTGAAGAGGTGCGCTCTCGACCCGCGGATCAAACAACTTTTTTCCCCTCCCGAATCCTGCCTCCCGCCTCCGCGGCCGCCCTCCTCCTCCCCCGCCCGCGCGCCCGCGGGCCTTCACGGCCCGGGCGCGCCCCAGCCCGGCGCCCCTGCGGGCGCGATATCGCTCCCGCCAGCGCGCTGCGGAGCACAGCCCGGGCGCCCATAGCTGCCACGACACGCCCGCACTGGATGCGCAGGACGTGCCGGATGGATGCGTGCCGGATGGGTACGTTACGTTCCGGGGCAGCGATAGGGGGGGGGATAGGCACAGGGGGGGACGCATCGACCCCCCATCGCCCACTGATCGCCGATAAGGGGTCTGGTGGCCCATCCCGCCCAGGAAGGTGCGGATTCGCTATCGGAGGCCTACCGCCGACCTATCGGCGATGCATGGCCGGTTCCAGGTCGATGCATCCCCCCCCTACGGTAAGTTCGTGTCGTGTCGACCGGCGGCGACCCCGCCAGCGGCGGTCAATTTTGAACGCCGCGGGTGACCCAGAATCGTTCGATGTGGAACGATTTGGACGTTTCGGAAACGGCCGATCGTTCAAGGTTGAACGATCCCCGCGGTGTCAGAAACCAACGCCGAAGTCGGCACGACGCGGACCTGCCGTATGCCAGTCCCCCCCCCTGTCGTTGCCCCTCGTACGTATCGGTCCAAGACGTAGGCCGTCCTGGGGCTCCGTGTGGAGCTCCGCCTTGGGCGCCCGGGCCGGGCGTCCTGCCCGCGGCGCTGCCTCTGCGACGCAGGCTTCCCCGGGGCTGCCCTGCCGTGCCGCCGGGAGGGGGCCCCGTGAAGGCCCGCCGGGGCGGCCCCTGCTCGCACCAGCCTCGCCAGGACATTCGCCGGCAGCGACACCGCCAACACGGCGTGTGAGAGACAACGCCTTCTTGCAAGTGGTTTTAAGTCGGGCCTGTCCCTCTACAGGGGGGAATATTCCAAAACAGTCAAAAAAATAGTCAGGGGATTATTTTTGAGCATTTTATGGCCATTTGGGGGCATTTTTGGGGTATTTTCATTTTTCGTCGACAATCCCCCTTTAGGGGGACACGCCCGACTTGCAGCTGGTTCCACGCGCAGGGATCGCCTCTCCTGGCGCCTCCTCTCGGCAGTGTCGGCTGGCCGCCTGGTGTGAGGCCTGAGCTTGCCGAGCTTGACCCGTGCGGGGCTGCAGTCGTCGGCGCAGTCATCTTGACATCACGCGCTCCGGGCCCCCGGAGCAGGGCGGAGGTCGGGAGACTCTCCATGGGATCCCCAGGGGATCCTATGGGATCCCCCCCCTGGGATCCTATCCCCCCATGGGATCCCCCCCATGAAGAGTCTCCCGAGGAGGTTCGAGGACCCCTAGGGGGGGCCTTCGTCCGGCCTTGTGAGCGCGGGCTCTGGCGCCCCGCAGGCTTCGCAGCTCAGCACCATCGCCCAAGAGGAAAGACACTACGGCTCTCTTCGGCAGCTTTGCCATGCTGTGCCAAACACGTGGAATCGCCTCCCGTAGCCAGCTCGCGAGGTCCATCGCTCCCTCTACTCCTCCGGTGACGTGCCCAACCCTTGGAATCACTTGCCAAGCTCATTGGGCTAATCACAAGCAAATGATGATACGACAAGGAGCGCGATCCCTTGTGCAAACCACATAGGGGGCGCACGTGTTGCATGACTCATGGGACACATTTGGGGCAATACCGAAGGGTATGGCATGAAGGGGAGAAGACGGAAGGACACCAACGGTCAAGAGAAGGAAGATGGGCAACAGAGCAGGGGGAGGCAGGTCGCGTGGGTGATGACCAAAGAGAAGAGGCAGAGGATGGCGCGCAGGCCGAGGAGGGAGGAAATGCGGCGTTGACGACGACAGAGGTGCCCAGCGGGGAGGAGAAGAGGAAGAGGAGGACGAGATGGACTGGGGGGGAGGGCGAGCATGAAGAAGGAGGACGACTTCGACGAGCAGGAAGGGGTGGGGAAGAAAGCGGCGACTGAGGACGAGGCATCTGTATGAGACGCCATGCTGAGGGGCAATCTGGAGAACGGGATATAAGCAGCGCCCAGGCAGGGCGAGCTCTCCTTTGGGTCCGCGTAAGACGCCGCTCTGCTTGGTTTTCCCGGAGCTCACGAAAGTGGAGACAAATTTCAAGGGTGCAAGCAACGCCCCTGCCCAGGTTTACAAGGCGGCATCCCTTGGACCTTCCCGAGATCGCAGAGCGAGCGTTGATTTCCGCGCGCAGCGTGAGCCGCCCATGCACGCATCGCGAAACAGTTTGATCTTCAAGGGCCCTATCCTCAGCGCAAGGTATCGCCGCAAGTAGTGCCGCACCGGCAGAACGCGCTTGTATGCTTGTGAGTCTGGGCGGTCGTTTCACCGATTCGGGCTCTTCGTCTGCAAACCCCGATCGCCTGGAAACCATTTCTTGATGTTGTACAACCCCGTGAGCTTTACTAAATGCGTTTCGCCTTCCCCTCCCATCCCCGCTCGGGCGATACATCGTAAAAGCGCGCCCCTGGTCGATGTACTAGACCGCCCGCGGCGGAGTTTACTGAACGAGCGGCTTGCATCCTAGTTGTTCTGCTCATGTGCTTTGTCGTTGCGTCCCATCGCTGCGAAGCTTGTCGCTTCGGTCGTTGCCGCTTCTGTCTCGTGGACGAGGTTGCCCATCCGCACGCGCCATCCAGGAGGTCTTGCGAGTCACTTGACTGGCGTTTTCACTGGTCGCCGCCGCCCAAAAAAATCCCAACTTCAGCCTCCAAGGGTCTTGCGTCCTTACCACACGTCCTTAATATACGTTTTGACTGTATGGGCGATTCTGTTCTTTTCAACACTGCGCAGCTGGCAGCCCCCACGGAGGGCGAAGGCGTGCCTGGGTCCGTGCGCAAAAAAAACACATAGTCCCGCTGGACCCCCCCAGGAGCTCACAGGAGTGGCGACGGTTGCACGAGTGGCAGCAACCAGAGAGCGAGATTCCATCGAGGTCCGCGTAGAGAGCTCATTCCGCTGGACCTCCCAGGAGCTCGCGAACGTGGCGACGGTTGCGCAGATGGCAGCACCATGGCAAGGCGAGGATCGATGGAGATCCGCGCAAGGCGCCGCTCCGCTGAACTTCCCTTCAGCTCCCGAGGGTGGTGACAGATGCGCAGTTCGAGGCCCCTAAGAGGGCGAGGTGTCATTTGGGTCCACGTAAGACGATGTTTCGGTGGACTTCCCAGGAGCTTACGGAAGTGGCGACAGTTGCGCAAGTGGCAGCAGTTAGAGAGAGACAGAGAGAGAGAGAGAGAGAGAGAGAAAAAAAAAAAAGAGCGAGGGTTCATCCTGGTCCGCGTAAGACATCATTCCGCTGGACCTCCCAGGAGCTCGAGAGAGTAGCGACGGTTGCGCAGTTGGCAGCACCCAGGAGTTCACGGAAGTGGTGACAGTTGCGTTGGAAGCAAGGTGTGAGGCAGGGCACAATGAAAGTTCAAAGCAGCAATCAGGTAAGAGGCAGGAGGCAGAGAGGAGGGAGGAGGGAATATGAGAAGGATGAAGAGGAGGCAGCAGCGCTCCATGCAAAACGAGAACCCGACACGGGAGGGTTGGGAATGACACGTCTCCCCAGGTCCCTGGCATAGCACGGGTTGCTTTGTAGCTTATTTCGGTGCAGCACCCCGAGCACCGTAGTTCCGTGCGTGGGCTTGCCTTCATTCACACCTGGTGTGGTGGGCCTGGTAGCTCCTGGTTCATCCACCGCGCAGGAGCTGGAACGGACGAGGCAGGCCAGGGGGGGGGGGTTGGGCGGCCCGAGCGACTGAAGTGGCCTAAGTTGCTGAGGCAGTCCGCTTGACCTCGGTGGCAGGGCCATGACGCTTCTGCGCCAAGGTAATTCGGTTTTCCCCGAGCAGATTGTCTGAACACTTGTTTGACGAAACCGTGATCTTGGAACAGCCTATGAACCGGGTTCTAATTGCGACGGAGGGGCCAGAACAGCTAAATGTGGACGAGGGCCAAGCGCGAGAGTGGCAAGGAGGCCGCAGCATGAGTTGTGCCGCCCGAAGGTGCTGCACGACAGGAGCTGCGCCGTGCGACATGCACGGGAGCGCGTCGGAGCCGCTACCTCAGAATGAAATTAGTTGTTTCGCTTGTGAGGGAGAGGGGAGGAATGTCTGGGCCAAGTGGAGGCAATGATTGGGGCGATGAGGTGTTATTTGCACAAAGGTTTTGAAGCACGTGTGTTTGGCATTTGACGTGGTTGCCCCTGGTGATCGACGACGCCTCGGGCGAGCCACAACCACTTCCATCTACTCTTATGAGACCGTGAACACGGCAGAGAAAGTTCGGCCGGGCTGCTGGACTGCGTTTTCCCCAGCCGAATCGGGAGCAACTGGGGGAGCAGTGCGGAACAGCGTTGCGCCATTCCTGAGACTCCTTCAGGCCCTCTGCGTCAGGCTTGATTTGGAGAGCCTCGGGCGCCTCGACGGCCTCGGGGGTGCTTCAAGAAGCTCGCTCGCAATCCCGCTTCCGCCCGTCCCAGGAAGGCACCCAAGGGTCTCCAAGCTACGTAGCCCAGGGACGGCCCCAGGAAGCCCCCGATGTCCGCACACGACCGGGGATCCCCAAGACGGCCCAGGGGGCCCGAAGAGCATCCCACGGCACCCCTGACATGTTTTGACGTTCTGGCGCGTAACTGTCGTTATCCGCCCCCTCCTCCCCCCACCTTTTGGGTAACGGTAACGGTGGTACGTAGGGGGGACCCCACTTAGACACCCCACCCAGGCAGATACACCACACCCAGACACCCCACGCAGATACCCAACCCAGAGACCTCACCTGGACACCCCACCCAGACATCCCACCCAGAGACCACACCTAGAGACCTCACCCAGAGGCCCAGGCCGCCCAGGGACCCGACCCCACCTAGAGACCCACCCTAGAGACCTCACCTGGACAACCCACCTAGAGACCCCGCCTGGAGACTCCACCCAGATAGACCTCACCTGGATACCCTACCTAGACGCCCCACCCGGGGTGGGGGGTGTCCTTGAGCCCCCCCGCCCCGCCTGCTGGTGCTCGCGCGCATGCTCTGGAGGTCGCAGTGCGCCCCCGCCCCGACGTGCCCCGCCCCACCCAGTCGTTACCCTTACTCGGGGCCCCTCACCCGAGTAGTGACCGTTACCCGAAATAATAAAACATCATCCGTAATCGTAACAACATAGAAATATGGGTAGTTTTGTCAACACTCATATTCGTCATCACCATCAGCATTATTATCTGTATCATGCTTGTAATTATTATTAGTATGATTAGTATTACTATGACTATTAATATTATTATTCTGAATAGTCTTTTCAGCATTGCCATCATTATTATCATTCGTATTAGTCTTATGATTAGTAGTAGTAGCAGCAGTATTGCTATTATCATTATTAACATTAGTATTATTAATAGTTTTATCATTATTCTGATTATCATCACCACTACCACCATCACGATCATCATCATCATCATCATCATCATCATCATCATCATCATCATCATCATCATCAGCAGCAGCAGCAGCAGCATCATCATCATCATCATCATCATCATCATCATCATCATCATCATCATCATCAGCATCATCATCAGCAGCAGCAGCAGCATCAGCAGCAGCAGCATCTCATCATCACTTGCTATCTGAGCTCTTCATGTGATGGGGTTGTCTGTCTGGACGTCTAAGGTCTCTGAGAGCCCCTGCGCTGACAGGAGGGCGCTCGTGCAGTTCTGTAGGGAGTGGGCGCTCCTCGGTCCCCGTGGTTCCGGGGGCTCGCTGGTTGGGGATGCTTGGGCGGCGCGTAATGGGGGGTCATAAATGGGGGGGTGGCGAGGGTGGTCCGAAAAGGTACCCAAACGGCACCTAAACGAGCCCCCCTGGGGCTCTGGAGGGGCCCGAAAGGGGCACGAAAGGGGACCTTTTCTGACCCCCCCATTTGTGACCCCCCCCCATTGAGCCACGCCCAAGATGCCACGCATCCCTGCTCCTCTCTGCCCTGGCACCGGACCCCGTATGCCGGTGGCGGGTCGGCCCTGGCCCCCCCACGCTTCGGCCCGCGGCCTGCGCGCGCCTCGGGCTCGCGTTCGCCAGCCTGTTCACCGACCCGGCCCTGGGCTTGGCAGGCTCTGCCGCCTCTCCTGCCCCGCGGGAGGAGTTGCGCGTTGGGGACCGCATCTGGTCCGTGGGTGATCTGGACCTCGAGCGCTCTCGTGGGCATGCGGCGGCTCTGGGCAGTGGCGTTGAGAGGTTCACCGTGGTTCGACGGTGTCGTTGCCTGGGTATCCGCGTGGGCCCTGATGATCCTCTCCAGTCTTTCCCTACTCAGTGCGATCAGTACCTCCTGCGGGCTTGCATGATGCGCATGGTGGGGGCAGGCCTGGCAGAGTCCATCTTTGCCTGCAACATTCGTGCAGTGTCGGTCCTAAGCTATGCACTCCAGTTCAATAAGCTTACCCCTCGCCCTCTTCAACTCGAAGACCGCCTTCTTCAGATCGTTCACGCAGGCCCCCGTTGCAGCTTCAGAGGCCCTCTGATGCGCACCCTCATTCACTCAGGTTGTAACGCCCAGTGTTTGTCTATCAAGCACGTCGCTTAGGCTTCGGTCTACCGCAGTGCGAGTAATTCGAGCACCTGATGGAAGCTTCAGAATTATCTTTCGGCATTGTGTGAGTTGTCTTGGGACCTCACCCCGTACAGTCTGCATCGTGGGTGGTTCGTGCGTGCTTTCCTCAACTACATGGGTGACGTTTACTTTGTCCTAGCTCCACGGGGTCGTGCTATTTGCCCCGAGGATCCCCACTTAATGACTCCGGCGCAGATTACCGAAGCGCTTCGGAGTGACGACCAGCCTGGTGTCTTGTCTGGTAAGGCTTCTGGTCGTGTTCTGAGATGGCTGCCCCTCCCGCTCCCTCCTGATGTTTGGTTTCTCGTTTTCAGAGCTGCGAGTGAAGAAAGTCTGCAGTTCGATTTCGATGTTTCTAGTGGTCGCCGTCCTTCGGATGCTCTGCCAGGAGGGCAGGGGGTGGGGGCTGGACGTCTGCCCGGCCCCATACCCCCCTGCGAATGATGTCTGCTCGGGCCCAGAGGCGGTCGCGAGGACCAGTCCCGCCATCTGCGCTGCCCGAAGGTCTGTGGCTTCTCCTCCCCCCCCGGACTCGTCTGCTCTTCCCTCTCCGAGGCATCGCCGCTCCAGGTTCCGTCCTCTGCTGCGTCGGTGGGAGCCCGCCAGGCAACAGACGTGATCTCGCTCCGTGCACTCCGGCGGGCTCTGTGCACGCTCATTCTCAGCTTCGCCTCCAGACCTGTGCGAAGCCGTCCCCCGATCAGGCATTCGCAGGCAGGCCTCCTTTGCCGATGCAGCGCCGCCCTCCTACCCGAGCGGCCATCCGGTTTGTCCGCAACCCTTTGGGTTGAATCTCGGAATCCGGGTTCCTGGTCGATCTTCTTATCGATCGGTCTCACCATCGACCTCAGTACCGACGTCTCGATCGATCTCACCATCGATCTCACAGTCGAAGTGCTTCGAGCTTGGGCGCAGTCTGAGTGCAGTGGGTTCTGCTCGAAAGCTGGCACGGCTGCCTCTGGCGTGTGGTTGGGTGTTCGTTTTGGTGTCTGCCCCGTGGCGTTCCTTTTGTGTGCTCCCCTGCTGCTCTTGCTCCCGTCGCTGTTGCTCCTCCTCCTCCTCCTCCTCCTCCTCCTCCTCCTCCTCCCTCTCCTCCTCCTCCTCCTCCTCCTCCTCCTCCTCCTCCTCCTCCTCCTCCTCCTCTCCTCTTTCTCCTCCTCCTCTCCTCCTCCTCCTCCTCCCCCTCCTCCTCCTCCTCCTCCTCCTCCTCCTCCTCCTCCTCCTCTCCTCCTCCTCCTCCGCCGCCTCCTCCTCCTCCTCCTCCTCCTCCTCCTCCTCCTCCTCCTCCTCTTCCCTCTCCTCCTCCTCCTCCTGCTGTGCGCCCTCGCCTGCGCGTTCTCCGTGCTGCTGCTCCGCCGCGCCCGTGGCGCTGCTGGTGGTGGCGGTCGGGCTGCCTTGAGCCGCGGCCTCCTTGCCTCGCGGTCCCGATCTGTTCGGGGGTGCGGCGGCACCGACGACTGCCGAGATGGTCTCCGACTCGTCGGCGCCTCCCTTTTCCCCCTCTTCGTTGTGCCGTGCTGCCGCGGCTGGCTTTCCCCCGCCCCCTCCCCCCCCCCCGCCGCCGCTGCTGGCGGCGAGTATGACGGACCTTCGGGTCCGCCTTGCTCCTTTTCGGCGGCCCGCGCGCTGCCCGCCACCCCACCTCTCGTTCTCAAGTGCATCGGCGGGGCGCCGCTCCCGCTGTTGGTTCCTGTCGGGGTGGGGGCAGGTTTCGCTCGATCTCTTCTGGGTTGAGTTCCGACCTCGTCGCCGATGCGTCCATGCGGGCCTGCGACCTCGATTGCAGCTCAGCTGATGCGCCCAAGCTGGATCTTCACACATCGGCTCGTTTTCTCTCTTGCCTTCGCCCGTTCGCGAGGCAAGTACGAGCGTACATCTGCCCCTGCTCTCTCTCTGCCTGCGGCGTCCCCCACCGAATTGGGTAGCTAGCTAAGTGTTACCGTTCGATCGCGCTTGATCGTTCTCCCTCTCTCGTTTTTGCTTGCCGTCCCCTCGGCTGCCCTTAGGCCCCATCCCCTGAGAGGGTATCGCCGTGTTTGCTCCCAGTGCTTGAACTGATTGACCGAAGCACATGTGTCTTCTCATCATCGGGACGTGCATGACCTCATCGACTGTTACCTTGTTCATCGCCATCTGTCCGCTGGGGAAAAATCCTCACCATCGCAATCGCCATCGTCGTCAGCATGTTCATCCTTCTCTTCCTCGTCGTCATCATCATCATCATCATCACCATCATCATCACCACCACCATCACCATCACCATCACCATCATCATCATCATCATCATCATCATCATCATCATCATCATCATCATCATCATCATCATCATCATCATCATCATCATCATCATCATCATCATCATCATCATCATCATCATCATCATCATCATCATCATCATCATCATCATCATCATCATCATCATCATCATCATCATCATCATCATCATCATCATCATCATCATCATCATCATCATCATCATCATCATCATCATCATCATCATCATCATCATCATCATCATCATCATCTTCATCATCATCATCATCATCATCATCATCATCATCATCATCATCATCATCATCGAGGAGGGGCCGGAGGGACAGCAGCAGCAGCAGCAGCAGCAGCTGGCGACGACAGCAGCGGCAAAGGAAGGAACGCGACCACCACGCTCGAGCACGGGCGCGCGCCCGAGCGCCGGGAGCGGCAGCGGGAGGAGGGGGGAGCGGGAGGCAGCAGGGGGAGCGTGGGGGCGAGGGCGCGCGGACGTGCCCTCGTCCTCCTCCTCCATCGTCCTCCTCCTCCTCCATCCTCCTCCTCCTCCTACTCCTCCTCCTCCTCCTCCATCCTCCTCCCCTCCTCCTCCTCCTCCTCCTCCTCCTCCTCCTCCTCCTCCTCCCCTCCTCCTCCTCCTCGTCCTCCTCCTCCTCCTCCTCCTCCTCCTCCTCCTCCTCCTCCTCCTAAACGGGGTCGATCGTGCGGGCATGCTCGCGTGAGCTGCCTGCGTCAGGTCGCGCGCGTGAGCGCCCTTCTGTTTCCAGTGTGGCGTGCCGCCTCGGCGGCCCGCGCAGAGCCTGCTTCTTTTCGTCGCTCACCCGGCCCTCTCCCTCCTTCCGCGTCTCCTCTCCCGCCCCCAACCCATCCCCACTGGACTACTGTGTTCCCTGCTGGCTCTGCAGCGTGCAGCGCGCTGGTGGAGCTCGAGGATCAGCATGTCAACTACGCCATCCTCCCTGAGATTCCGACCACGCCCGACGAGCCTGCACCGGACTGCACGCTGCGCCCGCCCGCCTCTGGCGGGCATCTGCTGGACAGCAGGGCCGGGCTGGACGCCTGTGCGTGCTCGCTCTGTCCCCAGGCCGCGCACACTCCGGGGGCGCGCAGAACGCACCGACCTCATCCGCTGCGGTGGGGCCGCCCGTTCAGGAATGTGGCCCGGAGGGTTCCTCGTCTGATGAGAGCGGTTGTGAAATTCATGGCGAAGCTTTAAGCAGAGGTCCACCGGCTTCCAGACCTTGGGTTCCTTATCCGTTGGTTCCTCATCCAGTGCCATCACCGCATCCCGTTCCCCCGCTTCTCTCCCCCGTATCGGGCTCCCGCACGCGCCGCCTGGCCCGCAGTGGTGCCAGCCTGCCAGCACGCCGCTGCAAGTGGAGGCTGGTGAGGCTTCCAGACGTGGTGTGCGTTGTCTGCTTCCATGCCGTGTGTGCCTCCGCGATATGGACTCACCGGTGGTATGGACCGACCAGGCTGTCAGCTGGGTCATGCTCGGCCTGTCCCCCAGCTCGTGCGCATCTCCGAGATGATGAAGTGCGTCGAAGAGCTCCTTCGCTTCGTGATTTGAGCGTGGGCTTCGTTGAGCTGTGTGGTCGATGCTGTCGTCGGTGATGGGCGTCGGTGTATGGATCGTTTTCGTTTCCAGCGCGGGCTTCTCCTGCTTCCGCAGGGCTGCGCAACGCCCTGCACGCCGCAAGTTCCGCTCACGACCCGAGCCCCTCGGCTCACCTGGGCGAGACTCGCGCCCTTCCTTCGTCCCCTGCCGTCTGCACGGCCCGTGGGCGCCGCTGCTCTCTCTGCTCGGGCACCGCCCACTGCCTGCGTGAAGCATCGCGGGCTCCGAGCTCCTCAGAAGGTGGACCATCAGGGGCTGACACCCGCGTTGTGCCCCGTGCCAGTTTCGGATTCCTCCCTGGGCCTCCTCCTCTCGTGTCCAGTGATTCCGGGTGGGCGCCGCAAGGGACAGGAGCGCTGGGCGGAGGTGCCAGGAAGGGCAAGCGCCGTGGAGCGGGCTGATGGCATGGGCAGGGCCCAGAAGGAGGGGCGAGGGTCAGAGGCGGATGAGCCAGGACCGGGGACGGAACGGCGGGGGCGGCGCTGGCAGCAGCAGCAGCAGCAGCAGCAGCAGCAGCAGCAGCAGCAGCAGCAGCAGCAGCAGCAGCGGCGCGGCCACTTCGGCCGAGGGCAAGCGGGGGCTGCTCCGCACGCTGCAGGAGTGCGGGCAGGAGCCCTGGGCAACGGGAATGCTCTCCATTTGAAGTGTGAGGATCTCCGTACAGGCAGGCCTTACGCGTATTCGCCTAAATATCGAAGACGCCTTCGGCGAGTCAGCGCCGCCCCCTGCCTTTGGAAACGCCTGCGTCGGGAAATGCCAAGGCGAAAGTGCGGCCGCGCTAAAGGACTGTGTGTTCCTCCAGCCGTTCGGGAAACCACTGGGGGGAACACTGGGGAGGGGCCTCTGGGGCGTTTTGGGGCTGCCTTGGGGCGCTTTTCTAACCTTGCGGGCCTCCTTGGGGGCCCTCTTGACCATCTAAGAACTCCTTGGGGCCGTCTTAGGGCGCTCTTGGGCCGTCTGGTGCCTTCGGAGTGCATCTTGGTGAGCCCTCTGGACCCTCTTGGGGCTCTCTTGGGCCGTCTTGCCCTCTTGGGGGTTCTTGGCGGGGGCATGCTGGCGGTCTTGCGGGCCCTTGGGGGGGGGGAAGGGCCCGTCATGTTTGTGCGGATTCCCCGCCGGCTTGAGGGCCTCTTTGGCCGCCTTGGACGCCCTCAGGGCCGGAAAAGCGAGCATGGCGAAGCCAAACAAGAGCCAAACAAGAGCCACATGGCGAAGCCAAACAAGAGCCACAAAGCATACGGGCCGACCCTCAGGGCATTCAAGACGGCCCGAGGGGCTCCCGAGAGGGCTCCAGCACAGACCCCTGTGACCACCTCAGGCGAATCAGGAAGGACGCGCGGGGTCCCAGCCAAGGCTTCCGAGGCGATGATCCCCGGTAGCACACACTTCTTGGTCTGCGGGGCGAGAGCGAACCTCTTCCGGTAACAGCTGGGCGGGCTACGCACAGCTCTAATTGGGGAGACAGGGCACAGGCGGGCGGGGCCTCAGGCGGCCGGGGTGCAGGCGCCGGGGTGCAGGCGCCGGTAGCAAACACAAGAGGGCCTCGGAATGCCGAACATCCACGGCCGAGGGCCCGCGAGGAGGTTTTAGGACGCTCGAGGCGCGGAGGTCGAGGGGACCCGAGGACAGCCCGCTTCTCGCGCCCAGCGGCTCGGTGGCGGGCCTGAAGAAGCGGCTCGAGGCCTCGAACGTGTTTTTACGCGGACGGCGCGGCCGCTCTGAGCTGCCCAAGCTCTTGTCCACCGCCGGCGGGGAGAACACACCAGCTTCTGTCTGGGTGCACAGCTGGGTGTCTCCACCAACAGTTGTGCACCTCAGCAGCCGCAGGCCAGCGGTATACCAATCTATCACGGTTAGGCCTCCTGAGGACTCCAGGAGAAAAAGCACCAGCTTGGTCTTCCGCTCGCGCCGTCACCTCCACTCCTTCCGTTCTCTGCTCCCGCCGCCCCCTTTCCTCCGACTCCCCCCGTGACTCTCCCGACGGTTCCCGCTCCTCCCCACCAGACTCTTGGCGTCCACCCGCGTCCCCCCAAAGCTGAGCTCGTGGGCCACCCTGGCTCCGAATCCGCCGTACTTGTGTTGATTTCCGAATCAAAATGATATCGGAAATGCACCCGGGGCGGAAATTCCCGCCTCAAAGTAGTAGGGGCAGATGTTTCCGCAAAGTATGGCGCAGCGACGGCGGAACAAGGAGCTTGAACAGTAGGGCGGCAATCTCTGGCCTGCCTGCGAAATCGCCCAAGAAGCAGGGTGGATCCGGCGTCAGGGCCCTCCCCACCAGCCTCCGGCGTCCTCCGGCGTCCACCCGCGCCCCTGCAGAGGAGCTCGGGGCCCGGGGGGGGGGGGGGAGGGCTTGGCCCTGGCATCGCTCGGACGTGTGCCTCTTTTTTTCTCTCGGCGAGGACCCTGGAGGAGCATCCTGGATCGTCGAGCCGGCAAAAGAGCACGCACGACACCGAGAGGTGCACAGGGAGAGCGGGCGTCCGAGCGAAATTGCGAGCGGTGGGCCGGGCCGTGCGCTCTCCGCCCGCCGCGCGCCCGCCGGCAGCCGCAGCCTGCCCCCGGGGGCGGGGCGCTGCGCCGGGGGTGCGCGGCGCGGGCTCCTGGAGGAGGAGGAGGAGGAGGAGGAGGAGGAGGAGGAGGAGGAGGAGACGGGGCAGGATGAGGAGGAAGAGGAGGAGGAGGAGGAGGAGGAGGAGGAGGAGGAGGAGGGGGAGGAGGAGGAGGAGGAGGAGGAGGAGGAGGAGGAGGAGGAGGAGGAGGAGGAGGGGGAGAGGCCCCAAGAGGCTCCCCAGAGGCCCCCAAGAGACCCCCGAGAGGCCCCCAGACTGCCCCCAGGAGGCCCCCGAGAGCGCACCTCGGCCCCGCCAGGGCATCCCCCCAAGAGGGGGGCGCTTGCCCCGCGAGGCTGAGGTCAGGTCGGGCCCCCTACAGGGGGATTCTGGACGACAAAATAGAAGATCTTCAAACAGCGCCCCCCAAAAAAGTACCCAAAGAATAGTCCCCAGACTGTTTTTGCTGCTCGTGTTTTTGAGTATTCCCCCCCCCTGTAGAGGGACAGGCCCGACTTCAGGCCGAGGCTCGGAGGGCGCAGCACGCGTGCCCACGTGGCGGAGCGGCCGGCGAGGCCGAGGCCCTGCCGGCGGGGATGGGGGCAGGTCCGGAGGCGCTGCACACCTGTGGGCGACGGCGGGAGAGCCAGAAGCGGGAGAAGCCAAACGGTGCTCCAGATTTCGAAATAAAGGGAGGGGGGGTCTCATTTCGGGGGGGGGGGTCTCTTCCAGGCGATCTTGGAGGGCCGGGGGGGTCTGGGGACGAGGTTTTGGAGGGTTCTCCCACGGGGGAGCTCTGACATGGCTTGTCTTGGAGGGTCCAGACCCCCTCCCTTTTATTACGAAATCTGGAGTACCGATACCGCCACTCCCCGGATCTCTCCCAGGCTGCGTTCCGGCCCGAATCTCGGGGCGAATCCAGCCGCTGCGGCGAGATCCTCCGAGGAGGCCCAAAAGGGGAAAACGGCCGAAGGGTGGAGGTATGGGTACTCCAGATTTCGTAATAAAAGGGAGGGGGTCTGGACCCTCCAAGACAAGCCATTTCAGACCTCCCCCGTGGGAGAACCCTCCAAAACATCGTCCCCAGACCCCCCAGGCCCTCCGAGATAGCCTGGAAGAGACCCCCCCCGAAATGAGACCCCCCATCCCTTTATTACGAAATCTGGAGTACCGATGCCGCCACTCCCCGGACCTCTCCTGGGCTGCGTTCTGGCGCCCGACTTTCGGGGCGAGTCCGGCGGTGGCGGCGGGATCCCCCGAGGAGGCCCCCGAAAAAGGGGAGATCGGCCGCAGGCTAGAGGCATGGGTACTTACCGATGCCGCCACTCCCCGGACCTCTCCTGGGCTGCGTTCCGGCGCCCGCGACTCTCGGGGCGAAGCCGGCGGTGGCGGCGAGATCCCCCGAGGAGGCCCCCGAAAAAGGGGAGAACGGCCGAAGGCTAGAGGCGTGGGCACTCCTTTTCCTCCTCCGAGAGGGCCAGACCCCCGACGTCATGATTTTTTCATGACGTCGACCCCCCGAGGTCTCGACCCATTCCCCGGGACCGGTTTTTCGTCCTGAGTCGTTTTTTGACGGTCCCGAGGGCCGGTAAGGGCCCCCAGAGGCCAAAAATAGTGAACAACCTCCAGTCGTGATTTTTTCATAACTCGAGGGGGTCTGGGAAGCCAGCCGCGCGTCGAGGCGCGCTCGCGTCGGCCGTCTGCTGCGTCTCGCCGCGTCGCTCCCCCGGCGAGCGGTGGCAGCCCCTCGCGGACGGAGGGGCGAACCGGCGGCGGGCGACGCGCGCGAGCGCCAAGATGGCTCCAAGACTGTCCAGGCTTGCTTCAAGAGGCCACGAATAGGCCCTATAGACCTTCAGGATGCCCACAAGATGCCCCCTCCCTCGCCTTCCCTCTCCTGATCCCCCCCCCCTCTTCCTCCCCCGAATGTTCCCCAGAGGGTATCCACAACGGCCAGGGGATGGTCCGATGGCCTGGCCAAATCTTGCCACAGCGTTTGGCCTCATAGGCGCCGGCCACAAAGGGAGGGGCTGGCGGTAGCCCATCCCGGCGCCTCGCCAGCGGGGCAGGCCTGAGGATGCGCCTCGAAGTCTGCACTGCCACCTCGGGGGGCTCGCCCTCTTGTTTCGTTTACCTCAAGTCTCGCGCAGGGGTGCAGGCGGGGAGCTTCGAGTGGTTCCCCCGCCGGACACAGCAATCGAGGATGTGTATCGCCCATGCACGGCCCGTGGAGACACCACTGTTGCCGGGACCCGGCGCCCGACCCCCACTCTCACCCTCCAAGATGTGGAGTGCGGCAGGAGGAGGTCGGCTACACGCGCAAGAGTGACCCCTCGCCGGAGTGATCTTGGGTGCGGGCGCACGGGGGCCCCCTCGGCACCGGCTGCCGCGCCTGGGTTTGGCCACCCCGCGGCCCCCGAAAGCCGCGCACCAAAGGCCACCGCCGCCCACAGGGCCGCTCCCTGCGTGCAGTCGAGAAGGGCCTGTGATGAAGCGAGCAGCTGTTGAGCCTTGCGCGACACGCCGGCGTGCGGTGTCTTTTCCCCTGGCGTGCGCTGCTGCAGCGACAGTCCTTCGTCTCCTCCAGCTGCGAGGGGCCGCGTGCCCCGTGCGCCTGCCCGCTTCGAGGGCGGCCCTTCCGGGCCAGAGTGTGGGCCTGTCTTGCCTTGTCTCGTCTTGCCCCCTCGCCCTCCAAGTTTGAGCGCTGGTGCCGGAAGGAGAGGTACACATTGTTCATGTCTGGTTCTTCGGAAGTTCTTTGACTTTTTGGGGGCCCAAGATCCTGTCACTTCTGATTGTTCTACCCTGGGCCTCTTCGTGGCCACTGGGGGGCCAGGAACAGCTAGAAACGAGCACACTTAGAAATGAGCGCGATTAGAAATGGACGACGTGTAGGTACGTGCCCTCCAGGAGGCATTACTTCGCTCATGGTGCGCAGGGGCATCGGTGTCGGCAGGTCTTGTCTTGCTGAGTTGGGCCGCCATGCGCCGGCGAGGCCGGCGCTCTCCTATGCTCTCCTGCAAGAGACCAGGCACGGGCACAGGCATACCGTCCCCACCGCTGGGCGAAGTCGTAGCTGTGGCCCAGGTCATGGGCCGGGGAGCTAGCGGCTCGGTCGCTCCAACTGCATGTTCGGCGCTCCCACTTCTTCTCCCAACCAGGCTGTCACTGCTCGCTCGCGCCCTCCACAAAGGACCTCCAGGCGCAGCTGGATGCTATTGGGAAGCAGCTCAGCGAGGCCAGCTCATCTTGCAATGCCTGCTGATGTCGCTTCTCTCTGCGATTGTGTTCCTGCCCCAAACGCTACTTGCTACAGCATGAGTTGCCCATCGTTCTACCCCCGTTACGTTTTTGGACCTCCCAAGATTTGTAAACCGAGTGCGGGCTATAATAAAGCCTACCCCCCCCCCTTCACCCCCTCTATTTTCAGTATCCCCGTTCGACAGGATTTAATTGTGGAGAGGGGCGCGGAGGCCGAACTTGATAATCCACGGGGAAAGTTGCGAATCGAAGTTGCTATCATCTCATGCTGACTAGCAAGAACGGCCAAGGACTTCTCTTGCGCTGGCAAGTTATAGGCACGAGCCTCGAGAACTCTCGAGTCAATCTTGTGCCGAGCGCCTGCTGGCAAGTTGTATAGCTACGAGCCTCGAGATCTCTCGAGTCAGCCTTGTGCCGAAAGCCTGCTGGCAAGTTGTAGCCACGAGCATCGAGATCTCTCGAGTCAGTCTTGTGCCGAGCGCCCAGGATCACCATCACCATCATCATGATCATCGTCATCGTCATCGTTATCGTCATCGTCATCATCATCATCATCATCATCATCATCATCATCATCATCATCATCATCATCCTCATCATCCTAATCATCATCATAATGCCACCTTCCCCCAGAAAATCGTTGATTATCCCCGCCAGACCCCCGAACTTAATTATCCCCCGGGTATCATTATCGCTCGTAGCCTGTCATCCGCATGGATGTTTGGCACCTGTTTCAGATCGTATTGGGGGTCACGTCATTTACAGCACATACACCGCACTACTCTACTCGACAATGAACCCAGCGTGACCCCAAGTAGGGGAACGTTCTCAAAGAAAATAATTCAGCAAGGACAGACTGTTTTGCTTTGCGATGCATTGCTTGAAGTTCCTTGGCGCTGGTTTGTAATGCTTGGCTCTGCTTTTCTTTGTATTGTCTTGTATTGCATCGCTTGGCGTTGCTCGACATTGTCTGGAATTACCTGGCATTCCCTGGCATTGCTTAGAACTACTTAGAATTGCTTGGCATTTTTGGCGCATTGCTGGGCGTTGCTTGGTAATGCTTGACACTGCTTGGCAGTGTTTGACGTTGCTTGGCATTGCTTAGCACTGCTTGGCATTGGTTGGCGTTGCTTGGCAGCGCTTGGCGTTGCTTCGCGTTGCTTGGGATTGCTTGGCGCTGGTTGGCAGTGGTTGGCATTGCCTGGGGTTGATTGGCGTTGCCTGGCGTTGCTTTGCGTTGCCTGAGGTTTCTTGGCGTTGCTTGGTGTTGCTTGGCACTGCTAGGACACAACACCGAGGAACCCAGAGAAGGCCTCTTCAAATACAGTGAGGAACAAGACCAAGGGACCCAGGCAAGGCCTTTTCAAAGACAGTAAAGGAAAACTTGGCGAGGAAACCAACCAACTGTAGTTGTGAATACCGCAGCTGTGAGTATCATCTTCGGTGGAGTCCCCTATGAGGCCACGAAGCGTGTGAGTGGTGTGCCGGAACGCTGAGGAGAAGGCATGGAGGCCCTGGCACTGTGGCCTTATGGGGAGCTCCCTATGGGGCCACGAAGCGTGTGATGGGTGCGCCGAGATAGCGTGGAGAAGACATGTGGGCGCAACCAGTATGGCCTTAGGTGGAGCTCCCCATGATGCCACGAAACGTGTGAGGGATGCGCCGAAGCGGTGTGGAGAAGGCATGCGGGCGCAATCAGTGACGCCTTAAGTGGAGCTCCGTATGGGGCCACGAAGAGTGCAAGGGGTGCGCCGAAATGGTGTGGAGAAGGCATGCGGGCGCAATGATTGAGGCCTTAAGTGGAGCCCCCTATGGGGCCACGAAACGGGTGAGGGATGCGCCGAAGTGGTGTGGAGAAGGCATGCGGGCGCAATGATTGAGGCCTTAAGTGGAGCTCCCTATGGGGCCACGAAGAGTGCAAGGGGTGTGCCGAAATGGTGTGGAGAAGGCATGCGGGCGCAACCATTGAGGCCTTATGTGGATGGAGCTCCCCATGAGGCAACGAAACTGCCACGAAACGTGTGGGACGGGTGCGCCGAAATGGTGTGGAGAAGGCGTGCGGGTGCAACCTTTGAGGCCTTAGGTGGGGCTCCCCACGGGGCCACGAAGCGTTTGAAGGATGCGCCGAAATGGCGTGGAGAAGGCGCAACCACTGGGGCCTTAGATGGAGCACCCCATGGGGCCAGGACGCGTGCGAGGGATGCGCCGAAATGGCGTGGAGAAGTCATGCGGGCACAACCTTTGGGGCCTTCGGCGGGGCAATGCAGGCGCAATTACTGAGACCTTACGGGCGCAACCTGTGATTCCGGGGCCACAGAGCGTTTGAGGGATGCGCCAAAATGGCGTGGAGAAGGCATGCGGGCGCAATCACGGAGCACCCTATGGGGCCACGACACGTGCGAGGGGTTCGCTGAAATGGTGTGGACAAGGCATGCGGGCGCAACCTCGGGGGCGTACCCGGGCAAGGCCTCTTCAGAAGTGTAAGGAAACAAGACAAAGGAACCCAGGCATTGCCTTGTCACAAACAGGAAGGGAACAGAAACTATGAACCAGGGCAGGGCTTCGTCAAAAAACAGTAAGGAAATAAGGCTGAGGAACCCGGGCAAGGCCTTGTCAAACAGTAACGGGACAAGACCAATGAACCAGGGCACGGTCTCGTCAAAAGCACTTAGGAAGGAAGATCATGGAACCCGGGCAGATATTTGTCAAAGCAATAAGGAAACAAGACCAGTGAACTTGGGCAAGGCCAGCCGACGCAGACCACGCACCCATTGGCCAAAACAAGGTTGACGTGGGCATCTTTTAGCTTGACTCGACTTTAGTCGGTTCATCTCCACCATGTAAAAGTGCTCGGTTTCTACATTGTTCTGCCACATTGCTGCTCTATTCAGTTACTCCCACTCTCTTTAGTGAACAGTGAACTTGGCGTGGCCCAACATACAGATGCTGTCTTTGCTGAAGGCATGCGCGTGGAATGGTACGAAGGGAGTTGCAACGCAATGATGTACCAAGCAGTGCGATGCATAGCACATCATAGCACTGCGTAGCATAGCATCGCTCAACATATCATCGGGTAGCAGCGTTGCGAACCATCGGGTAGCGTAGCATAGCGCAGCATCGCATAGCATGGCGTAGCACAGCATGCCACAGCACGGCACTGGATACCACGGCGTGGCACGGCACTGCTTGGTGCGGCAGGGCACGGCATAGCCCAGCACGGCACAGCTCGGCACAGCACCGCTTCGGCAAGGCAGGCCAGGCCACCGGAGACCGCGACGGTGACGCGATGCCGGACGACGCGCCAGATGCGGCCGCTCGTCACGCGCTGCGCCTGTGCATCCATCGGGCCACTGCCGGAGGCGCTGCCACCGGCAGGGCCCCGAAGACACCGACGCGGCACTCGGCGGCGCCAGGGCCCCCGGCGCTCGAGACGCCGCGCCCCGCCGCGCCCCACCGCGCGGCGCACTCTTGGAGTGCGGCGTGGCCTCCGGAGAGGGAGGCGCCCCGTCGACGCTGGGCGACGAGGCCGCCCAGGCCGCGCCGCGCGACGCCCCGGCTCGTCGGCGCCGCCGAGCTGGGGAGCGCGATCTGCTCGGCGTCGCTCGGGCGTGTGCACGTCTCTCTCTCGGCGAGGGCCCTCGGGGGGGGCCTCCTGGAGGTCCTCGGGGCCCGGGGGGGGCCTCGAGGATCTCCAGGGGGCCCCCCCTCGAGGGCCCTCGCCGAGCAAGAGGAACGAAGAACAAGAAGACGAATCCTGGAGAGCCTAGAGCCAGGAAAGAAGAACAAGTCCTGGAGATCCTGGAGCCGAGAGAGAGAGAGAGAAAAGCACGCACAACCTCGAGCGCTGCCGGGGGGCGGGGCGCCCGAGAGACAAGGGCGGCCTCCGAAAGCTCGCCGCGGGGCGGGGACCCGGGCCCACCACGTGGGCTTCACGGGGCGCTCCGTCCACCCTGGCGTCGGCGAGAAGCATCTTGCGAGCACCGAAGAAGCAAAAAGAGACCAAAAAAAGCCTCCTCCTCCTCCTCCTCCTCCTCCTCCTCCTCCTCCTCCTCCTCCTCCTCCTCCTCCTCCTCCTCCTCCTCCTCCTCCTCCTCCTCCTCCTCCTCCCCCTCCTCCCACCGCGGCGCGTCGCCCGCGCGCTCGTCGCCGCGCAGGCCGACGCGCGGCGCGGCGCGGACCAGATTCGCATCGCTCGGCCCCTCAAGCAGCACGCTCGGGGGGAAGGGCGAGCGTCTTGGCAGCGGCATGGCAGGGACACGGGCCGGGAGCGCCGGCTGCAGACCCCCTCGGCAGCCGCGCGCACGCCGGACGACGCGTGCGCTTCGACGGCGGCGTGCCGCGGCGCTATATCTGCAAGGAAGGCTTCGCGCGCGACGGGGTGGTCCGGCGGCCTCGCCCAACCTAGGTGTCGGCATCGCGCACGTTGGTCGGAGCCTGCCGTTGTGGGCTCGGCGTCGCGAGAATTTCGCGCCTGGAGAGCGAGGTATGGTACGGTAGGTTTGCGTCGTGTCGACCAGCGGCGACCCCAGCGCGGACGTTCAAGGTTGAACGCCGCCGGCGACCCAGAATCGATCGATGTTGAACGATCGGACGTTGCGGCAGCGGCCGATCGTTCAAGGTTGAACGATCCCTGCGGTGTCAAAAACCAACGCCGGGGTCGGCACGACACGAACCTGCCGCAGCTTATTTTTTTATAGTATACTCCAGTGGTCGGGTGTTTCTCACACTACCGCTCCAGCGGCTCGAGTGCCAATCAAGTGGCCCACGTGATCTGCCAGGCCGCGCGCCTCACCAAGGACGCGCGCCAAGAGCGTCCCCGCTGCCGAACGCTGGGAACCGCCGGGGCATTATGCCCGCGCATCGCGACGGAAGACACCAGCGAGGCCCACGACACAATCGCGAATGCTCGGAGAGCAAGCTGTGACCACTGGCGACGGCGGGGTCGCACCCGCACCATGGGGGGTTCGACGCCCGCGACGACTACCACCTACTGTCGAAGCCATTCTGGTCCCTGGCCATTGGCGCCATCCACACGTCTTAGATCGATGACTCGGGAGCGACGCTGCGCGTGGAGGAATGTCGCAGTGAGGAACGAACGCCGCAGGGTCCTGAACGCCGATGATGCCAGATTCACAGGGGAGGCGGACGCCATCATCATCGCCAGCATCACGCGCGCCGAGGCACCAGGTCGACGCGCCGTGCTGGTCGACCTGGGCTTGGGCATCAATGTTGTTGGCAAGTGCAGATCGAGGGAGATGGTAGAGGGAAACAATTAGTGAACACCCCCCCTGCCCCCCAAACTCAAAGTTGGCACGCGGGGGGGAGACTGCGGTCGAGGTGCAACTCATCAGACCCACCGCCAACTTCGAACATTGGGGGGAGGGGGAGGCGTTCACAGATGAATGTGGCGCGAGTGTTCGCTAATGTTTTCCGAGGCCTGGATTGAGGGAGACGGTGGCCGAGGCCGAAGCGCAGGGGCCCGCCGCTGACGCCAAAAAGCACACCCACTGGACGTCACTTCAGCGGCGCGGGCACGGGGTCAGCCGCAGTCCTCGCCGACGCGGCTGGCGGCTGGCGGCTGGCGCGCCACCAGGGTGAAGGAGTCTCGGAAGAGACTCGCCCGCTTAGTAGGAACTCGCTGAAACCTCCAGGGGGACCAAGAGCATGCTCTGCTCCATGCTGCAGCCCAGATCTGCATCGCAAGTCGGTGCCTGCATTCGGAGATGGACGGATCCGTCCATGGGCTTCAGCGCTTGGAGCACAGCGCAGGCAAGCGCGACGGCCGCACCTTGGATGCCTTGCGAAACACCGCGAGACAAATCGGATTACAGACAACCCGCGCCTTACTATCATGTGGTCGAGCTCATGCTGATCCACCCACTGTGGAGCACGTCGATTATGTCGCAATCGCGCCACTAGGCAATCACATCGACAACTACGCGCAGAAGTATGAAGATGTATTGCGAAGGCCTTACGGCCAGTGCCGCCGACCCTGAAGACGACGAAGATGAAAACGAGCGGGGGTAGGAGGCGGATGAGTAGGAGGAGGACTGGGGGGGAAGAGGAAGGATGGAGGAGGAGGGAGGAGGAGGAGGAGGAGGAGGAGGAGGAGGAGGAGGAAGAGGAGGCGTTGTGGCATTCTGATGTCTTTTGGAAACAGCTTTTCATGGTTTCGGGGGCGCTCGAGGGGGACATGTATCTGGGCGGCGTCCTTTGGCCGTCTGGGGGCCCCCTTTTGGCCGTCCTTTGGCGTTCTTGGGCTGTCTTGTGGGGCTTGGGCCGTCTAGGGGCGCTCTTGCGGATCCGTCGTGGCGACCCCCCCCTCCTCCAGCGCATCTACAGAGGGCCCCTCTGTAAAAGCCGCAAACGGGGGATGGTATTCTGACCGTGGACCCCCCCACCTGGACCACCCCCCGCGACCCTCCCCCCCCGGCGGGGAAGGGATCAAAAAGAAGGAGCTTCCCCTCGACTCAATGACAACGTTGTTACTTCCGGGTTGCTTCATTTCGCTTTGGCTGGCGCGCTTGAGGACGAGGGCGCCGGGACAGAAGGGGGGGGGGGGGAGCGGCGACGGACCCAGAAAAGAAGACGACGAGTACGTGCGTACGAGGACAACAGCCACGACGAACAACCCATTTCACGCTCCGACAGGGTCGGCGGATTCGGAGAGCGCAGGCCCACACAGCGACACCTGCATATTAATTGTGCGGTCAGATCACCAAGGATTCACACGCTCACGCTGTTTGTTCTCGAGGAGTATGTCAAGCAATTACGCGCCATCATCCGCTCCACTGCTTCCCCGAGCGCGCAGGATCACCCGCAGAGCTTGTATTGACATACAGAGAGCGGCCTGAATAAGGAACACTTACTAGTCAAAAGGGGCTCGGTCGTTCCTTAGTTTCGCATGCTTTATGTATCGTTCCCTATGCGTTATTCCTTGGAAATAAGGGGCTTCGTTCCTTATTTATCGTTCCTTAGGTCAGGCCGATGACTGTAGTTGGTCGCCGCCATGTTCAGCAGCCCCTCAGGCGCACTGGCTCACGCGGCCATCGATCCCCCGAGGTTGGATCATGGCTGCCGTCGCAGGGCTGTAGCGAAACCAGTGACCTAAGGGCATCGACGGCCGACGCCTCAACTCGATCGTCCGTGAGCTACAGCAGACCCGGTTTATATACACTATACCAAGCTGTAGTACGCTTTGGTACTCTTGGCACCATGCTGTCAGGACACCGAAGGCTTTGCAGCATGGAGGTGGAAAGAACCACGGGATACGGGCATCCGCGGCATCGGTTCTCTCGGGCGAGGCGCAGCTCGCACTTGCAACCGTGCCGCGAACTTGGTGGAGTCCACGCGAAATCTCACCACTTGCAGGTCCGAAGCAGTTACTTCGCAGACGCACTTGCAGCCGCCCATGGAGTGAATAGTATCTACATATATATATATACACACCATCGCCAGCATCTCCAATGAGCTGAAATCCAGCACCCTGAGTCCGTCCCATCTGATGGATCTGCGCGAATGCGGGGGCATCAGTATCAAGACCACCCTCGCCATCGATGCAGAACCCGTATTCAATTCGCTCACCAGTAGGGACCTCCAGGCACCGTCAGAAGTCACCTGTCGGACATGAACGCTGGCTTCGGAAATCGATGGAACGATGCGCAATCTTGAATATCAATGGGTGCGACAGCCGCGACATGACGACATGACCATTGATGGCCACGCCAACCGTTCAAACTATTGCCAGCTACTACACACGGTGCTGTCAAGGTTAAACATGTAGTAAACAAGTTTCGGTGTGACGTTTGCGAAGCACAGATGCAAGTTCGAAGTCAAGCCTGCGCACCTCGTCGAGCTTTTTCAACAAAGGAACGCAGTGAACGAAAGGTGCGGCAATTCCTGTCGACCTGGCGGAATCATTACAAGGAGGTGCATCAATATTTATCAATATTTGACACTGGCGCGCGGGCGCTGGCAGCTGGCTGGTGTCCCGCGCGTCTGCGCTTCTCTTCTGGTGGTACCTCTGGCGACGTTGGCACCAGATTGCCTCACGGCTGGTGCTCTTGGACAGGGTGGCACCAGTCGTTGCGTTATCTGGTTCTTTCCGCACTAGTGAGAAGGAAAGCAGACGACCACGCACCTCATCCGATGCGTGACAGGTGCGGCTCGCGCGCGCCAGCGGTTCTGCAATGGCGTCCGTTACTTGCCTCGTACCCTTGCTCCGTTGCGCTGTTTTTGCTGCTTGCAGTTGGGCCAGATAGAAGGCGTCTCCCCTCTTGTTGATCAAGGTGTGATATTGAGCACTTCTTCGCGGACGTAGTTCGAGTCGTCCCATGCCCGCGGCCGCTTTTTCTAATGCGTGTCGTGTCCTCACGTGCAGAGCGAACGCACGGCTTATGCACTCCATCGGGAGTAAAAAGGATCACGTCTTCTTCGCATACCGACACGACACACACACACATACCGTGTATACGAAGTGCATATGGTCTTCGACCCGCCCCACCCCCCATCCTCGCACCGTCTGCGCCCCAGTCTCCGTCTCCCTCTGCCTCCCCCCCCGTCCACCTCGACGCCGCTGTTCGCCGCTCCTCGCCGCCGCCGCCGCAGCTCGCTGTTGTTGCCGCTCGTCCCTCGTCGCCGCCGTCGCTCGCACCCCTGCTCGTGCTCGAAGGCCGCACCGGCACGGCAAACGCCTCGCGCGTTCCGCTGGCGCCTTCCGCCGCGCCCCGATGATTGCCGCAGCTGCCTTCCGGCTGCACGCCCCCGCGGGTACGAGGCCAACGGCTTGGCCGCTCCCCTCTGCCTGCCGGGGCGGGTCGCTGGCCTAAGGGGCTGCTGGCCGCGCGATGTTCGCGCGCCCGCCGCCATCGCCGATCGCACGGCCAACGGCTGGATCCTGCCCACTCATGGCTATTTCTTTGATAGTAAGTCGTATCCATTTCTCTCTCTCTCTCTCTCGTTCTCTCTCAATCTTCCTGCCTACATATATACATATATATACACGCACACACTGTTTGTTTTGTTCTCTCTCTTTCTCTCTCTTTCTCTCGTTCTGTCTGCCCGCCTGCCTGCCTGCCTGTTTGTCTGTCTGTCTGTCTGTCTGTCTGTCTGTCTGTCTGTCTGTCTGTCTGTCTGTCTGTCTGTCTGCTTCTCTCTTTCTCTTTTTTTTCTCTTTTTTTTTCTCTCTCTCTCTCTCTCTCTCTCTCTCTCTCTCTTTCTTATTCCTAAAAAGCGCCCCCACCCCTAACGAAGTTGGCCCTCCCCGGGCCTCCAGGCAACCCGCCAGACGACCCGGGAGAACCTCACGAGAACCTGAAGACGGCCCCAGACGGGTTCCAGGCGTTCCGGCGCGCTCCCGAAACGACCCCAGCGAGCCCCAATACGGTCCACGACGACCCCCAAGAAGCCGTCATACCCCCAAAGATCGCTCCAAAACGTCCCTAGAGGCCTCCAAGAGCACTCCCAAGAAGGCCCCAAGAGGCAAAAATCATTGATTTGTTATGAGTTTTTGGTGAGCGTTGGGGTTCTCCTCTTCTCGGCTTCCCGACGCTACAAGACGGTGGTCGTCGAGGCGTTCGCGACCGCCTGGGAGGCTCCAACGTCGCCCCACAACCATCCGAAAGGGCTTCCAGGCAGTCCAAGAGAGCCCCAAAACGGCACAACAGGGGTCCAAGATGGCCCTAAGAGAGCCCCATGGCGGGCCAAGATGGCCCCAAGACCCCCTCCGAAGCATTCCAAAAATCGTGACCCAGTCGTTCAGGGAGACCGCGGTTGGAGGCAGGGTGGCCCGAGGAAGCCCCCGGAGGCCCCCAGAACACGCCCAGGTGGCCTCCAGAAGGCCTCAAGAAAGCCTGAAAACTTTTGTGAGGCCTCCAGAGGCTCTCCAAGGAGGAGCCTCCGCAAAAAAAGCTGAGGAGGATGGGGAGAATGCGCAGGGTATGGCGAGAATGAGGAGAAGAAGCATGGAGGAAGGATAACGAATAGCATAAGGCAACAAGGAGTTATCGCTAAATTGTCGGCTTGACCTTCCTGCCATTCCGCTTGCATACCAAGCTGCAAGGACCAAGGTGCAAGGCGTGAGACGACACTGCAGTCTTGTATGTGTATCTATACATACATACATATAAACACGTGTATCTATATGTATGTATACATATGAGTTTCGTGCCTTTCTCTCTCGCCCTCTTCCTCTCGTTCTCTCTCTCTCTCTCTCGCTCTCTCTCTCTCTCTCTCTCTCTATATATAATATATATGTATATATATATATATATATATATATATATATATATATATATATATATATAGCAGTCTCTCTCTCTCTCTCTCCCTCTAGCAGTGCCAGTACAATCAGCTCCGCTATGCACAGAAGCGTGCCCCTCCGACACAGGCTGCGTCGCGCCAGGCTGGCTCCGTGCGGGGCGCCCCGGGAGGGCCCCGCACGGCGGCCTGGGAGGGCCCAGGACGGCCCCAAGAGGTCCCGAAGAGACTCCCTAAGACGTGCCAAAAAACAGCCCCTTGGCATCGCTCGGACGTGTGCATTTTTTCTCGGCGAGAACCATCGAGGACCATCCTGGACCATCGAGCAAAAAAAACACGCACGAAACCGAAAAATGCACGGGAAATGGACGTCCGAGCGACGGCAAGGCCCACGATGGCTCCAAGATTTCCGCACGACAGACCAACAGGCTCCCACGACGGCCCAAGCGGGCCCGAAGCGGGCCACCAGGAGGAGAGTGACAGTGATGGTGCCAGGCCTCTGCACGATGTTGGCATGTTCGCCGTCCTGGTCTTGGGAGCCCCTGAGCTCTTCTGAGACGGTCCAACAGTTGTGGAAGTCGATGCATGGAGAGGAAGCGTGCTGGCAAATAGTTTCCAGATGTCTAAAAGATGCTTCAAACATGCTGTAAGTATGAAACAACATATCTGAAACATGTTTAGAACATGCTTTACACATTTAAAAAACACATCTCTAATTCAATGATACAGGCTTCGGAACAAATTAGCGAACACTCATGCCAAATTCATCTGTCAACGCCTCCCCCCCCCCAATGTTCAAAGTTGGTGGTGGGTCTGATGAGATGCACTTCGACCGCAGTGTTTTCCGCGCGTGCCAACATTGAGTCGGGGGGAGGGGGAGTGTTCAGTAATTGTTTCCCTCTACCGTAGGATTGTTAGAGTGTCCATTGTCACGGCATCCACAGTCCAAGAGGCCCCCCGCATCGCCCCGACTTGGCCGCAGAGGCGCCCAAGAGGACCCCAGGAGGGGGGCTCGGTGCCGAGCCGGAGCCACCTCGGTGGTGCTCGAACCGCTCGCCCGCCGAGGCGACCGCCCTCGCAGCAAATCCTCCTCCTCCCCCTCCCCCTCCGCCTCCTCCTCCTCCTCCTCCTCCTCCTCCTCCTGAGCTAGCAGCCCACGGCAAGCGTTGATTTCCGGCTCTGATCTGCATGCCACGGCCAGCGCTCATTCCGAACCGTGCTCCCGGCGAAGAGAAAAAAAAACCTAGGAGGGGCTCAAGATGGCCCGAGCGGGGCCCAATGTGGCCTGCGAGGGCCCCAAAGGGAAGATCGTTGCAGGCGTCGAGCGCCCCGGCGCGAGCGCCTGCCAGGGATGCGGCAGCGGCCTAGTGACTGGCAGTGCTAGTGATGGCTGCTCTTCGGGTCCTCGTATCGGGTCGTACGATTAAGCATTGTTCATTTCTAATTATTCGAAAGTTCTTTGATTTTTTGGGGGCCAAGATCCTTTCATTTCTAATTGTTCTATCCTGGGTCTCTTCCTGGCCACTAGGGGGCCAGGAACAATGAGAAACGAGCACAATTAGAAATGAGCACGATTAGACATGAACGACGTGTACGGGGGGGATAGGCAGAGCGGAGGAGGGGGGTACGACATGTGTTGCATGCAGCTGGTGTCGGCCCCGCCGCCGGGCGCTTCTCGGGGAGGTGACTCGGGCTTCCACTGCTGGAAGGGGGTAAGGGTGTCGAAGCCCTTTGCTTGCTTGCTGTTTGGGCGGCCTTGGCTTGGCTGCGTCTGCCAGCTTTCTGGGGCCACCTTGCGGGGCGCCCTGGGGCCCCCCCGAGCTCCCACGAGGCTCCAACAGGGTGTCTCGCCGCTGCGGGGCGCAATTCCTGAGGGGGCTATGTGCCGCCGATCCCCCGTGGCCCCAGGCATCGTGCAGTCCCGGGAGGCATTGCGGAGTCTGGGCAGGCCTCGGCGAGTTCTGCGTAGCTTCGGAGGCATTGGGCGGCCAGCGGAGTCTTGGGGAACCCCGGCGAGTCTGTGAGAGGCCCTGGGAGGCCGTCGCGGACTGCATGGCTCCAGGGAGCCATGAGGGAGCTCGCTGTCCTGAGGCCATCCTGTGGATACATTGAGAGGGACAGCTTCAGGGCCTTCTCGGCCAATCTCGGGGCCTCCCGGAGGCATTCTGGGGCCCCTGAGGCTGATTTCTGCTGAGCCCTCAGCAGCTGCAGGGGTGGAGGACAGCTCCTTGGCGAGGAGGAGGAGGAGGAGGAGGAGGAGGAGGAGGAGGAGGAGGAGGAGGAGGAGGAGGAGGAGGAGGAGGGGAGGGAGGAGGAGGAGGAGGAGGAGGAGGAGGAGGGGGAGGGGAGGAGGAGGAGAGAGGAGGAGGAGGAGGAGGAGGAGGAGGATAAGGAGGAGGAGGAGGAGGAGGAGGAGGAGGAGGAGGAGGAGGAGGAGGAGAGGAGGAGGAGGAGGGAGGAGGGGGAGGAGGAGGAGGAGGAGGAGGAGGAGGAGGAGGAGGAGGAGGAGGAGGAGGAGGAGGAGGAGGAGGAGGAGGAGGAGGAGGAGGAGGAGGGAGGAGGAGGGAGGAGGAGGAGGAGGAGAGGAGGAGGAGGAGGAGGGAGGAGGAGGAGGGAGGAGGAGGGGGAGGAGGAGGGCCCCGGCGGCGGGGGCGGGCCGCAGCAGAAATGGAACGCCTCGCGCGGCGTTGCCGCTCGGGGCCGTGCTCTGCGCGGGGCTCCGGCGGCGGGGGCGCACCAAGGCCGAAATATGGAACGGACGCATCGCCATCGGTCTTCTGGGCAGCGCTCTGCGTGGGGGCCCGGCGGCACGGGGCGCGCCAGAGGAGAGAACTGAAGAGCCAAAGCTCGTCATCGGCGCTCGGGGTCGTGCTCTGTGCATGGGCGGGGCGGCTCGATCCCTTACCAGGAGGAGGAGGAGGAGGAGGAGGAGGAGGAGGAGGAGGAGGAGGAGGAGGAGGAGGAGGAGGAGGAGGAGGAGGAGGAGGAGGAGGAGGAGGAGGAGGAGGAGGAGGAGAGGAGGAGGAGGAGGAGGAGGAGGAGGAGGAGGAGGAGGAGGAGGAGGAGGAGGAGGGGGAGGATGGAGGAGGAGGAGGAGGAGGAGGAGGAGGAGGAGGAGGAGGAGGAGGAGGAGGAGGAGGAGGGAGGAGGAGGAGGAGGAGGGGGGGGGAGAGGAGGAGGAGGAGGAGGAGGAGGAGGAGGAGGAGGAGGAGGAGGAGGAGGAGGAGGAGGAGGAGGAGGAGGAGGAGAAGGAGGAGGAGGAGGAGAGGAGGAGGATGAGGAGGAGGAGGAGGAGGAGGGAGGAGGAGGAGGAGGAGGAGGAGGAGGAGGAGGAGGAGGAGGGAGGAGGAGGAGGAGGAGGAGGAGGAGGAGGGAGGAGGAGGGATGAGGAGGAGGGAGGAGGAGGAGGGAGGAGGAGAGGGCGAGGAGGAGGGGCCCCTGGCGGCGGGGCGGGCCGCAGCAGAAATGGAACGCCTCGCGCGCGCGTTTGCCGTCGGGCCGTGCCCTGCGCGCGGGCTCCGGCGGCGTGGGCGCACCAAGGCAGAACAACTGGAACGGACGCCTCGCCATCGGTCCTTCGGGGCAGCGCTCTGCGTGGGGGCCCGGCGGCACGGGGCGCGCCAGAGGAGAGAACTGGAAGAGCCAAAGCTCGTCATCGGCGCTCGGGGTCGTGCTCTGTGCATGGGCGGGGCGGCTCGATCCCGTACCAGGAGGAGGAGGGGAGGAGGAGGAGGAGGAGGAGGAGGAGGAGGAGGAGGAGGAGGAGGAGGAGGAGGAGGAGGAAGGAGGAGGAGGAGGAGGAGGAGGAGGAGGAGGAGGAGGAGGGAGGAGGAGGAGGAGGGAGGAGGAGGAGGAGGAGGGAGCGCCGAAGCAGACATGGAACACATTGCTCCTTGCTGTCGTTCGGGGCCGTACACTTCGTGCGGGGCCCCGGTGACCGGGGCGCGCCGAAGCAGAAAAGAAGTGCAACGCATTGTTCGACATTTGCGCGGGGGTCTGGCGGCGGGGGCGGACCGAACGAGAAATTACAGATTCATCGTGTTCGTTCGGAGTTTTAGGTCCGTCGGTTGTTTCATTTGTTCGTCAAGGGTGTTTGGAAGTGCGTTGTTGTTTGTCTGCCTGCCGAGCTGAACGGGTCAACGTTTGAAGTTAGCTGTGCTTGCTTGTTTTCCCGCCCCTTCATGAGGGGTCGGATTTAGCACTGGGTTTGCTTACTGGTTTCCTGAAGAGTCTTTGTGCATGTAGAGTCGCCTCCCTGATGGGCGATTTCCTCGATACGTCAGCGCCCCCAGCACCCGGAGGCGTCACAAAACTCAGCTACGTAAGCTTACTACAACACTCGTCAAAATAAATTGAAGTATTCTGTTTTCGGTACTTGTATGGTCAGCGCTACTCCAATGCTGACACCAGATAAGTGACTTGGACGCGAGGGTGTCAAAAATCCGGCACACCCCTCGCAGCATTGAAGAACGCAGTTTCCAACAACCGCTCGAAAATATCGATCGCCGTGATTTCCAATCGCATTTCTGAACATTTTTGGCCAGGCTTGCAGCCAAATGGCCCCACCTTGATTCATCGCCACGTGTGCCCGACCCGATCGCAGCGGCGGCGGCCACGAGCCCTTGCCACGGACACCTTCCGCCCCTCCAGTTCTGTCCGGGTCGGTGCGGCAGCAAAAATCTTGGGCCTCCCCGGGGGCCCGACGCTGCGAAAAAGTGGCAACACCGCGGAAAAGCATGGCCGCAGCCCCAGGCCCTAGACCCCATCTTTGTTGCTGCCTTTTTCGAGCTGGACCGACCTGCCATGGTCCCGCACTGCCCTGGGAGAGTCATGCAATGCTCGCGCACGTTCTGTCTCCCCGCGCCCATCAGTTTTAACGTTCCCGCGGGGCGCCGCGCGATTCGATGTTTCCTCGTCGGCCGCGGCTGACTCCACATTGCGATCGGGGGCACAGGGGGGGTGGGGCGGCGAAAATCTGACAGACTAGTTGCACCACTCTTCCAGGGGGGTGCGGGGCTCGAAGCCTTGCAAAGACGTCCAGGGTGAAGCGATTGCAGCGCCTGGATCTCAGGGTTGCCCCCATGCAGATCCGCGCGCGCCGCCCGCACCAGCCGACCCGTGCGGCTCCGATCGCCCTGACTCCGGATCCGCCGTACGGTAGGTTCGTGTCGTGTCGACCAGCGGCGACCCCGCCAGCGGCGTTCAATTTTGAACGCCGCGGGTGACCCAGAATCGTTCGATGTGGAACGATTTGGACGTTTCGGAAACGGCCGATCGTTCAAGGTTGAACGATCCCCGCGGTGTCAGAAACCAACGCCGAAGTCGGCACGACACGGACCTGCCGTACGCGATTTCGCAAGGATGGCCAAGCTTTCCGCCTTACGCTTCAAGCTCCTGTGATGTCGGTTTCAGCCCTACCTTTCCGACGCCGTATCCGCCCTGCCTTCGTTTTCTTTCGTGGATGTCCGCCCTACTTTGTGAACAGTTTTGCGCGAACGTTCCATAAAGTTGTGTGTGGATTTTTCCACAGGACGGCGGAAATGTCTGCCCTACTCTTCTGAGGCGGACATTTCCGCCCTATCCTTCTGCATCGTTTGGGGTGCATGTCCGACGCAACGGGATGTCGAAGAACCAACCAAATTACGACGGATCGCGCGCGCGTGCCAAGCGCACTGGCCGACCGGTGCGGCTCCGTCTGGGTGCCGGGGGTCCCGGAGGCCGAAATCGAGGAAAAACGTCCAGATTGAAATGATCACGACCAGAGCACTAGACCTTATCTTTATGTTGCCGTGCTCGCACCGGATTAATTTGCGAGGGTCCCGCGGGACCATCACAAATTAATCCCGTTCGAAAACGGCGGCCGACCGCCAGAATGGCGGCTCGACCGCCAGGATGGAGGCTCGACCGTCACTTTGGCCTCCGCTGCAAGAGTGAACGTTGGATCTGGCGGTCCGAGGAAAAGAAAAGTTCTGGGCGGGGCCCGAAACCGGACGGGGCCAGGCCGAGGATAACGTGGATAGGGTCACGGGCACGTTGGGGCAAATGTTACGAATTCTGAAAACGGTTTTAGCGGTTTTGACGGCCAGTCACGGGCCGCACGGTTCTGAACTTGGAAATCGTCTACGGTGGCTTTGGATATGATCACGCGCGCGTCTCACATGGTGTCGGGGTCGCTATGGGATGGCCTGCTCACGCGCAGCACGGCTGCTGCTCTCGGGTGCCAGGGCAAGGGGTGCTCGATCTTCCTTCCCCACTCTGCTCTGCAGTAGGCTCCGCGAACCAAGGGTGTTTGTGTGTTTTTCCCGCCTCGTTATATGCAGCCCGCGCCTGGTTGTGAAGCGCGCGAGCGGAAAACCCGTCTGCGCTGCTCGGACAACGGGAACAAATTAAGTTGGTTTGTCTCGCCCGTTCGCTCTGCTACCGAATGGTTCTCGAACTGACGCTCGTGAGAAGATCCCTTGGCCCGCGCCGAGTCCGTGACACGTGACGCGCGCTCTGCCTGCAGACGGGTCTGCGCCGCTTTCGTGACATGTGGAAGACAAGCTACCGCGTGCCTCCGATTGGCGTCCTTATCGGCCGAAGCAAAGGGACGCGCAAAGGACATATTGTGCGTGCCTGGCACTGCTGCGGCCAGGGGACCTACCCTTCCCGCTCGGCTCTGTGGCGATCTAGGCGGCCGCCGCCCTGGGCGGCCGAACGACAAGAAAGTGGATCTGGCTTGCGCCGACAGCGAGGTTTTCCGTGACATACAGTCGGGGCCCTGAAGAAGGAACCCTTGTCGTTGGGGAGGGGCTCCGCGTTCCTTAAGTGTTTCACAGCTTGCCTCAGGCTTTCCTCATGTTTTCGACAGGAAATCGAAGGTTAACGTTTGGAAAAAAGGGGCCTCGTCCCTTATTTAGGGTTCCTTAGGTCAACGCCCCGACTGTACGCATCCTGCTGTGGCAGGGCTACGGTTGCGCACCTGACTGTGCTCGCTCTGCCGTTTGGCGCGGCGCTGGGGGCGAGTGCTCGGCAGGGCGTTGGGTGCCACCGGAATCACCGATCGTGTTGCAATGGTAACGTCGAGGCTGGTGGGAGGAAGAGGGAGAAGGGGAGGAGGAGGAAAAGGAGGAGGAGGAGGAGGAAAGGAGGGAAGACAAGGGAGAGAAGGAGGGAGGAGGGGAAGGAGGAGCGGGAGGGAGGGGGAAGGACAGAGGATATGTCCTTTTGCCCGTCCACCTGCTTCGGCCGATCAGGCGGATGCGCTAGCTTGCACCGCATAGTGCCGAGGGGTTGTCAAATCTTGCACGTGTCACGGAAGCGGCGCAGACCGGTCTGCAGACAAAGCGCGCGTCACATGTCACGGAGTCGGCGCGGGCCACGGGATGTTTTCATGAGCGCCAGTCCGAGAGCCACTCAGTGGCAGAGAGAGCGGGCGGTGCAAAGCAACTTAACCGGTTTGGCTCGAGACGCGACCCCGCCTTCCGAGCAGCGCAGACGGAGTTCCTGCTCGTGCGCTTAGCAGCCACGCGCGGGCTGCGTAGAAGGAGGCAGGGAAAACACAGAACACCCTTGGTTCGCAGAGTCTGCTGCGTAACAGACTGGGAAGGGAAGGTGGCGCATGCCCTGGCGCCCGAGAGCAGCAGCCGTGCTGCGCGTGAGCAGGCCATCCCACAGCGACCCCGACACCATGTAAGACGCGCGCGTGATCATTCCAGAGCCACCGTGGACCATCTCCAAATTCAGAACCGCGCGGTCCGTGACTGGCCTCCAAACACCCTGAGACCGTTTTCATCATTCATGATCTGTTCCCCAGCATGCCCGTGACCCTATCCAGGACAAGTCCGTTCCAGAGCGTTCCGGAACGATTTCAGAGTGTTCTGGAACGCTCTGAGGGGGCCGCGGCGCCCGACACATCCTCCAGAGCCGCCTGATCTCAGAGATTCTGAATTTATCCTCACCCCGATTTGTCTTCGTCCTTGTCTTACGAAACCAGGCGAAAACACTTGGGGTGAATGAATCGCCGCACCCGGATCTCAAGGCTCGCCTCCAGACCCGCGCTCGCCGAGTGCACCGCACAGCCGGACCGCGGTTCCGCTCGGGCCCAAGGCCTGTCCGAGTGTTACCAGAATCCAGAAGCCAGGCTTTTGAAGGTCAAGGTGTTCCGACGCACGCTTCCGTGGGCACCCCCACAGCGCCGCTCTCGGGGAGGCGCAGCCGATGGCACGCATCCCGAGGTTGGCAGACCATCGAAGGCCCACGTGGGCGCCCGAAAACTTTGAGCCTCGAACCTAACACGCCCCTCCTCGAGCCTCGAATTTCACGCTGTGCGCAAAAAGCCGCGCGCCAGGCGGCCTCGGCACGGGCCCGCGGCGCACCCTGGCGGGAGTCGCTCCCCACGCGCGGGGGGGGGGGGGCACGGGGCAGGCTTCGGGAACGAGGCGGGGCGGCGTGCGGAGACGAGGGGGCAGGGAGGGGGGAGGAGGGGAGAGGAGGGAGGAGGAGGAGGAAGGGAAGGGGGAGGGAGGGAGGGAGGGAGGGAGGAGGGAGGGGGGCACGGCGCCCGAACACCTCGAGCCTCGCATGTGCCGCCGTGCGCAGAGGCCGGCCGGTGCGGTGCTGCTCGGGGCGCCGCGGGCCCTGCTGTCGGGCCGGCGCTGCGGCGCGGCGGGCGCCGTCCTCGGCCTCTGCGCCGCGACGCGCGCGGCGCTGGCGCGGGGCCGTGCGCGGGGCGGTGCGCGCCGCGGGCCCGCGTGGACGTGGGGCAGGACCGATGTGGGAAGTGGGGCGAGGACGGGGGGGAGGAGGAGGAGGAGGAGGAGGAGGAGGAGGAGGAGGAGGAGGAGGAGGAGG